>VNJR01008299.1:0-152973 GCA_008042585.1 Drosophila punjabiensis
CGTGAACAGCGCCGCAATAGTATGGCTCGACTTCGTGCTTCTCAATCACGAGAGCAAAGTGAAGCAGCCCGTGAAACAGCTCGGTTGGCAATGCAGAATCGTCGAGCGAACAACAGAAGTCAACAAATAGATAATTTGCGACGCAGAACAAGATATTTAGCTGATTTGAATCGAGCTGCGTTTCGATACGATTGCAGCAATGTTTACAGCTTGCATCCTAGCGTTTGCATTGGGCAAATGGACGTTTTTTGCGAGTATTGTGGTGCATTAAAGTTTTCCGGAGAAACGCCTGGATTATGCTGCGTTAATGGTAAAGTGAAATTGCCAGTGTTGACTCCGCCACATGAGCCATTGTATTCTATTTATGTTAGCTAAAGACAGGTTAACCAAAAATATTGTGCACCGATTAGTGCTAAATTAAATTGAATTTGAAAGAACTTATACTTTAAAATAATAAATATTACTGTTCAAGGTTTAATATGTTATTTACTGACAACTTTGTAGTATGCTCATTGTTTCCTCATTGTTTCCTACAAATAATAAACATGACAAAACAGTGTTTGCCGGGTCAACTATAATTAGTTCGGGTCCAGCAAAGCGGGTCAGGTCTGCTAGTAGCTATATACATTTATTTGAAATTGAAAAGTCAGAGCTAAAATCGGAGGCTTATCAGCCTTCCAAGCGAAAAGGCCACTGGCAAAGGTTATGTTTTGTGTGTGCTCCGATTTCGAGTGGATCCACCAAAGCTATAGCTGTTTATAGATTAGAGTAAGTGTGTTCTTTTTTTTTGAGACAGTGATAACTCGGGAAAAGGTTAGAAATCGTAATGAAAGATAGAAAGGAAAGGATGTGAAATGTAATTACAAGTTAGAGCTAGAAAAATACTTTAACTTATTTTGGAATTTCTTGTAAGGGGAAGTTATAACTTTAAATAATAAATTAGAAATTAAAATAAAAGTAAAATCTTTAAAATCATCATACATTTACATATATGAATGTGTAATTTTCGAATTTATTTTTCAGTTAGTAATTACTCTGAAAACATTTATAAACAAATGCTATAAATGCTTTAAAGATTTTTGTAGAGCATTTTATTTTTTTTGTTGAGCAAAATAAATATGCTCCATTGTTCGCAATGCCTATGTTTGTTTAGCTTTTAAAGGCGGATCATAACTGCTCGGTCATCGCTTAATTAATTAATTTATAGCAGACTTTCTAAGTAAAGCAATAAAGTAAACATAAAAGTAAACACTAATTCAGATGACCTTCAATTATAAAAGCATTGTTTCGAGGGCAAACAAAAGATACTTTAGCAATATTACTATTCAACTTAAGTTATCTTTTCTTTTATAACTGAATTTCCTTGATTTAATTATTAATTAATTTATTTCTTACTATTATAATTTATACAAATAATCCCAACACTGAAAAAGAGAGAGAAAACTAGAGTGAAAGTAGAAGATGAAACCCTCAACCCATGGCCGACTTTTGGGCTGAACAAAATGCGAATATAATACAATTGAAATGTTTTTTCTTTCACTACAGTTTGTGGCTTTAGATTAATAAATAATTAAAATTTATCTAAGTAAACAAATCAACTTTATTGCCACACAAAAAAAAAATAAGAGTTAACAAAAAAAGGTCTCCTGCTGCAATCACACACTCTTATTGATGAGCTTCTTGCGAATGGACTCGTCCAGCGGCGGAATGGCCTCGCGGGGAATCAGGAACGTGGACAGGTTGAACAGATCCAGGAACACCTTGTACCGATCGCTAAAAAAAATAATATAATATTAATTACCAGAACTGGAAGCTCAAAGTTTGATCCAATGCTCACCTGAGAGTGGAGCGAAGATATTGATAGCCGGAGGAGCCGCCGGTGCCCAGCTGCTGTGATCCAATCATGCGTTGCACCATGATCACATGATTGTCTGCCAAAGAAAGTGGAAAATCAGCTTGAAATATATATAAAATATGCAGCAATAACTCACATCGCCACTTGGTGATCAGCGAATCAATGTCCATGAGCAGGGTGAGCAGCTGATGGGGCTGACTGAAGCGCGGCTCGTCCCGGTAAAAGGTGATCATGATGGCGCCCTGGAGGGCCCTGTGGCTGAACCGCCGGTCGCCGCGTCGCACCAGGGCATCGTGCACAGCCGGATCGAAGATGGAGCGATAGACCTCGCGCCGCTTCTCGATGTCCATCAGGCGGTAGTTCTTGGCCAGCTCCACCGGCTCCTGCATGGCGCTCTGGACCTGGGCCTCCAGGAAACGATCGACACTGTGCTGGAACTTCTCCCAGAAATTGAAGCCACTCTCCTCCAGGCCCGGCGTCCGCTCCAGCCAGCGCTGCACCAGCTCCAGCAGGGAGGGCTCATGCTCTGAGCTTCGGATGGCATTCCGGGCCTCCTCGTCGCTAAAGACATCGGAGTACTTCTGGTTGTACCGCACCCGCTGATCCGTGAGCACGCCCAGCTTGTTCTCGATCAGGCGGAACTGCAGCGACTGGAAGCCGGAGGCGGGGGCCAGGTACTTGCGGAAGTCCATGAAGTCTAAAGGTGTCATGGTCTCCAGAATGGGCACTTGGTCCACCAGGAGCTATGGTTTGAAAGTCATAGTAGTTAAATGGTAATAATATCTCCTGGGAAACTCACCTTCAGGATGAGAACCACTCGATTCAGTCGCTTGACAATCTCCAGGGTCTTGGTCTCGTCGATGACCTCGGCGTCCAGCATGTCCCTTATGGAGTCAAACTCGAAGATGATCTGCTTGAACCACAGCTCGTAGGCTGTGGCAGATGAAGATACAGAAACAGTTAAAGATACAGCAACAGATACTGACTGCAGATACAGATACTCACCCTGGTGGGTAATAATGAAGAGATGCTCATCGTGCACGGGTCGCTTGTCCTCCTGGGAGAGCATGCACTGGGCATCCAGCAGCTTGTCCAGCATCAGGTACTCCCCGTAGATCTTGCCCACCTCCGTGGTCAGTGGCACAGCGTTGTCGTCGTGCTCGTTCCTACGAAAGGTTCCCCAAATTTTGAGTTCGGTTCGGGAACTAGCACGTGCCGCTGCTCACCCATTTCCAGCGTAGGGACAGCTCATCGTGGCTCGGCTTGGACCGTATCGGATCGGATGGAAGGAGGTTCGGGGTTCGAGGTTCGTCGAGCGACAGACGCTGACAGACTGAAGCGGACGCGGACTGAAGCCAGACCCCAGCGAAGCGATAACGCCGCCGGAGAGAGAGCTCCCAGTTCCGACTGATTGCACACACTCGGCGATCCGCGAGATGTGAGATGCTAAATCCGAGATAGACTGGGAAACCGAGCGGAGGAGATTATCAGGCACTGGAGGTGAAAGTGCCACCTAAGAGTCTAGGCAAAAGGCGCCAATGGGGTTCGTTCTCAAGAAATTAATTACATTGCAACGCAGTAACTACATTCCGCTTTTCCATGAATTGAATTAAAGGGAAATGGAATGGAATTTTGGATTAATATTGATAATATTAATATATTATTGATATTATATTATATAGCCAGAATCATGGGGAGTTTGTTGATTCAAGAAATTGTGGCTGAATAAATGAAAAGGTCATTACAAATGGGAAAGCTTTGAAAATATATCAACTAAGCTTTCATATTTTAGTGATGTTAATCGATTTCAAATCGAATTTTCATTTAAAAAACTTAGTTTCTTTGCCAACTTTAATATATAATAAAATGTTCTAAATTCATTAAAATAAAAAATATAAATTGATGTATTAGAAATCTTAAAGATGTATGTTAACAAAAGGTGCAGAAACTACGATAACAATCAATATCAAGGCGATATTAAATACCTTGACTCTTTGACAGCTAATTAACTTGAATATATTTCTAAATAATAAATATAAACTGTAAAATTTTAGATTTTGAAACTCAGGAACTCCAAAAACCACAATCGATTATAATCGATGTGATATCGATTTTTAAGGGGAACATTCCCCTTGTTTCACCCTTAGACCCTCCCAAAGCCGCAAGAAATAAGGATTAAGGCTTGTTTGCTTATAATTTTTTTGTATTTCTCATATATTTTTGGCTTTCATTTTTGTTAAAATGTATTTTTGAGTCATTGGCTCAGTCATATATTTGTTGAAATTTGTTATATATATATATATGTATATATATATATACTCGTGAGCCGATCTTGTTGTCGTCGTGCCCCACATACATACATAACATATAGCGTAATGCGGGGGCGTGAATATCCGGCCTTAATATTTATATATATATATATTCTATTTCATACACTTTTCTGCTGTTGTTGTTCTGCATGCCCGAAAAACGCAACTTAAGATTTTAACCAAGTCAATCGAATATAGGATATACCGTCGTCTAAATGTGTGTCTAAATATATATATTTATATATATATGTATTTTTCGTTTATATAATTTCCTTTTGTATTTTTTGTTTCAACTACATTTGCATAGAAAAAATTTAGTTACTCGTATTTCCGTCGATATCCATGCACTGAACAAAGAGAACTGGGTATTTCATGCGATTTCTTATTTGTTTTTTCTTTTTTTTTCTTGGGGCAGGGGGTTTTTTTGCAATGTGCTCGGAATTCGTTCAATGCCATTTATGTATTACATAAACATCTAGTATATATCCATGTATATATGCATATGGCATGCCTGTGTATGGTATATACATATATATTTGTAATGTATCATTTATCATTTATCGCTTTATCGTTTTATCGTCTGTTATCGCTTAACTCTCGCTCTCTATCTGGCTCTACATGTATTTATGTATATAATATGCAAATCGCGCTGCGTTTTCTAGTCAATTCTAGTTATCGTAATTCTCTCAGTTTAAAATCACGACACACATACACACAAAAAAAAAACAAACAAGAGAACAAAAATTAAAGTGAACCGAAACAAATTGCATATCGAACGCCTAAGATAGCGCTTTTGTTATCATTAATCGTTTATAGTTAATCGTTAATCGCTCTGTATATGTGTGAGTTTTTTTAATTCTATGACTAAGTTGTTTCGTTATGCGCTCTCCTTTTCTCGCTCTCTCTATCTCTCTCTGTTCCTCTATCTCCTTCCCTTTCTTTGTGGCTAACAATCTATCTATCTCGCTCGCGCGCTGTCACCTTGCACTGCGTTGTCTTTGTCTCGCTTCCGTTTCCGGTCAGCTGTCCCCTTAACTCTATTGCACTGTTAATTCGTGTTCGCTCATCAAATACTTGTTCGTTATAGACATTAACTCAATATCTGATCCGAGTCGAAATACAATATTTATACTTGTTGTATGTATGTGTAATGTAGCATGTTGCAGCATGTATGTTCGTGTTCGTATTCCTATGGAAAATATCAGATTTGATTGCGCTTTATCTCACATTATCTAACATTTCGCTCAAGACTGTGTGTGTGTGGATTAAGTGACTATACTTATGCAAGTTCCTTATCGACTAGATGGAATGAGAAGAGGAGGTATGTGTAGGTAGGTTGGTAGGTAGGTGATGATGGGATGCGATGCAATGCAAGCTTTGGTTTTTGTCTTTTGGCACTGATGCTGAGAGAGGCGACGATTCGGGGGAAGAGACTTCACAGCCCGAAAGTATACCATGCAATAGAACATTAGCACTGCATACGTTCGGGCAGCGAATCGCACGCTTTGAAATCTCCTCCACGCCCGTAGAGTCATTCAGGAAGATGTGGAATGCGATGCAGGATGAGCTCGATCGTCTACAAATGAAACCCAAACAAACTGTAGCATACAAAATATACATACATATGTTGTACGTGTACACATAGATCGTATTTCTCATATAAACATTAAGCTTAGCGTAGAAAACCAAAGACTGTTGAAACTCTCAAATTTATTGTACAAAATAAGATTTAAAAAAAAGAATTAAAATTATATATATCTCTATAGTGTAGATAAATAAAGCCTAGGCCTATACATATATAATGTTAAATATACATATGCTATATACTCTTTGATAAGAGAGGGTTTTTGGAGTTAGCAACAAATTGCACTACATTGAAATATATATACTTTGTAATATCAATTCAATTCAATAAAATTCAGTTATGTTTAATTTAGTTTAGCATACCATAATAATGTGTAATGCATAATCCATAATCCATAATACATTATCCATAATCCATAATTAATAATTATGTTCCTGTGCTTAGTCGTAGAGATACGCTTAAAATCAAATGCACTTTCCCTTGAGCAAAACTCGGTCTTCTTGGCTAACAGCAATAATAATAAATTAAGATTGGGTTACAAAAAAATACTTTCTTTACCTTTCTGTTTAGGGTTTAACATTGCTAAATTTCATTTGCATAACTTAATTAACTCCTAAGCTTCTTCTAACCTCCTATCTCTGGCTCCTTCTGTTTCTCTGTGTCTTTTGTGGTTGTTGTTGCAGTACTAGCACCCAGCATGTAAGTAAATTCATGTGATTTGGTTGTGTTTTGGTTTAGATTCAACCGAGAGGTTAATCTCTCATGTTAATCAATCAATTCGTTAATAACTATTAAATAAAATCCTCGGCGGCAAGGCTCAACTTAAGGTGTACTTTTTGGGATCTCTCTCACAAGGACGCCTCCTTGCTGCGATGGTATTATAGTAACACTACGGACAAAGATACGGATAACACGGATACGGTTACGGATAAGGTTAAAGATACGCATACAGATACAGATACAGATACAGATGCAGATACAGATACTCGTGCTTAAAGGAAGATCTTAAAGAACCTATTTTAAAACGCTCGCTAGGGCCAACTGAGGGGCAACTCAACATATCAGCGGATGGGATGGGATCTCGAGGACACTCTCTATCTCTCTCTCTCTCTCTCACTATCTCTCTCCCGGTCTAAGGCATGGACATGGACGTGGCGGTGGCTGCACCCGCGGGCGCTCATCTGCCCAATCCGCCCAGTCCGCCGCCCATACCGGCTCCACCCAAATGCACTGAAGTCGCTGACAACTCGACGCGTTGACACTGGCGGCGCTCGACGATGACCGCCGCTGGCAGCGACTATTCAAGCGCGGGTCATACATTCATCGCATAGTACACAGATCCCTGTGCCTGGGCAGAGCCCACTCCTGCCGCCTGCTGCTGCTGCTGCATCTGCTGTTGCTGCTGCTGCTGCATCTGCTGTTGCTGCTGCTGCTGCATCTGTTGCTGCTGCTGCTGCTGCTGCACCTGTTGCTGCTGCTGTTGCTGCTGTGCCGCTGACGTTGGCGATACCATGGCATTGCAATCGCTATGCGACACAGCCGCCGCTCCCTCCGGCACTCCGCGCTCACTGAACCCGGGCATTCCGCCCTCTGGTCCGAACTGGTAGTGTCCCTGCATCAGGCGCTGCTGCTGCTGGTGCTGGTGTTGCTGCTGCTGCTGCTGCTGTTGGTGCTGGGCGTAGTGGGCGGCATGGCCACGCCCACTGACCACATGCAACTGCATGCCGGGCAGGGCGTAGCCAATGGGCACCCGGATCGTCTGCTGGGTGACCTAAACCGGAAGGAGACAGAAGCTCATATTAGTGGGTTATCTTAATGGAATCTAGTTGCAACATTAAAGAAAAACACCAAATTAATAAGCCAAATCATAATGAAACATTAATTATCCTTAACCGGTGGTTAAAAATTAGTTCCTTATATATACACATTCATAATCTAATCTAATCATGCTTTGTTTTGGTTAGTAAGTTTGTTTTTTGTTTCAAAATCTCAGTAGATCCTTGAGTTTTCTTTAGCTGTGTTGGTATCGGTAAGATAGCGATAACCAGAGCTTAGATATCAGAAATCAAAAGATACACTGAGCCTTAGATCTCCTTAACCGGTGGTTAGAAATATAAACAACAGATTTACAGTCCTAATTTATTACATACTAAGTATGCCATAGGTGGTTTGACTCTTCCAGAGTTAATATTCTGACTAGCTAGCTAGTTTTTCCATGTAATTATTTCGATTAGTTTGCTTTAACCGGCGGTTATTCACAGTCTCAAAATATGCTTAACATTATATACAAATGCTTTGTAACATTATTATGTTTTACTACAGAACTCAGGATATGACTGACTCCTTACACTTTCTAAAGCTACTATTCTTTTGCTTAGTTAAAGTTAACCGGCGGTTAAATATTTTCCTAAGCTACATGCAATCTAAACAAAATCTTCTATTTAATAGCTCGATTAATCCTGCCAAAGTTAATAATCTAATAGATTTCATACAGTGCTAGTTGCGATTATATCGATTAGTTAGCCTTAACCGGTGGTTAGAGTGAGGCTTAAAAAGATTTAGCATAGGGTTAGTTGTTCAGCTTCCACAATATCTATAGTCTGACCACACCCACACTTGGATTCTCACCTCGTCGACCGACTGATCCCCTTGGACTCTCACCTGCTGGTACTCGAGAATGTTCTGGCGCTGGATGTGCGCCAGCTTGGGATCGACGCTGCTGCTGGTGGCGAACTGGGAGTAGGTCTCCGCATTGTACGGTATGAGCACCATGGTCTGGTGGTAGTTGCGCAGCGGCGGCGGCGACTCCGGCCGCCGGGTGGGACTCCGGGCGAAGTGGCTGCTGTAGCTGCTGTGCTTGCTCTGCTCGATGGCGGTGGCCGTGGCCACATTGGTGGCCGTCACGCTCTGACAGTTCTGGGCAGCGGCGGCGGCGGCGTACAGCAGCGAGGCATCGTCCGCGCCGCCGGCCGCCGTGGCTCCCTGCTGGATCATCGTCTGGCGGAACATGGTGCCGGCGGGCAGGGTCTGGTAGTAGGTCTGCTGTATGGCAGTCGCGTCCATGGGGAAGCGCTGCTGCTCCCCGGTCTCGCTGTAGAAGCTCCACGTTCGCTGCTCCGTCTTCTGCATGGCCGCCGCCATCTGTTGCTGCAGTTGTTGCTGCTGCTGCTGCTGGTGTTGCTGCTGCTGCTGCTGATGTTGCTGCTGTGCCTGCTGTTGCGCCTGCTGCTGCTGCTGCTGCTGGACAGTCTGTGGCACATTTTGGGGCGAGGGATTCTGCTTGAGCGTGTTGGGCATGGCGTAGCTCTTAACGGCCTGCGGCACCGGCTGACTATTCACCACGGTGGGTATCGCCGCACTGAGCTGCTCCTGCATCTGGGCTAGGATCTCGTTGGTGGAGCTGAACTTGGGCTTGATGCCGCGCACCGATGGCCGCTTGTTGAACCCATAGTCATTCTGCTCGTCGTCGTCGCTGCTGGCCTGCGACTGAGAGGGATCCGCGCCCGTGTACCGCTTCTTTAGCTGCTCGGTCCGCTTGGCCTCCGCCTGCGCGAAGGCGGCCAGCTCGTCCTGCTCCTGCCGTCCGGCTGCCTCCTGTCCCGGCGTGCCGGCAATCACATCAGGCGCCACTTTACGGGCATCATCCGCTCCTCCGACTCCTCCTGCACCTCCTCCGCCGGCGACAGCCATTCCCTGGGCCAAGCCCTGGGCAGCCATGGCAGCGGCATGCTGGGCCGCTGGATCGCCAGAGGCTGCCGCAGCTGCAGCCGCTCCCAGGAGGTGGCCCATATTGAAGTCGGCGGCCGCAGCGGCGGCGGCATAGTGGGCGGCATGCGCATGGGCATGGGCGTGGCCATGGGCGTGCGGATGGGCGGCGGCAGCAGCGGCCAGGGTGTAGTAGGAGGAGAGATCGTCCTTGTTCCCGGCCACACAGGCGGTGAGCGGGGCCAGAGTGGAGGACAGGAACTGGCGCTTCGGCTCCGTCTGGCGGGGCGGGGTGCGATGGATCTGGGTGTGCACCACCGGCACCTGGATGCCCATGCCCAGGTCGGGGGCCGCCGGGCAACGGCACTCCTGCGGTATGATGACTATGGGGTTCTCCTCCATCTCCATGATCTTCTCCTGCTTCTTGTCGCGATTGAAGATGTCGGCGATCTTCTTGTAGGCCGACGAGCCGCTCGAGGAGCTGGAAACGGAGCTGCTGGGCGAGAAGCTCTTCTCGCCATTCACAAACTTCTGCCCCGGACCGGAGCCGGGCACGGGATTGGGATTCTCCTCACCGGCGGGACTGTCGCGCTGGGCCAGCTCATCGGCGGCCCGGTCGGCGGCAGCCTCGGCATCTTCGTCGACCGCCCGCTGCAGCTCCTCGGCCAAGTCCTCGTCAATGTCGCAGGTCAGCTGCTTGATGCGCTCCTCCAGCGAAATGTCCGACTTGACGGCCTTTTTCCTAGAAGAGACATACTGCTAATGGGAAAAGCTTTACCAGGAGACTGTGCTGGACACTTACTTGATCAGGGAACGACGCAGGATGTTGCGCTCCATGCTGCGACGCAGGGTATCGGAGTCGCCACAGCTGCCCGGCAGATGGGTGACCAGGCAGCCGGCCCGCTTCGACTCGTCGAAGGCTCGGAGCGCCTCCGAGGTGAGCACCGGTGCCTGGTGGGCCGAGACGCTTGGGAAGAGCTGGCGCACCGCCGAATTGGGGCGCAGGGCGTTGTTGAAGAGCGTCGAGTGCTTCTTGATGGGGATTAGCTCGTTGATCTGGTTCTCGCTGTCGTCCAGCTCGCCGGCCAGCGACTGGGCATCGCTGTCTGTGCCGGCATTGGCCTGATCCTCGGTCACAAATCTCACCGAGCGCTTCGTGGTGCCGCTCTCGTCCTCCGAAGTGGTGTTGTTCTGGTCATCCGATTGCTGCAAGACACACAGAAAGTATAAGTTGGTTTCCACATGATCTCTGAGAGAGTTGAACCCACCTGGGAGATGGAGTCCTGTTTCCAGAGCTTGCCGCCCTTGAGGATGCCGCTGATCTGCGTCGGCGATGTCTCCTTGGGCGGAATGGGTGGCGGCTTCTGGGCGTCGAACTGTTGCAGTTGCTGCTGCTGCTGCTGCAGTTGCTCCGGGGCATTGGGCGCTGCTGCGGCGGCTGTGGCTGCAGCGGCAGCGGCGGCCGCTGTGGCGCTCGCCTTGGCGGGCAGGGCAGGTGGCAGCATCTCCGTTCCGCTGGAGGGAACTGAAGGTGGAGCACTTCCTGGTGCGGCGGCCACATCCTCGTGCGCCTCCCGGATGATCCGACGCTCGGTCACTGTGGTCATAGTGGTAATGGTTTCAACAACAAATCGTTTATTCTTGGAGGAGCTACTGATGGCTGGGACCGGAACGGGAACCGGGACCGTAACCGGAGGCGGAAGCGGAACCGTAACCGGTACCGGCGCTAGGCCTAACCCATAGCCAGTGTTGGGGTTGGAGCTCAAGCCCGAGCTGGAGCCCGAGCCGGAGGCTGATCCGGAAGTGGCCCTGCTACTACTGCCGGACTCCCTTCTAGACTTGACCACTAAGCACGGACAAAAGAGAGCATTTATTGGGCATTCAAAGAGGGCGGGAGTGAGAGCGATAGCGAGATCGAGATCGGATCGGATAGATGTCGATATGGAGACGAGATCGTATGCTGACGGATGCTGAATATTGATTTTATACATGTTCACATGTGGATGCACACGAGATCCAATTGTGGACGTAAGCGATTGAATGGCTTCAAAATTAAAGTTTATCTTGAAGAGCGAAAGCGTTTTATCATCAAGAAAATAATAATTGTAGATTTGTTCAAGTTATCAATTAAATTGTTTTTTTAAGCTCTCTATTTTTAATGTTATATGTTTAAAGTAACTGCCACAAAAGTTACTAAAAGTTATCGTTATTAAAACAGCGCTGAGCTAGTACAGTACTGCTCTGAGAACTTTGTGGAGTTTTGGCATGAGCTGGTCACTCTAATAAGTAATTAATTTTTAAAGTTTAACCCTTTTTCACAGCCAGATTTATGTTTTTTTATTAATATTTAAGCCTTTATCCCAATAATTGCATAATAAAAGCAAAAAATCAATCTGCTGACAATGCTCAGATGGGAAATTTTGATGTGACCTTGAGGTGACTTGGATGACTGAGGGCCCAGCGTCATCGGAGGTCGCCTTTGTGAGGTGCAGTGTGGCCATGGTAGCGAATGCCGTGCATAAATGCATGATAAAGCCAATAATGACCAAAGGGTTTGGCTTTGATACGGTCTTTGATATATGTGTATGTACATATGTAGGTTCAAAGGGGATATACTATGTACATGAAGGTCCTTACCTGCTGTGGGCGATGGCTTGTACTGCGACTGCAGCACATACTTGGGCCGCTCCTCGCCGGCAATGATCTCCTTCTGGGTGATGCGCCGCTCGGGGGAGCTGGTGTGCAGTGGCAGTATGGCCACGGCCGGCACACCCAGCGGTGTCATCTCCTCTGGACACTGTGGGGAACTGCATTCTGTGGGTGGAACGTAAAATGTAAATGAGAGAGAGAGAGAGAGTAATTAGTTATTGCATTTTAAAACATGGCAAATCACCCCCCAAAGACCTTTGTTTTCTCATTAAAAATGTAAAAACGTAGCTCTAAAGTCTGCTTTACCTTGTGGAAATGGAACATATTTTCCCAAAAGGTCACTTAAAATCGAATTTGATTTATGAAAATGTGACTTGAAAGGGTGTGTTTCAGGTAAAGGTAAAGGGGACAGACCCCTCTCTCAGATACAAAAACACCGAAACCGATGATTAATCGGCAGCCAAAGTTCGGGGCACTTCCGCCTGTTGCTGGCCAAGCGGAAGCGCGCTTGAAGGATCGGAATATGTGTGCGTGCTTTCGGGGCCACGCATAGTTCTCTTCTCTTTTTTTTTGGGCATAAGCAGAGCTCTGGGCCTGCTCCCGGCTCCCGTCTCTCGGCTGGGCTTGCCGCCGAGGGGCTTGTCGCATTCGCGGTTCGTTAGGCGCAACAATTAATGAAGAGCACCGACTCGCACCCTGCGCCCAGCTCGGTTCCCCCCCGAAAATCCGGGTGCCAGTTCCCTGTTCCAGCTTCGTTCCGTTTGCTTGCCGCTTTGGCAGTCAATAAAGCGTGACGACCATCGGCATTAATGCAAATGCAGCAATAGGAGCAGCAGGGCTTCCATTTCGAATATCCTTTGGATAGAGGGTTTGGTTTGGTTTGGGATTGTGGAGAAAGTCATGTTGCCGTAAATCAATCAATAGACTCGATAGACTCGCTGGCAACTTCTGTGGGAATGCGGACGTCGAAGCAAACAAGGCCCCCTCCCGGCCATTATTTACGGCTCGAACCTTGCCAGTTGAAATTTTAGCCCGAGCTGAGAATGAGGTTTGAGGTTGGGGTTTGATTTGTCGTCGTCACCATGGAATTATTTTTTGCCCACTGATAATGACAGTTGTTAACTATTGATTTGCAATAGTTTATGCCAAGGCCAAAAACTTGCACAAGAAGCGTTACTAAGGCAGTTAAATATATATATATTATTTAGAATATAGAGAAAGCTATTCAACAACTCTGGCAGGCGTTGATGAAATGTGTATAGTATGTCCCTGGCTAGGAGTTCTCTGAACGTCTGTGAACCCTGCCGGTGCCCTCGGCAACAGTTTTCGAATTAAATTAACTAGAGAGTTGCCACCGCAGGAGAGCAAGTGCAGGCTCTGCTCTTGCCACTTCCCGGAAGGCGAAACAGGAAGCATTAAAAATGGCGTCCAATTTAAAGGACACCGTGGCCGGGCAGAGCAGAGCAGAGTAGAGAAGAGCGGAGCGGAGCCAAGTCGAGTAGATTGTCAACGGCCGGGGCGAATGTTTGCTTAAATAATTCATAATTAGATTACACAAAGGCAAACGAAAGCGTTTGTGAATGAAAAGAACGGGCTGGACCGCCACCCCCCCGATGGGGGATGCCCGCTAATTGCGTTGTGGCAGGGAGATGGATGTAGAGATGGAGATGGGGATGTGGACGGTAACCGAAAGGGGGATCACTGGCAACATGCTGCAGGCAAGCCTAGCATTATAAAACAACGGATCGTATTTCAGGAATGATCTAATATAAACATTTTTTATCCCAATAAAGAATTAAATTTATTTTAAAACCGCGCAGACCAGTTAAAAAGTAAGAAAAATACCCAAGACAGCAAAGTATCTTACAAAGAATAAGTGACATAATCAGTTGTGTGAAAAATTAATTGATACAAATCTTTTAATCCATAGACTATGACATAATTCAAGAATAGAATAGAATAAGGGATACCAGAAATAATGAAAATATTATACAAGAAAATAGCTCAAATATACTATGACACTTTCCTTGGCTTAAATGAAAAAAAGCAAAACAAAATAATAATACCCTGCAAGGGTATAAAAAAAGGTAAATAGTTTAAGTAAAGAAAGTCACTGGTGATAATGAAACAAAGCAGGTCAAGAAACTATGACATATCTCTATCGATATCAATAGGAAAGCAGGGTAATAACCCATTGATAGCAGGCTTAAGCACCGCTTTCACTGAACTCTTGAATTCTTTAAAGGAAAATACTTTCTATAGTGATAAAATCAGTTTTCACCTTTAACAAAGCTAAAAAACCAGATGTTAAGCTTTTCAAAATCTTTTAAGTCTTTAAAAATAATAAATTGATCTACAAATTAATTGCATATTAAATGATAAATGTAAAAAATTTTTATATAATATCACATTCCCACTTATTTAGATTTTTCTAACTTTTCTGCTCACCTGCTTCCTGGAGCTGCTTGGCCGCGCACTCGGCGCACTCGGCACACTCGGTGCACACGCCCTGCAGATCCTCCTCCGACTGCTGCTGCTGCATGGCTGCTCCATGATGCGGCTGCTGATGCGACTGTTGCTGATGCTGCTGCTGCTGTTGCTGCTGTTGTTGCTGCTGCTGCTGCTGCTGCTGGGTGGTGCCGACGGGCGGTGGCGGCGGCGGTATCTGGCCAGCATTGGCAGCGGTGGCTCCATTCCGAGCGGCCAGCATGGCGGCGCGCTGCTGCTGGAGGCGCTGGATGACCTGCAGCTGCTGCAGGTGCTGGGCCCCAAAGATGTGGCCGCTGAGGGCGCCGCCGAGCGTGTTCTTCAGGCTGCTGTCCTTGTAGCCGTCGGGCGGACTGAGGGCGGCGTCGTCCACGAACTCGATGGGCGGCTGGTACTTGGGGCTCTGCAAGAGGAGGCCAGGCAAAGGAGAGAGTCAGGTAAGTTGGCTGAATAACGCTGGCAGGCTGCAGCGTTGCAGCACCGCAAATTAAGCTAATCGAGGTTCAGGGATATCTGTATCTGTATCTGTGTTTATATGGTTGTGGGTTATGCAACCAGCTGTGAGTGTTATCCCTGGCAAATAGATGGATTTCTGGAGCCAAAGGCCACAAGTATTAACCACAAAGGCAGTGGGAGACGGCAACCTAATACAGAACTAATGTAACTATCAATTAAGTCAAGCTCTTTGGCCCAAAACATTGCATTTAGTATGCGTTCTCAGTTGCTAAGGATCTTTAAGCTTCCAAATATTAATCCCTCAACATTAAAATCGCATAAAATGCTATAAGAACTAAATATATTCCATAAGTATGTCAGTGAGAGCATTTAATTTAATTTTCTAATGACTGTACTTCCTTTAAGAAAAAGATAAACTAATTAATGAGTTTGCTTGAGTTGCTGTTTCAATAGGAAATCCCCTTTTATTGGCTTAGTTTTTAAAACGAAAGCGTGTTTTTTTCCCCTTTGTTTTTATTTTTGAATAAAATATCATGTCACACGAAATCATTTACATATTTTTTGTCAGCAAGTCCTGCCATTTTTCCGGCTGAAAGAGCCCAGCTGAAGTTGTAAAAAGCCAAACGAAATCCTGCCACACAGCAAAGGAAGTGCACAAGAGTTATGTTACACATGTGTGTTTTATATATGTGTGTGAGTGGCACTCGAAAGGATGGAAAGGATATGGGCTTCGAATTCCATACCCGATTTCCCCGGGGTAACTGCCAAAAAATCCTGTTTATTTGCAAGTGTAGCAGCAAGCCTGCTGCTGCTGCTGCTGCATCGTCTAGACAAGGATCTCTCTGCTAGCTCACAATCCTTCCTTTATTTTTTGGGGGAGTCCTGCCATAACTCTCCTCCCTGCCTTGAGATGGGAAAACTTTTGCATAAATGCGGTGTCTTCTTTTTCCAAGGAAGTGGATGCGGCGGATGCGGATGCGGATGTGGCTAGCTGTGAGAGTGTGTTATGCAATGCACTGGGTAAACTTGTTACACACACTAAATGCATATTAAACTCTTCAGAGAGCACACCCGCCTATACACACACCCCGATCCAAGACACAGCCTATGCTAGGAGGGGACGCACTTGAGCAGCGCCAAGTCAAGTGCATTGGGCATTGCACTGAGCAAAAAGGAAGCTCTATTAGGTCACACGAATTTATGAAATAATATATATCCCCTGCCACGTCTGCAACTTGCAATTTTTGCACCATGCACTCTTGTCGGCGAGACAGACAGGACAGGACGGCCCAAGGAGGAGACACGGAGACAGAGGGGCAGAGGGACAGAGTGGAGCAGATAAGCAAAAAAGCGGCGCACTCAAGTGTCGCTTATGTGGCAGCAAATTGAAATTTAAACGCAGCTCGAGGGCCGCTCAGGATCGATACGAGTGCCGAGGTGAGAGCGGCAATGACGATAATGACGACGCTGAAGACTAAGGGGATGATGATGACGATGATGACGATGACGATGATGGCGAGAGTAGTGTTGAGGAGGGTTAGGATTCAGGGAAGGATGGCAGCCAGGCAGGAAGGAAGAAATGTCCGAATCAAGGCAGGCAACTTTCCTGAATGTCCTTAACACATAAAACGCGCTCGCTCATCACGAACCAACACACAGACCCACACCCACACCCAAGCCCACGCCCACAATTCATAAAACAATCTATCACTGGCAAACACTGGGATGTCGAAGGATGGCCAGGACGATGACAGACAGACAGACAGATAGAGCGACAGAGCGACACAGAGACAACAATGTTGCTGCAGTTTCGAGTTACTGGCACAAGAAAAGCATTTTGTATAAAAGTTCTTAAGTGATTTATACACACTTGCCAATAGAGAATGCGAGGACAAACTCGCAGCTATTATGTGTGTTATGTGCCATCCGCACAATGGCCCTGCGATGCGATGTATCTGCGTATCTGTATTTGTGCCTGTGCCTGTGCCTGCGCCTGTTTTTGTATCTGTAGCTGTAGCTGTGGCTGTATCTGTGTGTGCGGCTTGACTCCTACTTGACTGCCACTTGGGTGGCCAGAGGGGGAAATCGAGGACACTGGGGCCGCTGTGCTTTTGTCCCTAGTCCTCCTCCTCATCCTCATGCTCATCCTCATGCTCCTCCTCCTCGTCATCCCCCCCTCGACCGATAACAAAAGTTGGACAGCCCTGCGTTTTGGCCGTAATTAACATGGAAGGCTGGCATGTCACACCCTCCCGAGTAGTCAGCAAAGAGATAACGTTGAATTGAAAAGGAAAACAACTCCGAGCTCCTCCCAATTTGCAAGTGTCCCGAGACAAGGCGGCATCCCGGCCTCAAGTCGTCACTCTGGCCGAGTAAATGATAAACCAACATTCAAAGCCGGACTCAAATCTGACTGAAATTCCCAAGAAAAATAGTCGCAAATCCTAGGTTTGGGAATATTGACTGACAGCCAGCTGAGAAATCAATTTAATTAACGAATAATAAACTTTTATGTAGCATAATGAAGAGGTAACTAAAGCTGGATTAAAAAGTATATAAATTGACAGAAAATAACTATTTATCGATGCAGTTTCTTTGTTTGACAAAGAGTCTGTTTATAAATCGATACTCTGTGTGATATATCGAAAATTATATCGAGAGATTTAATATGCAAGATTTAAAAGATGTTTTTAAAATATTTTCTTAAAAGTGGTAAAAAAACTCTATAATTTTTTTCGATAATATCGATAATTTAAATCAGCGATAAATATTCGCTTTATCGATATTTAGATGTATTGGAGCAATATCAAAGAGGCAATGTACAAGAATTTTTAACCTTATTGATAGATCAATTAATGAGACACACTTTTCCATGCTTTTTTAGATAATATCAATATTTAAAAGTTGAATGCGATAAATCGATGAATGCTATATCGATCTTAAATCAAACTTTTAGTTTAAAATATGTTTAATGCACTTATAAACGGTGAAGTAGATGGGTACATTAATTCGAATTATTCACAAACTCGATATGTTAAAGTTTAAAGCGATATTTTTCCATTTTTAAAATTTTGATATAACAACTTTATAACCTTTCCGATATGAAATTTAGTAATTAATATCGATATTATCAGGTAAATACTTTATTTATCTATTTATTTATCTACTCTATATATTTTTCGATATAATATTGAGCTCGAGTTAACAAATCGGACTTATTCTTTGATTAAATTCCATGAAGACATGCTTCAAATATGCTTTCCTTCTTCAACTGGCTTTGCTTTATACTTGTTCTGGGTCGTAATTCTCTTCTTTCGCCTAACGAGCTGCGTTGCAAGGGGAATGTATAGCAACTAAGTATAAAAAATCAGCAGTTCTGCCAACTTAAACTTGACACAGGCACCACCACGTCATGATTCTGGAGAATGGAGAAGAAGTGCACGAAGTGGGTAATAAACCAATTTAAGCTGCGACCCGGCTGGGATGAAATGGGATAGTGAGGAAGGAGCGAGGTGTGGCTCCGGTTGCCCCCTCATTAGCCGGAGTCCAGACCCGCACCGGAGCCCGAGACGACGGCTAATCAGCTTAGGCGGCCCCGGAACCGGACAGGAGGGAAACGCAATCCGCTGGCTTGGAGCACAAGAACAGTGCCACACGATACCTGGCTGATTAACCATATCAGTTCGATAAGTAGTAGTCGGGAACAGCAGCTTCACAGGTAAGTTATTTAATATTTAAAATACAAACTAAAGAAAGAGGCTTCTGGGTAATGGTTATAAGAGATTCCAGAGCTCTTCTTGGGAGTCTCTATTAGTCAAAGATGTCCCCAAAAATATATATCCCCATGATATCCACTCACCTGTGGCGTCCGACCATCGCCACCCTCGGCGGGATTGACCGCATAGTTGCACTGGCAACCCTCCTCGCAGCAGAGACGCACCAGCTCATGCTCGCCGCAGGTGCAGGGCTCCTCGTCCTCCTCATCGTAGGCGCAATCCTCGCGTATCAGTATGATGTAGTCCGCCTCGAAGAACTCGTTGCGTGTCTCATCGAAGACGACACGGTTCTTTCTCGCCGGCGGCGGGCGATTTGGCTTCTTGAGCAGACCGCGCAGCTGGCCGTTGACCTCGCGCATCGTGTGGCCGCCGCTGGTAGGGATTGGAGCTAAGGGTTTGGGCGGTGGCGGTGGTGGTGGTGGTGGTGTCGGCGGAGCTCGCCTCCTAACTGCTATATCTGTCCTGCTGCTGCTGCTGCTGATCACCTCCTGCTCCTGGCTGGCTAGGCACTCATGGCACTGGCAGGCTCTGTGGCTATCGTTGTTGTCGCTATCGTCGCTATCGGTGTTGCACTCCTCCTCCTCGTACTCCTCGTACTCCTCCTGTTGCTCGCTGACGAACTCGGCCAGCAGCTCGTCGTAGCACTGGAAGCTACTATTGGCCAGTCCACGATCCACAGGCTTTAGGTGGCTCCTCCTGTTGGTGGCGCCTGGCTGGCTGGTGATCCACTGCAGCTGGCGGGCGGCCTTCAAGTACTCGCTAAATCGCTGAACATCGAACTCGCTGAGCAGTGGCCCAAAGAGATCCTCCTCGCCGGCATCCGCTGCCTGGAGCTGTTGGAGCTGCTGGAGCTGCTGGAGCTGCTGGTGGTGATGGTTGTAGTCGTCGCGGTGCTGCTGACGGATTGCTGGGACAAAGGCGCTCCTAATCCTGCTGCTTCTCCCTGCAGCCACCTCCTCGTCGTCCGTTTCGATTTCAATCACCACTTGGTCGTTGGTCTTCGCTGCTGCCGAGCCCGAGCACAAGCACGAGTCCCCGCTCGGGTGCTCGTCCTCGTCCTCGTCCTTGCTCTCCTCGCACCGGCGCAGTGGCAACTGGAGCTGCTCTCCAGCGGGCGTTCTCAGCAAAGTTGCCTGGCGATTTTCAGCTGTGGCTGGTTTTTCGCTTTCATTTGGCAATTGCTGGGCTGGAATACAATCGGCGTCTAATTGGATTGCACTTGAGCCTGCTGTTGCAGCTGTCTTATTGTCCTTCTCCTCAGCCGAATCCTTGCCAGCGCTGCGAGTTAGAGTTTCGGTTTGGGGTTGAGCCTGGGCTTGGGGCTGGGGCTCGGGTTGGGGTTGGGGTTGCGACTGGCTCTGCCTCTGGCTCTGGCTAGTGGCCTCTTCTGCTGGGGGTGGTTTCTTTGTTATGCTTATGGTTTGTTGCTGCTCCCGCTCCTGCTCCTGCTCCTGTTCCTGCTGTTGTTGTTGTTGTGGTCTCAAGGATGCCTTTACACAATCAATGTTACTACTCCCGCTGGCCACGCGTCCCTGAAAATTGTACTGCAATCGCTTCAAGCGCTGACTGGCCACAAAGTCCTCGCCCAACTCCAACTCCAAATCGCACTCGAAATCGATGAGATCCTGGTCGCTGCTGCAGCTTGTTGCTGTTGCAGCTGCTGCTCCTACCACAGTATGGCCCTCAATGGACTCGAAATCGATGAGCTTCTCGGGGGAAGCTGTCGTAGAAGCTGGCGGAGATTGCTGCGGGTCTGGCGCTGCTCTCACGTAATCCACGTAACCGCCAGGCACACTTTGTGGTGGGCGGACGACAGCAGCAATGCCACCGACAGCGACATTATCACCCAAAAAATATGGGTGGCTGATGGAGGTTCCAGCTCTTGCTGCTGCTGCTGCTCCTCCCTCTCCTCGTTGCTCCTGCGAATATGGCAATGACAATGGCGCCTGCCCCGACTCCTCCGACTCGCGCTCCTTACTTAAACTTAACCCTGTCGCTGCTGCAGGTGCTTGAGTGGCTACCTCCGCTGCTGCTGCTGCTGCTGCTCCTGCTGCTGGTGTTGCTGCTGCTGCTGCTCTTTCTGTTGCTGTTTCTGTTGCTGTTGTAGCTGCTCTTGCTGGCTTGGCACTTTGCACATTTTCACTGGCATTAAAAAAAAAACTATGATTATCGAGCCCGCGCCTGCCTTTTTGCACAAATTTTTCTGTACGTCGCGCGACGTCGCCTGACGACTTCTCCGTCGAAGTGCCACTGGGTACGGCCTGCTCTGCTCGCTCTGGCTGGCTAATCACCGATTTTTCACTGGATTTCGATAAAACTATGCCAGAAAGTCCAGATTTTTGGCCAGAATCGCTAGACGGATGGCCAATGGGCTCGGGCTGAGGCTTCAAGTCGGACTCGGACTCGGACGCTGTCTGTGGCTGTAGCTGTAGCCTCTGCTGCTCAGCTGCGACGACTACTGCTGCTGCTGCTGGCACAAGGTTGGCTTTGGAAAGCTCACTGCCAATTGTAGGTATTGAGCAGGCGCTGCTCCCGTTACCATTGCCACTCTGGGCTGTCACATTGGGTGGTTGCTGCCGCCGCTGCACTGCGTCGGCGCTCATGCTCTGGCTCACGCTCCGGCTCTCACGCTCGAGTTGCGCGTACTCACATTTCGTTTTCGTGGCCACTTCCGTTGCTTTTGTGTCGCCAAAGTTGTAGCTTTTGTTGTTGTTGCTATTGTTGTTGCTGCTGCCACAGTTGCTGCTGCTGTTGCTGTTGCTGTTGCTGCTGCTGCTGCTGCTGCTGCAGTTGTTGTTGCCAGTGTATTCAGCACGCGCACGCGCCTCACCATTGACATGGTCGCGTGAGCTGCGTGCCTCGCCTGCCAAGTGGTGATGGCCTAGTCCACCGCCATTACTGTTGGCCAACAATGAGGCCTGGTCAGGCACTGCTGTTGCTCCTGTTCCTGCTGCTGCTGCTGCTGCTGCTCCTGTTCCTGCTATTTTGCCTTGACCGTGTGCCATCATGGTAGTCATCATCTTTCCGCCGCATATCGGCGGCTCGTTTGCCAAGGCCAGCGTCAGCATGTCCACAATCAGCATGATCCCTCAGCTCTCGCCTAAACAGATCCTCGGATCAGATCAATTGAGGGACATTTCCCATTAGGGATCAGATCGCCTTAGTAAGTCGTATCTCTATCTCTCCGGTGTGGGAGTGTTGCCTGTGGGGCTTTCCCACCAACAGGTTGGGTTTTTCCGCTTTTGCATAAATTAAACGCGAGTTAGATTCCGAAATTCACACACAAGGCAACGGCACACAGGGGAACAGGTGCGCCGGATGGTGCGGCGGTGCACTCGAGCGCATCCTGTGCGAGTGTCCCAGGACCAGATAATACCCGGTTTTGTGTGTGTGTCGTTAGGGGGTTGACTTGCTTCGAGTGTTACGCGCCAGCGAGCATTGCTGGCATTCTTTTATTTTTGCCTTTTCACCACCAAAACACAACAGAAAAACAGAGCACGAAACATAAACAAAATACGAAAAAATTATCGCGGCTATTTTGGGTTAATTTTCTCATTCTCGAGCTTGATAGCTTGATACTTTATTTTAACCACGCGACGCACGTCCGAACGCGTTTCGTGACGGAAGTCGAATGAGCAAACCGAGCTCAGTCTTCGCCGGCCTCAGTCTCAGTCTTCGTCGCGATCTCGGCCTTTTTCTCTGCCAACGTCGTCGCACAGTGGTCTCAGATCAATGAGAACAGTGGGCTCAGTTTCAAGAGCTAGCTGTTAGGTCAGCGAAGAGGTTATTTTTCAATACCTAAAGTCTTAATAAAGCTGTGTTCGAAAGATCATGAAGCTGCTCTTGTTGGTCTACCTTGTAGGTTCTTAATACCATTAAAGTAACATTAGAACCACTTGAGAATTATAGGAAATAATTTATTTATTTCTTGAACTCTTTGATAAATTGTTTGATATTCAGATATACTAATGTTTTGCCTACAATTTTTTATTAAAAATTTGAATCATTTGAAGCTTGAGTATCCTGAAATAGTAAAACATGTAACATAAAACATATGCAAAATATATTAATTTTCCAGAGATATTCTTAATATGATACGACTCATAATGTTGTTACATTATAATATGCCTATTTTTTATTTATTATTATTATATTTATATATTTCCTAAAGATATATTTTGGTTTTTTAAACGTTAGTTCAAGCAACACTTATTTAATAACTATCTTTATTATTTCTGAAAAAATTGTTCTTCAATTAATATTTAATAAATTTATGTATTTATATATCTTTTTAAGTCACTTTTTCTCGGGTTTCTCCCTTAAGTCATCCACTGTTCACCGCCGCTTTCTCTGCCAGCGTCGTCGTCTCGGGGGCGCATGCGCAAAAAAAACCGAGCAAAGCGGCGAAGAAAGGCCGTAAAAAAAAACAGAAGCGGAGACGGAGGCAAAGGTGGTTGTTCGGTTGCATGCAAACCGATCGAGGAAAGCAGGGGTCGAAGATGCCAACGTAGCTACTAACTAGCGTTTAGTTATAGAGACTAGCGGGTTTGGGGGTTCTTAAGACAGGCTTTAAAAGGTATTTAATATAATCTAAGGATATATCGTCTGAGCTTACAGGAAACAATAGCTAGGAAATACAACAACAAGACTTACATATAGTTCCTAAAAAGCATAGTTTACTAAGGTTTACAAAAACAAAGCTTAAATGCCAAAGCGAAAGGCTTTCGTTAGGTTTTGCATAACTCTGAGGTGGGTTTTTGTCGCTAGTTTTTCTTCTTGTGCTCCGAATCTGATATCTGGTGCACAACCCTGTTCATATACATGAATGAAATTAATTATATGACAAGAGATAAAACCAGCTTTATACTCTTTCGTTTAGCAATTGGATCTAAGGAACCTATCTTTAATACATTATAATCCAGAAATGCATTAATTTTAATTCGGTAAACTTTTCTTTCTCGGTTTTCATTAGGTTTAAAAACAAGCATATTAAATGTAAAACTTTATAGATTATAAGGAGTACAGAGGTATATATAATACTTATCGTATATATATACATTTCCATAGCATAGCTGTCAGCACTAATGGGCGTTCTGGGGCTGGGGGTTACAGTGCGAGTGCGAGTGGCAAAGGGGAGACACGACGCTTTAATGACGGTTCTTCGGGGACAGATCACTCACTCGCTCACTCGACAGTTTGGAATTACGCACCGGCGGAGCACTTTATGACCACGTCTCGGACAAGACCAGTGGACGCCGCCCAGCGTGATCACCAACGTGTCCGAGTCGTAAAGTCGGCTAGAAGCGGCAGCGGTAGCGAAGATTTGGATGATCGTGATCATAATGAAAGTGATTAGACTTATAATAATGCTGCGGGCACAGCGCACAAATATGTCACACTTGGGGCCCCAGCGAATGCCGTGAGATATGTGTGTTGACAACGGAACCATTCACATTATGTCTCCCATGAACATATATATATATAACATATATGTAGTTATGATCTAGGCTAATACGGAGTTACCTGCTCAGAGAGAGAGAACACGACAAGTTAATTAGCATTTAATTCAGCAATTTCTCATTAAATTATTAAGATGATGCATTTAAATTAACGACCTGCCTTTCAATTAGAAAGAATGTGTGGAAGAAACTGTGAAAGCAATAAAATAGGCTTTAGTTAATGGTTATTTTACCATACTATTATTATAACCTTGCAAAGTATTATAATTTCAGTCAGGAGCTTATAAAGTATTCGTTTCCGACCCTATCATATATATACCAGCCGAGTCAATCTAGCCATTTTTGGACAAATAATATTGCTCACTTATTTCGAACTTTTATAAGGGGTTTGTTATTTATTCCTAAAACTTAAAGAAAGTCTACTAAGCTCAGGGTCTTCTTCAGAGACCATTGGTCTTCGTCACAGGTTCTTAATGAAATTTCCCTGGCTGATGCTCGGGTCTCTTGGTGGTTTTATATAAGGTGTCGGGCACACACAATCGACCGTCACGTCAAGTGATCCGATTTGGATCTCCTCACTCACCCTTTCCACATCTCGAGATCTCGTTGCAAGTAAGTACTTGCTGTACATGCAGACGTGAGTATATAGGAAAGATTCCACGTACTTACTAACCCCATATAAAACAGACTCATTACCCCGACGACGACGACTAAGACGGAGACGACGACGATGATAATCATGACGATGATGACAGGCCCCGGGTTCCGTGGTGTGCATGGAGTGTGTATGGTGTGTGCTTTTATATTCCGGGCCAAAACTTATTACTAAGTAGGAACAGATCGCGAGCAAACTGAATGAATGGAAAATTGTGGGAACAATGGAGCCCCCGAGCGTTTGCCGAGAGCGTGAGAATTTGCCACCGCCAACGCGCGCTTCTTTGGCCAGAAATCTTGGAACTTCCAACTCCCAACTCCGAGCACCGAGCATCGAGCTCCGAGCTCCGAGCTTCTTCGAGGCTGTTTAGCACACAATGCCGCCATTAAAGGTCGCACTGTCCCCGAGAGTCTCCCAGGCCGTGTTATATACAACCGTCGCCTCCGTTGGCTCCAGTTGGAGATCCCAGCTCCCATGCATACATATGTATGTATATGTATGCCCGTGCCCTCTTCTGGGCAAGAGTTGCGCAGATCCGAAGCCAAATTGCCGTCTTTAAGTTGACTAATTTTCATTTTGGCCGCTGCATTTTTCCACTTTGCCGTCTTATAAAGCCCTCAAATATGCGCATAATTCGAATTGTGCCTTAAGTGTATGTGCGAAAAGTTAACTCCCTCGCTCACCGGGGTTTTCCATTTTCCGGGCGAGTTCAAGGCGAGCTTCGACAAGACACTCGTCGTCGCCGGTTCAATGTCTCCCTCCGCCGTGCGTGACTCGGCATTGTAAGTGGACCCAAGTTGCACCAAGTCGGCGGGAAAGCCATGGCTCTGACTTGGCAATTATAGGTTGCCATTTCGGTTAACATATTCATTTAGCCGAAGATTCCAAGGATTTCGCAGATCTACGCAATAAGAAGAACTAGAAGAGAATAGAGATCTGGCCAGAACCTAAACATGAACCACTTCCCTTTGTTAATTATTACTTTTTTTTTGGCTTACTAAATCATTAAGCGAGTTCCCCTTAAACGGCGGCCATAAAAACAATTTAGATGTAAGAATTGTCATTAGAAGGAAATCGCTTACATTGCCACCGGGGTCCGAGCTTAGCCCACATCCGACTCTACAGAGATCCCCCCAATGAAAATGTTTGCTTAGGCACTGAAAGAAATAAATAGAAGATAGTTATAAACGTTAAAAACCAGATTTATCTAGGCTTAAAGCCTTATAAAATTTAATAAAACAATACTAACCATTTTTAAGACTGATTACCTTTTAAATTTTATACTTTGCAATGAGAGAATTAAGGGAACATGGAAATATAAGAAGCATAAATGAGATCTTTGTAGAAACTTTAAGTTTAAAATATTTTACAAGACTTGAGATCTTACTTCTTGTTATAGAATATTCATATTTTATAAGACTTGAGACCGTTTTTCTTTTTATAAAATATTTCTAATATTATTTAAGAGTAACTCTTACTTTATATCATATTTTTCAAGTGCACATTTGTTGCTTTCGATGCCTCACTTTGCCAACATCTTCGTCGTCGTCTTGGGGGCCCCCCCTGTCCCGCATTAAATTCACCTAACTGACTTTTAATTGTTTAAGACGTCCAAAAGCGGGGGAAAGAGGAGAGTGGGACTGTGGCGGGTCGGCTTACCCCATCTTCAGCCGGTGTCGGTGTCGGTGACAAAAGACAAACGAACGAATCTCGGACTCATGCAGAGTGGAGTTGCCATTCCTTGTGTGTTGTTGTTGTGGCATGTAACTCAATTTACAGCCGTCTCTATCGCCCTTTTGTTGTAAGCAGGAAAAGTCGCGATGTTTTTACCTGATGGTCATATCTTTACCCTGATCTCGGCCTGAGATTTCCTGGTAGTTGCATAACACACGGACCAACTGGCCAGATAGACACGAGCCCATCATCCGGCGACGATGATTAATGAGACAAATGGGAGACTAATTCGAAGGATTTGCTAATAAATTGTCCAAGACGCTTACGATTTCAAAGCGTCACTATCTGTCTTCTGGGTTTTGTGTCTGGTCATTTTTTAATGGGTTTTTCCACTTGGTTTTAAGGACTGGTTAATTACCCAATCAAATTGCATTTATTTTCCATTATGCCGGGAAATTCCCTAATTTAATATGTGAGAATAGTACTAAATAGTAAAAAAGAAAGTTAGTAAAGAAAGATAGCAATTTTGTGTTTGATAATAACTTTCATATTTACCATGCAAATGAACGAGGTTTCCTTGTAAGTACTGATAAAAACAACTGTCCAGTAATATAAGAAGGTGTTAGACATTTCACTTGATTTATTCTTTTACTTTTTCCCGATTCTTAATGAAAAAAAGAATAAAGTATTTCGGTAAAGTTAAGATTTCCATGGATTGGCATTATTGGCATTATACAACACTGATCCTGCTTGTGCGCCAACACTAAGTTATCGATAAGCGTTTTCTCGATCTTTCTCTTCTCGAAACTCGCTAAGCTTAAAGGAGTGACCGGCGTCCTTTGCTTAATAACTGCAAAAAGTGCATTCTAAAGAGTCCAAAACTATCAACAATCATGTCTAAGAATCCACAAAAGGACCAGGAACTCAACTTGAACGATGACAATACAATTGTAGAGTTCTTGGAAAAGAACCTCACCCAATTGGTAACTCATATTTTCCTTTCCTGCTTAAAGTGCACTTCTTAACTCCCATGTGTGACCGCTGCAGCTCGTTGACACTGCGCAGATGAGGGTGGAGCTGGACAAGCTTGAGGAGCAGAAGAAGCAACTGTTGGACCAGTACAGCTACCTGGCGCACGCCACTCTAGCGCCTCCGCCCGAGGACATGGATCTGCTGCCTCGCCTCAACCAGGTGACCTCGAATGCCGAAGAACTCATGGGTCAGCTCACCAGACTAATGGATGCCAAGGCCATCGTAGACCAAACACCTGACCAGCACTGCCAGGAGGCCAAAGAGAGTCGCTGCCAACAGTACGCCACGATTGTATGTGCGGAGCACTCTTTCATCATCTTCTATCGAAAGCCTACAATTTATTTATTTATTTTAAGTCCACCAAAGATCTGGATCAAATCATTGACGAGAGGAAGAAGGCTCTGAACGCGACACTGGCCAAGACGGCTGCCAAAAAGGCAGAGCTGGCCAACAAGAAAGGGAAGTACCATGCCAATCACTTGGCCAAAATGCAAGAGATTGAAACATTGACTCAGGTCCATCTGGATGTCACGTAAGGCCTATATTCAGTAGCTTAAAATTTCTTTAGTTAAATTTTATTTGGTTAATTTTTTTTTTAAAACAGTAAACACCTGGAACACTTGAGGCTGGGAGATGCTCTACGGAACGAAGAGCCTTCCGATTGAGAGCGTATTGGTTGTTCTTTGAGACATTCCTTTATATAAATAACCATTATTTACCACTGAAGGTATTATATTCCGTGAAAAATCGCAAATTTTTAAGTTTATTTTAAATGAAATGTGATTTTTTTAGTTTAAATTAATATTTTCACAGAAAAGGAAAAAGTTGCCATGAACAAAAGTTTCTATATAGCACCTAAAACCAGATGACAATCTAATTTAAAAGTTTTGTAACATCATTTACTTAGTATGCTGAAAACCGAAAATCTCTGAAAAAAATAAAGAAAATTAAATTTTAAGAAAATAAAATACTTTATTATTTTTTGAGCGAAAAATCAAATAATTGGACTACGTTAGCACAAATAATGTTGATGTTAAAGCATTAAATAAGCTTTTATTATGGATTTCTATACCATTTAAGCCAGAAAATTGCAACGCTGTAAAAGAGTTATTTCCAAACCTGTATATATGTATATTCCTTTTGCTATTCTCATTATTACTAAGAAAATCGGTAAGATATAAATCAAAAGGCTATACCATATAGCAGCCAGAGGAACAAATATTACAGCTTAACCTTTTTTTCAACATATTTCCATCTACTTTATGAAAATTGGGGGACTGTATTATAATAATGCCATAGGAACGATCACAAAATGTAGAAAAAGAATGTAAAACAGTATATATAATATGTATTGGTAAATATTATAAAAGTTTACAATACCTCGTTGTTTTTAAGCAAATATTTATAATTAAATAATAATGCAAACTGCCAGGATATATTTTATAGATTTCTTTCTCATTAAATAATCAAATATTGCCGCCAAGTCGCGGTTCCACCGATAGTTAGACAGTTCCCACCGTCGCGAGTATTCCCGACCTTATCCAGCACGGTCACACTAACGTTCGGCGTTTTGTTGTGAAATTTACCTGACTTGCCTTACCTCACCTTACCCCCCGAACCGTGGACATGGATGAATCCTCGCGCCAGCACATGGACGACTGCTTCCTGCGCAGCCCCAGCGACGTGCGCACCACGTGAGTGGAGTACCCTTAGGCCCTGTATGAACAGATCCACTGAATCTCACAAATCTCTCGTTGCAGCAACGTGCCCGCAGCGCCCAAGTCGCAGGCGGACAACAAGTCGCGCAAGACGGAGCTGCACGTCCTCCGGCTGAACGACGAGTGCCGCCAGATGACCATGGACACGCTGCGCGCCATCCACGGGCCGGACTTCAAGCTGGACGACATCAGCAAGTACAAGGATCGCGGCAGAGGTGGCCACGGGGTGAAGCACTCGTACTGGCAGGACCGCGGCACACTGATGGTGCAGAGCGTCCAGGGAGTGAGTGCCAGCCGCGGCGACAACAGCGACGGCGACCGCCTGCGCCGCTATGCCCTGGCCAAGCTGGAGAACTACGGCTTCCAGGCCGTCCACTGCCTGGAGGCGTACGAGCATTGCTCCGGCGACACAGAGGCCGCCCTGCTGCTGCTGTACCGCCGCTATATGCGCGTCCCCGAAACGGAGGAGACGCACCTGGAGGCGCCCGGCGAAGCAGAGCTACTGGACATGCGGGCGGATGAGAAGGAGGCCCTGGAATCCATATACGACAAGGCGTACGAGGAGCGGGAGCATAACCGCGTGTGGAACCTCAAGTTCCGCATCGACCACCTGCTGGCCCACAGTCCCTCGGAGGTGCGCAAGGCCCGGGAGGCGGTCCTGGCGGCCGCCGCTGCCGCTGCCCAGGCGGCGCTGGACAAGAAGAAGAAGGCACCGCAACGGTGTCGGAACTTCGATCGCGATGGCACCTGCCGGTTCGGTCCCAAGTGCCGCTTTGCCCACCTGCCGCCGCAGCCCACGGAGAAGGAGGTGGCCCCCAAGAAGGGTGACGGCGTCGACGAGAACGACAATGAGCTGTGGTTCCATGTGGAGGTGCGCTTCCCGCCCGGCAGCCGTTATCCGTACGAGGCGCCCTACGTCTACCTGAAGACCACCTGCCACGACATACCGCACGAGCTGCGCCTGCGCTACTCCCGTCACCTGTACCGAGAGGCCAGGGAGATCTGCCGCGACGGGATACCCTGTGTGTACAGCATCTGTGACCTGCTGCAGTCCAACGAGCAGCTGGCCGGGCACCTGGACACGGCTCCCTTTCCCTCGCCGAAGCGTTCGATCTTCGAAGACGAACCGGAGGGCGGTGGGCAGGATCTGAATGGCGATGGTCAGCAGGCACCGAAGCCGTCACACTACGCCCGCGGACAGACGTCGAGGAATGAGGGTGGGAACCAGCGCAACGCTGAGGCTCAGGCGCGCGAGAATCGCCGCCTGCTGCAGCAGTTCGTGGAGCGGCGGAAGGAGGAGCGCTACCAGAAGGTCATCGATGGCCGGAAACAGCTGCCCGCCTTCGCCGAGATCGAACGCATTCTGGCGCTGATCGAGAGCTCGCCGGTGGTGGTGATATCCGGAGAGACGGGCTGCGGCAAGAGCACCCAGGTGCCGCAGTTCATCCTGGACAACTGGTTCTTCCGCGCCCTCCAGCTGCCCGCCAAAGAGAGTCTGCCCCACGTTGAGATTATATGCACGCAGCCGCGTCGGCTCTCGGCCATCGGAGTGGCGGAGCGGGTGGCTGCCGAGCGTCTGGATCGTATTGGCCAGCTGGTGGGCTACCAGATCCGGCTGGAGAACAAGGTGTCGGCGAGCACGCGGCTCAGCTTCTGCACCACGGGCATCCTGTTGCGGCGCCTGGCCTCGGATCCGCTGCTGGGCAGCGTCACGCATGTCATTGTGGACGAAGTGCACGAACGATCCGAGGAATCGGACTTTCTGCTGCTCATCCTCAAGAATCTGCTGCGGGAGCGGAAGGATCTCAAGGTGATCCTCATGTCGGCCACTCTGAATGCCGCTCTCTTCTCCGATTACTTTGGCGGAGCGCCCGTGCTGGATATACCGGGTCGCACCTTTCCCGTCCAGCAGCTCTTCCTGGAGGACATTCTGGATCTGAGCGGCTTCGTCATGGAGTATGACACCAAGTACTGTCGCAAGCTCAAGAAGCAGGAGCAGGACGTGCTGGAGCGGGAGCTGGAGTACGCCGATGTCCAGGCCTCGGGCCAGGCGCCGGGCAAGAAGATCAAGGACGAGAAGCTAACCCTGGCCGAGACCTATCAGAGATACTCGGGTAAGTGGTGGTCAGAGAGCATCCTATTCGGAGATATTCATACCTTTATCTTTAACTTCCTCAGAATACAGCAAGCCAGCGTGCAAGAGCATCTACCTGATGGAGCCAATGACCATTAATCCGGAGCTCATCGAGTCCGTGCTCAAGTACATTGTCGAGGGCTCCCACGACTGGCCCCGCGAGGGCACCATCCTCATCTTCCTGCCCGGCTTCGGGGAGATCCAAACGGTGCACGACTCCCTGCTGGATCACGCCCTCTTCTCGCCCCGCGCCGGCAAGTTCATCCTGGTGCCGCTGCACTCGTCGCTGTCGGGCGAGGATCAGGCGTTGGTCTTCAAGAAGGCGCCGCCCGGCAAGCGAAAGATCGTCCTCAGCACGAACATAGCGGAGACCTCGGTGACCATCGACGACTGTGTGTTCGTGGTGGACTGCGGCCTGATGAAGGAGAAGTGCTTCGACTCGAACCGCAACATGGAGTCGCTGGACCTCGTCTGGGTCTCCCGGGCGAATGCCAAGCAGCGCAAGGGTCGAGCCGGTCGCGTGATGCCCGGCGTGTGCATCCACCTGTACACCAGCTACCGCTACAGCCACCACATCCTGGCCCAGCCGGTGCCGGAGATCCAGCGAGTGCCGCTGGAGCAGATTGTGCTGCGCATCAAGACCCTGCAGACGTTTGCCTCCCGCAACACGTTGTCCGTTCTGATGGAGACCCTGGAGGCGCCCACGGAGGATAGCGTGCTGGGTGCCCTCACCCGGCTGAGGGATGTGGGCGCCCTGGATGCCGACGACCAGCTGACGCCACTGGGCCATCATCTCGCCGCTCTGCCCGTGGACGTGCGCATCGGAAAGCTAATGCTGTACGGAGCGATCTTCCAGTGCTTGGACAGCGTGCTGACCATCGCCGCCTGCCTGAGCAACAAGTCGCCGTTCGTGAGTCCGATGAACAAGCGCACGGAGGCGGACAAGTGCAAGCGGATGTTCGCCGTGGGAAACAGCGACCACCTAACCGTGCTGAATGCGTACAGAGTGAGTTTCTACCATCTACCAAGCCTTCTTCTTCGTCTTCCTTCTAAAGTTTAATCCCAAACAGAAATGGCTGGATGTGTCGCGAAGGGGAAACTTTGCGGCCAGCAGGAACTATGCCAGCGAGCACTTCCTGTCACTGAACACGCTTGAAACCATAGCCGACCTCAAGTACCAGTACCTGGAGCTGCTCGTCTCCATTGGGTTTGTGCCAATCGATGTGCCTCGCAGACGAAAGAATGCCAGCGACAATATACTGCAACTGACCGGCGTGGAGCAGAATCACAACGGCGACAATAACCGCCTGTTGACCTCGCTCCTCTGCGCCGCCCTCTATCCCAATATTGTCAAGATAATGACGCCGGAGCGTGTCTATGTCCAGACGGCAGGCGGTGCCGTGCCACGTGAGCCGAGCCACCAGGATCTGCGCTTTAAGACGCGCGGCGACGGCTATGTGAAGATACATCCTTCCTCAGTCAACTCGCAGGTGTCCGTCTTTCAGGCACCCTTCCTCGTCTACCAGGAGAAAGTGCGCACCAGTGCCATCTACATACGGGACTGCTCGATGCTGCCGCTCATCGCCATGGTCCTGTTCGCCGGCAGCGACTTCAAGGTGGAGCTGCACGACGGCGATTTCCTCTTTCTGTTGGAGAGCGGCTGGATCATACTGAAGGCCCACGACCACGAGACGGCCGAGATGGTGCAGTGCCTGCGGGCGGAGCTGATCAAGCTGCTGGAGGAGAAGATCCGAGATCCGTGCCTCAACCTGTTGCACCACAAGAACGGCTGTCGGATGATCGGCAACATAGTTTATCTGTTGAGCAAAAATAGCTGAAAGTCCTCGTCTGTCCTCCAAATCGTTTGTATATTTTGTATGATAGCTGTTATAGCCGATATTTAAAATGATTTCTCAGATATATATACGAGTAAATGTACGCCAAAACGAGAGCAATACACACCGATTCACCGAAAATGAAGGCTTTAAAAATGTAAAGTGAAAGAGTTTCTTTTCAAGGCGGCTTAATGGTAGATATTCCTTGAGATTTGGGTGCTGTAAATACCCTTACATCTAGTTTCTAATTTATTTTATCTGATTAATCTCATTTAATTATTAATTTCGATTGGATTCCATGCTATGATGATGGATTTCTATGCTATCCATCAAGTTGTGAATGCTATTTACTTTGATCCAATTACAGACAAGCGGAATGCAGTGAGTTTTGAAGTGATTGATGGGTTTCTCATGATGGATATGTGATCAAATGTACACGATGACTGATCATTAAGAGTGTTTATCGAAAGGGAAGGTTAGATATAATATATTGAACAAAGATGTTGCTCTTTATAACATATAAAAAATATATATTAAGCTCTAAATTCGCATTTAGAGATAGAATATCGACTACATTTTCGATATTTTCTATCTTTCTTATAAGGAATAAGTATTCGTTTCACTTCTAGTAACACATTTAAATTGCAAATTTAGCTTTTTTACATTTCTAAAATGCACTATATTTTTAATTAACTTTCTAGTAGAAAATGTAGGTATGTTGACGCTAAGTTCTTACCCTAAACACACCCATCACCTCCATAATTGATTGGGCGCCCAACTCATCACTGGCAGATGTCATGCGAACATTCCAACGCTACTAATCTGTCCACGATCGGAATCGGCGACTTGCAAGACAGAGAGCCGTGAATCGTCGGGAAATACCTTCCGTGGTGGAAGGCCCGGTGGCCAGGTATCCCATCAATTACAATTCATTTGAATTTATTTAAATACACTCGGATTTGTGGCGGCCACTTTGGCACTTTGGTGACAGGAGGCGAGCACAGGAGGGCTCCGTCGATACATCAAAGCGTAATTAATTATGCTTATCAACTTGGGCTAATGCGCCCAATGAATCAGTTGCCAATTTAAATAGGAGTCTCCGCGGGCCTTGAGTGTGCCACCCTCTCGCCGGATCTCTCTCTCTGTATAAAGAAGAAACCTCGCACTTTTCGCGATATATATGTATAGTTCATATATATAGCTTATCTTTCCAATTAAAGGCTCCACTGATCGAGCACAAATGGGATCTTTTAGCACCTCGTTGAGAGTCGTATTTGCCCGCTCTGATTTGAGGAGCAAACTCGGTTGTGTGAGGTACTACGTACGATCTATGACGTGGAAGATATAATACGCAGAGTTCAGGGAGATCACTGGAAAAAATTCAATTCAAATCTCTTGAATAGAGGAAATAAATTCAATTGAACAATGTATGAATCCTAAACCTTAGTCCCTGATAAGTAAACTTTCGAATAGTTTCCATTTAAGAACAGTTTACTTTGAATTTTTAGTATATTTTTAATCTTCAGCTATATATTCTCAGAGTGTACTGGGGCACTTGGGTAAGTCATCATCCGCCTCATCAAATTCCAGGTGTCATGGCCAAACACTGCTCCAAATTCTCGCTCTCCAAAGATCTACCCGTTGAGATCGTGATCGTGAGTTTTACTTTTGGCGAGCTAAAGCTTCGCTTACTCTTATCCAAAGCGAAGCACTCGAGGCGCGCTTGTTATCAACACTATCATTGTCACTGGCGATGCCCCCGGGCGGCTATCTCCGCGTGCTCTCCGGGGAGCTTTCTCCGCTCGCAAAACCAAAACCGATCGGCGGATCGGAGACTATATAGAATGTGGAGCAGAGGAAAATAAACGGAGGCGATAACTCAACTCTGATGTTGATGATGATGAGTACTTGTACAGTACAACACTTGCCCTGCTCTCGTTCGCGATCTTCCCATTCCCATCGCTGCGGTTCGGCGTCGTCCGTTTGCAGTGATTGCACCTGCACGGTGGGCCACAGGGATCGTTACACTTGCACCTTTCTTTGGGTCTACAGAAATCTCCTGACAATATTATTAATATTTTCTTAGTTTTTTACTCTTTAAAGCAGTGATCCTAGAAGGACATGACATGATATAACTGAAAGACCTATTGAATAGATTTTCCAAGGATTTGATATACCTACAATATGATTGTAGAAAAAATTGAATATATACAAATGTTACAGTAAATATCATTTATCTTTCTTGTACCGTTTTATTTATAAGTTTATCAGAGTGGAAAATTTACAAAGTTACCTCCCGATACTCGTAACAATGTACCTAAGCCCCTCTATAAGAACTCAAGACCCCGACAGACCTCACCTGGTAATCAAAAAATTTACATTTTTCACTGTTGACATTGGCATTGACAGTGAAGACTTTTCACGCTGCTGGCCCAGGATCAGGCCCTGTAAGCTCCCAAGATCAAGGTAAGTAAGTCGAGGGGTTTCCGGGGTGGTTCGGTGGTTCGGTGGCTTGTGGCTTCAGTGGGTGTGGCGGTGGGTGGCTCGGCGGCTGCCGTTGACGACGTTAAAGTTTGCGCTCTGCTATAGTGCCCGGTGCCTAGTGCCTAGTGCCCGTCATAAAGCACTAAAATCCGTAGACAAATCATTTGCGTTCACCGCGATTGTGTGTTGTTATTGTCAGAACGTATAGGTACTAGGTGTGTTCTCTTCTGGGATGGGCCGGGCGCCCACTTGGGTCTGGGTGGGGGTCTCCGGCCTGTATTTGCCGTATTTTCTGCCAAAGTTGTCGTCGGTGGCCAGGCTAACGCCGATCAAACGGAAAGAGCAGAGCTCACAGTGGGGCGAAATGGTTAATGATTGTCGGTACAATATAACAAATATAATGATTTGAAACGGTAAGAAATCTATCAATAAGGTAATTAGAACAATAAAATAATGATACATGAAAAGATATGATAGTAAAAGTGAATACGCTCAAATTAATGATAATATATTTCCATTAGGAACAATCAAGATACTTTAACAACTTCCTAAAAACAGATTTAAATACTTACTATTGTGGGATTAAAAATATGGTGAAATCACGAACCAATTAAAATAAAACTAGACTTCTGTTTTAGAAATATATCTATTTTATATTTATTTATATCCATATTATTACCAAAAAATGTCCATGACTCGTTACTACTTCGCTTTTAGCCCTTTAGCTTCTTTGACGTAAAGAAAAATGGGTATGTCACGACCACATTTTACAGTTCTATGGAAACATTTATAACAATTTATTAACTTCACATTCAATCAAGGTCATTTGGGTGTTTGGGAAAGTCACTATACAATTGTGAATCATTGTCTGTCCTGATCAGTTCCGATATGTTCAAGGTCAGTTTTAATAAAGCTTATTAAAATTCTTTATATCGTTAAATGTGAACCCAAATCTTGAAATTGGGTGCAATAGGATTTTATGCCAAGCTAAATAATTGGGGAATAATAATTATAGAGAAACCTTTTATTTCTATCTATATAATTATAAACACATTATATCGAGACAAGATAAATAAATATTTATTTTAAAGACACTTTGATACACTTAAGCGATAGGGAATAAATATATATATTATTTATATATTTTTCTAGATATCTAAGAAATAACATATGATAATAATGTGCCAAAATGTAAATAAATAAAATAAATAAAAATAGTATATAAGAATATATTGTTAAAGGAAAAAAACATTTCCTTCATTCCAAATATAAACTTACATATAACTAACAAGAAGTAACCTAAATAAAAGCGATCTCTTGATATTTAACCGTGATAACTTGTTCTTTATCCTTCCAAAGATTTGTATCTGTAAATAAATAACAGTATAGATATTATATGGAAACAAAAAAGGAATTAATAGATGCCAAAGTATCTAAACAATAAAATATGATAATAATGTGCCAACATGTACATTTAAAACGAAAATAATTTTAAGGACACTTTCCAAACCTGTAATTCCTCCTTTCAGCGATTTGTTCCACTGTGCTGCTCCGTATTCCAGTGGTAGCAGTGATTATATGAAGCACACGAAAAAATATCACTGCTTTTCGCGACGATGGGCTTGTGGGAGTTCCAAGGGGAGGTAGGGCGTAGTTCGTAGTTGCCGATCGCTGTTTCGACTTGATTTAGTTTTTTATAGTTTTAGTTTAGTTTAGTTTAGTTAGTGCAGGGATGCGCGATGGTGCGGCGTGGGCGGGGGCTCTCCTTCCAACCACACATACTCACACACACACACACACACGGCGGCAGCGAAAGCCGAGCGTTTCTTGAGTGATTTCGACCCGTCTTATTCTGGAGCCGCCGAAGAGCGAGTAGCTCAAAAGTGAGTGAGCGCCGGATTAGAGATCTCCCACACACACACGCACACAGAGACACCTACTAAAACGTACACGCACACAGGCGCACGCACGATCGGCAGTTAAAGGAGGTGGGACAATTACACTTAATGCCGCGTTCGCTTTCGTCTCGTTCGCTCCGCTTTGCCGTTTCATACCGTCTACCGTGCGTTTCCGAGCTTTTCCGCTCTGCATTCTACGTCGTTGCTGCTCTGATTTGTTTTCGAGTGCTATACTCGCGGATTTTTCGATTCAGTTTTTGTGCCGTGCCGTGTTTTTGCCATGTTTTTGTTGCCAGTCATATGATGGAGGCGTCGCGGAACGTGTCGTAGTGCTCCTTTGCCGCTCCTCCTTCTCCCTCCCCTTTTCCACCCCTCCCCACCTCCGCTTTGGCCCGCTCGAAAGTGCAGGAATAGAAGGAGACGGCAGAGCCAAGCTTGGCTGGAAAGTCGCCGAAAAAGGCGAGGAGGAAAAGAAACGGAAAGAAGAGCAACTGGAATAGCGGTTCGCGGACGGGGCAGGGCAGCGACGCTGACGGCGACGCCTGCGCCGGCAGAGACTGGGAACAGACGTGAGCTTGGAGCGTTCCATTTAAATCAGAACGGTTACGGGAACCGAGAAACGACGGAGCGACGTCACCGCCGCCGTCACCGTTAACAAAAAGTGTCAACCGAGTGCCTGCAGCGCTTCAATTCAGCGTGCGCCGCTTAACGGTAACGGTCCTGGGACGCGATCGCTCAGCTCTCTCTTCGATTTTTCGCGATTTTCCCCCCACTTGCCACACACTCCCGTCCGACTCAAAAGCGCGAAGGATTGCGAAGAAACATAACGGTGCCTTTCGAGTGTTTTTTTTTTTTCAACCAACATTTCTGAGTGCGGGTATGTCCTGAGAGTGCAACTATAAGGAGAAGGTGGAGGAACAGAGGAATCGTGACGAATCTCAATGTGAATTTTAATATATATTTTAATTATTTAAGAAAGCAGTGGTGCCTGATCGCAGTTCACTCAAGTGCAGACATTATCGCCATCCGTGCTGTTGTTGTTGTCGTCGTTATGGTCACCTTGTTTTTTTTTTGGTCCGCGGCTTATCTGAGTGGGACACGAAGAAAGTCCGAAACGGACAGTAATTGCACGTCGCGAATTCGAAATCGAAAACGGAGCAATTGCGTAGTGCAGAGGTTAAAGCTAACGACTTTCCTGTTTGTGTAAATATAGGAAATATTTGTGTTTTATTGCGGAAAATCTTGATAGAAGCATTATCCTTTAAATACTAAATTTTCGTAAAAAAAAGTGAATATTAAATAGAAAACTCTCAATTTTCGAGTTATATTTTTTATAAAGTTTTCGAAAATTACAAATCTTTAACGGTCCTGATATGAATTCTTCAAAAAATGTTTTCTTTCCGGTTAATTACTCCCGGAACCCTTATCAACCAGTCTGTTAAATTAAATAATTAAACAAAATAATATAGAGACATTTTAAAAAGAACGATTTATTCCTTAAAAGACATTTTAGTTTTTTTATTTGGATTAAGCTGTAAGCTCCGCATTTTTCCCCAGTGCCTTGCTCTTAATCCGATCAATCAATCTGTGTCGTACACCGCCCAGTATCTGTATCTGTGTATCTGTAGCATGAATGAACCGATCCGCTGAATGCATTTAATTAACGAAATTGTTTCGCTAGGCAAAAGTGTTTGCTTAACTGTTGTTGCCATATGCAAAACTCAATACAAACACGCGCGCACCCAGGCGGAATTAACCGTTAGCCGGAGCTATAACGGTTCCCTCTGTTATCGATCAGTCGATTGGCAGGCAGACAGGGCTCAAGGCGTCTTGCGAGTCTTGCGATTGTTTTAGGCTTACCGCCGCTGCCCCACCGCTTCATCCATCATTTAGCGAGCGCTTTTCGGCATTTGTTTATAAACAAATATGGCCCCAGAGCCGGTGGTGATCCTCCTTAGTCCGTCAATCAGTCAGTCGGGCAGTAAGTTAGTCAGTCAGTTAGTTAGTCGGTTAGTCAGTCAGTCAGTCAGTTACCCAAGTTGCTGGATATCGTAATCATCGATACATGTGACCGAGTGACTAACACTTGAGCTTCTTTTAATACGCACTAGATACTAGGGAATACGCATTACCAAGAATTCTTTCCTATCAAAATCATACATACATCATGAAATTGGTAAAGGAAATGACACCTAATGAGGAAGGGTGAATCCCTTGCGAAACAAGTGTAATAGGACTTTAAGATATTGATTTAAAAGATTTACTCCCTTGGGATTAAAGAAATACCTTCCAACTATATACATATATGGCTTTGAACTTGATTTCCTAAAGAATTTCCAACTGGTAGTTATTAATTGCCGTGTTTAGCTCTGGGCTCTGACGCGTAGTCTTATCAACGCAGAAGGAGGAGCACCAAGACTGCCAAGACTATGAATCGTCATAGACAGCGACATAGACGGAGGAGACGAGACAAGAGACATTGATAGATCACAATTCAATTAATCATCGCTCCGCCCGGCTTGTAAAACAATGTCATCATTAGCACCCAATAGCCTCATCAGGCGGAGACGTATGTAGGCCCGTCTGGTATTTCCACCCAGATTTTCAGATTTCAGACTCCCTCCGGACGGAGACGGAGAGACAATGCCCGTAATTCTTGTTCCTTTTCACTGAGATTTTCCTCCAACGTCTCCTCGCCTTGGTTTGTGTTGCTTTTTTTCTTTTTTTTTCTCGTTCCGGGGCAAGTGAGAAATAAAGCACGGCTCTTGACGCTCGACAACTTTTGCGATTATTTACTAAACGTGTTCATTTTGCAGTCGCCGCTATTTATTATCGATTATACGACTATTTAGCGTCGGTATATGTAAATATTTTTGTATTTAATAAATTTGTTTCACATAATATACGACGACGGCGACTGCATAAGGGGGGCCCAGAGTTATCCCCCAATTCTGCACGTAATCTCCCTCTCAGTCTCCCTCTCCCTCAGTCTCAGTCTCACGAGGAGATCAACTGATCATCGCGATCATCCGATCGATCCTTTGGTTATTTTCGGCAACTGCCCCCGATATTGATTTCGAGCACGGTCGCCATGAAACGGAGTCTGTTGGTTATCAATTAGTAAACGATTTTATTGCCATATTAAATGTTCTGTTGTCTACACTCCACTTGACGTCAAACATTGACTTGATTCATTTACATGATCATCGAATGTTTATCGTTGTTATTATTGTTTTCTTTTGTGATTTGGGTTCGACTCTGGGTTCGGCTTGATAAAGATTGGGTCCATTTTATGGGTTTACGATTTGGGGCGTGGGTGAGCGCGAAATTTCAATGTTTTTCGCCCCGAAGGTCTTTTAAGGTGAATGTCGAGGAGTAAAATATATATAAGTTGGTATATAACAGGTGAAAAGGGTTCCAGCTTCCAGTCTTTGAAATCTTATTTCTAAAAGAAATGAAAAATATACATAAAAACATATTTTTAGCTGACGATCCTTGTTGTTCTTATTTCCTGATTTCCGCCAAGCTTTTTCGGCAGAAATTTCCACTCGAAAAGAATTCCACCGGGGGCAAGCCCACAAAAAACCAAAACCAAAACCCAAAAAAAAAAAAGCGTTAAAAAGATCGTTTGGCAACACAGAGCGTCATCGAAATGTTTGTTCGGAATAAATAAAAACATAAAGAAAAAAGGAAACACAATAAATGAAAAGACTTCCATTGAACGGCGTCATCGCCAGCGCCAGTCAGTGCTCGAGGAACGCGCCCAATAGACGGCGATTTTTTAGTTTTTATTGTTAACAAATTATTGTGGAAGCAGCAAGGCAACAAAAAATGCGAAAGCGGGAAAGAAGAAGGAAAAAAACAACACTCACTCCATAGATAATTTAATAGAAATTATACAATAAAGAGCCCCGATAATAATAATTAAAACAGCGAAGAATCGTTATCAGCGGCGATCACTTGACTAGAACAGCGGGAATAAACAATTCCGAATTGTCCCAATGTAATCAAGCGTGTAATGAGAAGAGTCTCCATCGATGCAGATACGGCGGAGGTACAAAATAAATACGATCTAACCGGAGTTGGGCCTGAGATTAGGCCTCGATTCACGTGAGAATCTGCGCGCGGGGGATTCCACCTGGTATCGGGGCAGGTCCACACACGAACTACCCCAACATGAACTCATTAGGGCGAACACGGCAACACCGACGCACCGTCTTTATCTTTATGATACTGTAAGAACCTCCACTGCCGATGACTTGAGCGTTTATCTTTACGATATTGTAAGAACTTTCACCACCATCAATCGCCCATTAGCAGCCAATCAGTGGCCTGACTAATGCCCTTTATGGTTTGGTAATAACTTTATTCGACTTCAAGTGCCTTCGTCATAAAGTCTAAAATTGAATATTACGGAAGTATTATTGTCCTCAGATGGCGATTAAAAGAAACCAAGGAGTTGGTACAATATCTTTATGACCTGAGAACTCTAATCATTAGCTAATGACTAAAGCTAAACACTCCAAAAACATTTGACACCTGCTTCAAGTTGTAGTTTCTTTTTGGAACTTGGTTTTGTCAGCTTTTTGTTTGCTCTTTTTGCATTCGCGATCGCTAATTGGCATTGCGGCACATCGGTTGACACCCACAGCAGTCCCGGACTCCTGGCCCCCTGATCCCCAGACACCAGTGCTTGTTGTGTGTTCCGGAGATAAGACACCCGGGACCCGGGAGTTGCTTGGACGCTGCTGGGAAGAGGGCGGCGGCGGCGACGTCTGCGGCGGTCGCTAATCGTTAGCGGACTACTTTGCACCGCGCGACAAATCGTGGAAAATTAGCAGCAATGCCCCGCAGCGGTCCGACCCGCAGGGAGATATGATTAGAAGTGTCAATAGGTGTGAGCCTGGGCAGCGGCACCGATGACGGTTGCCAGCAGTAACTCTGGATCTAGTCAGGAGTAGGTCGTTTTCCAATAAGGAAAATATTAGTGAAAAGTTGACCGGCTACATGGATAAGCTAGGACTCTACATAGGCTAAATATCTAATAAAAACGAGACTCTGTGGAGTTACTTCTATATACGATCAGTGATCTAGTTCACTTTTCAGCTCTAGCTTCTAGAGATCTTCTATGAATATGATATTAAAGCTATTCCCATAGTTCAACATGTATATTCCTTGTCTTCAGACTCATAAGACCCATAATTCAGACCGTAGAGCAGTAGAATCGTATTGCCCGATATCTGCTCTTACCTATCTAGCACATATATAGAGACAACAACGCTAAGGCGACTGACTGGCCGGCACTTGAGCAATCGCAATCAAGCTTCGATTAGCAGCGATACAACCATAAATAACGACAGACAACACGAAACCAGCGCGATTCTGATTGCGATTCCGATTCCGATTTTAATTCCGATTCCAATTCTTCCTTAACCTAACCCACCTTTTGCCGGCATCCTGGCGGCATCCACTGTAGTTGCAAGTGTTGTGTATCCTTGCAGGTAGAGCATGTCGCCAAACCGATGGATCCTGCTGCTCATCTTCTACATATCCTACCTGATGTTCGGTGCGGCCATCTACTATCACATCGAGCACGGCGAGGAGAAGGAGGCCCGCGCCGTGGAGCTGAAGGAGCGCATTGAGATCAATGGTGGGTGAGAGCTTTCAGTCATAAGATACGTGATGTATATGGTTAAGAGCATGTGATATATCCGCAAACCGAACTAAATGCCCGCCCACGACTTTAGTAGAAAGTCTAGACCCATGTCCAATCTGCTAAACCTTTGCCACCCACTTGATGTTGATGAAAGCTGAGGTGCTATAAGACGGTCAAGTCTCTAATTGAAGCCTCTACCCTTGGATCGTAAGGATCATCATGAACCCTAAGTAACCTTAGTCTGGTCTAGCCTGGTATATGATTTGTTCCCAAAAAAAGAGATGTTAAATGGTAAACATAGACCGGCAAGTGAAGTATTTAGCAGCTAATCAAGACTGTAAATGAAATTACTTCTCAAAATCCCCGCTTCTTGAACGAAATATTGCTAATTTCTTTTTGGCAAAACGTGCGTAAATGCTCGAGAAAAGTGTGAGCTTTATGACTCTGCCACAAGTCTGGGGCAATCAGGGTTGTTTACTATATCTATATATCAAAAGAGAACACGTCTTAACGATGTGAAATATATATGTGGATATTTTAGTTATCTTGGGACGATTTATAATAACATTAATAAAGTACAAATTACAGATTAGAAATAGAGAAAATATGAAAAAAAAAAAAACTTTGAAGGGGATATAAAATTACGGATTTCTGTGGGGTTTTGGAAATCCCGCTGGAAACCCACTCAAAACCTCTCTATATTCCAGCTCATACACTACTCACACGGTTAGTTCGCGATTATATCGATGCCTAGTCTCGAATGTATTTATTTTTATGCCTCTTCAACTGCAATAAATCCAAATTTAAACAGCACATAAAACGTGCTAACTACGCGAATAAATAAACCATAAACGCTCTAATTAGTAACCATCGACCCAAGACGTGCGGAAATCGTAACGGCTTGGATCATGCAAAGGCTTTCTCGATCTCCAAGCGATCAGAGATCAGCGATCAGCGATCACCGATCACTGCTGTGTCTGCCCTTAAAAGCTTCACGAAGTAATGCCAGAGAGTAACGAACCGACAGATTCTGATCGATAAACGTTCGTTTTCAATGATACCATCGATATCGCTTGGCGGGTAGGCCTCCTGAGCCCCCAAGTAATGCCCTGGGAATCCGCGATTGGAGCCCCCGGCACTTGTCATGTCACTATTTGTATGCATATGTAAGCAGGCAGTAAGCCAGTGGACAAAGTCACCTTAATCACTACCAACGACTTCGGACAGAGCACACCGAAAGTAACACTTGAATTGGCCAAATGTCGGACAATCGGCTATGACTATATGCCTCTGACCACTGGCACTGGCACTGGCACGCCGATGACTTTCAAGTGTCCACAAACATGTGATAATGATGGCATTTGAGCTAGTTGACACCCGATAAGGTAACTCTAGCTGGCCAAGCGATGACACTGACACCGCCAAGGGAAGAGGGATCTCCCAGCCGGCAAAGGCCTCGGAGGTAACCTTAGTTTGGGGAGAGAGTGAATGATCAGGGGATCAGTATGAGACTTTGCTTCTTATTAATTATAATAATTGAGAAAGGATTCTATTTAAAGGCTTAACATGCCCCTAAATGGTTATTCTTTATAAGAGCTCAACAAGGTCACTTGGCATTAAGCTTCGCGAGTTGCAAACTCAATGACAAGGTGGAATTTCTTGGTATTAATTAACATAGAAACAATCCAAGTCGTAAGCAGTGTTATATACTTGATCTATTTATAGTTGGTGAGTAAACAGCAAAACAGGATGTTGAAGAAAGGGGAAATGGGGATATGGGGAAAGGAATTACCTAGAAAGTTATCACTTTCAAATAGTACAAAGCCTTCAGGGCTTAAGAAATAGATGGATTGCCACCGATAAGTGGTCATAAACCGATTGGTAATCGCCTACGATGTGCTTTTCAAAATAAGCTAGGAATGGAGCTTAATAATCCCTAGTTATATCATCATTCCCATTCCAATAAATGCTTCTTCGAGATGCACTTCGACCTCGACCTCGGTGGATGGATGATTTGTGCAGTTCGCGCAGCTGTCGGCTTTAATTAAATTAATTTATCAATTTGTTTGCAACAAACACAACACAAACTTTTCCGGGCCCATCAGCCGCAGTCAATCAGCGAGATAATCAGAGTAATCACGGAATCCAGACGCTGCACAGAGTCGAGAGGACTTGCAAGAACTCGAGATAATGATCGACTTGTATGAACAAATTGCCGGCAATCAAGATTCCGGGACCCGGACCACAAAGGCGATTAAACTGTAGCTGTGACAGCTGGTGCCGTTCCGTCCCGTTGTCACCCACTCCGGCTACTCTTATATGGCGGATTTATGGTGACCATTTGACGTAGCTGGCGAGGTAGTTAATGCCGCCTGAATTGCCCCCAATTGTGTCCCGTTGTGAGTGTTGAGAGAGCGGGAGCGAGTGCAGATCCGAGTGGAATCTCTATTGAATTATGCAATTCGTTAAAAGATTACCCCTTAGAGGTACCCCAGGAACCTCACGGTCCGGGGTTTATTGAATGATTGCAGCAGCAGCCTCGACTCTCGACTCGCCCCAACACGAGTCTTCTGAACTTGGCCATAAAGGTTAGAGAGGCCTCGCTCTTGCCAAGTGTCTGATAAGGTGCACGAAGCTGGAGGAGGATCGGATCTCTAGTGGCAAGAGGGAGAGAGAGCCTTACTCTATCTGTCCGAGATTGAATGAATGGAAAAGCAACTCACGTTTGCTGATAGCCTACAAAGCAATATTTTTCCATTTCCCAATAGACTTTTGAATCGCCTAATCGATCCTTGATTTGGTTATATCACAAATCTCAAGCTGATAGAGCGGCTTGTAGATAACCCAGCCCCTGGGCACAGGCTATTAGATCACTTGGGTATACTTGATACTCTCTCCTTGGCACTTGAGTTTCATGTCTTCCGAGAAGTCAGACCCAATCAAAGCTCTGAATTTCCGACCTACAGCAAGACCGAGTGCCTGTCTCACGATCTCACAATTTATTTGCCGGATAAACATCTCGCAGCGAGCGCATTTCAATCAGCCGGAGCAACGTCGTCCGGGTCAGGTCATGATCGTGATCGTGATTGTGATCGTGATGCGCGATCCGAGCTCATTACGATCAGTGTGTGGCCACAATTGTTTTAGTGTAAAATATGGCACTCTGGGGGGGTTACCGGTCGCTCGGGGGAGGGTCACTGCCTTGGGGGCGATCAGTGATCTCGGAAATCGTAACGGGAGGAAGCGTCGCGTTGGCAGCTCGCCGCATCGTAATCAATTTGGAGCTTTTTTTTCGGCCTATTTTATGGCCATTGTTCTACGGCGGAAAGCGGAAAGTGGAAGGTTAGCTTCCGGATCGGACAGACACGTGAACTATAATAGGGGATCAATTAGATTTAATTTGATTTCACGCCCGATCGGGCATTAGTTTTACTGCTTATTTATTTTACGTTTACATTTCGTTTTGTTTCGCTTTGCTTTCCCCCAGCCTATCTCCTAGAGGAGCTGTCGGACAAGAACGTGAGCACACAGAACGAGATTCTCGAGCGGATCTCGGACTATTGCGGCAAGCCGGTGACGGACTACACCAAGGATGAGTACGATATACCGTACACCTGGACCTTCTACCATGCCTTCTTCTTTGCCTTCACCGTGTGCTCCACGGTGGGCTATGGCAACATATCGCCGACCACCTTTGCCGGCCGGATGATCATGATTGCCTACTCGGTGATTGGGATACCCGTCAACGGAATACTCTTTGCCGGCCTAGGAGAGTACTTTGGACGAACGGTAAGCCTGGATAGATCTTTACCCCTAAAGGTGTCAGGTTTAATGATTCCTCTTCGTCTCCGTTTCCAGTTTGAGGCAATCTACAGGCGGTACAAGAAGTACAAGATGTCCACCGACATGCACTATGTGCCGCCGCAACTGGGCCTGATCACCACGGTGGTGATAGCCCTGATACCGGGCATAGCTCTCTTCCTGCTCCTGCCCGCGTGGGTCTTCACCTACTTCGAGAACTGGCCGTACTCCATTTCGCTGTACTACAGCTATGTGACCACCACGACAATCGGTTTCGGTGACTATGTGCCCACCTTTGGAGCCAATCAGGTGAGAGTCTCACCTCTTATATATCTCACAAGATAACTCTAAGCTGTAGTTTCTGCTCTTTGTAGCCTCGGGAGTTCGGCGGCTGGTTCGTCGTCTATCAGATCTTTGTGATTGTGTGGTTCATCTTCTCCCTGGGCTACCTGGTCATGATCATGACGTTCATCACCCGGTAAGTAGCAGCCGGTCCATCGCATGTCCTTTGGGGTTTAACTTTCGTTGCGTTGCGTGTCCTGCATGCCCTTAACCGAATCTGTATCCCGTCTCTCTCAATCCAAAACCACATTCCTCCACATTCGGGACACATTCGGCATGAGCAGGGGATTGCAGAGCAAGAAGCTGGCGTACTTGGAGCAGCAGCTGTCCTCCAATCTGAAGGCCACTCAGAATCGCATTTGGACGGGCGTCACCAAGGATGTGGGCTATCTCCGGCGCATGCTCAACGAGCTCTATATCCTCAAAGTGAAGGTAAACGACGACCTCGATCATTATTCATGGGCCAGCACTGGAATATATATATTCCAATTATTAAATCTCGTAAATTTCATCACAATTCAACTCATTTATAGAGTTCTTAGGGGTTTAACTACAATATAAATCTATAATCTAGCAAGGAATATATATTATTTACTAGAATAACAATTAAAATACTGGGAAATAACTAATTAAGTCTTGTTTTAGGAATGTATAGAACCCTATTTCGAAGCTAATCCTTTATAAATATCCTTCAAGGGAAATAACTAACAATATTTTGGTATAAAAAATCGCAGGGTATTATCCTTTTTGTATGTCCTAACACCCCCCCTTACGTACGTGTCCTACTAAGCGGTATAAACTACTCCGTCATGTCCTGTTAACCAACTTAGAGTCCTTCTCTGTTTGATGCTGATGAAGACCCGCTGTTCTCTGTTCTAGTTTTGTCGAAAGGGAAATAGAAAGAAGCCGAAGAATAAGGCTCCGGCTGAGCAGAAAAAGAAGAGCTGCAGACGTAAGTAGAGCCACAAGGAAGCTACCAGAACTCCAATTCCAGATCCCTGATCCCAGATACATATATAGACAGTGCTAGCCCAAAACAGATCCACATAAACAGAGAACCCGCTTACCATCAGAAAAAAAAACCAAACACTAATACAAACCCTTCTCTTTACATGTCCGAACAACACCGAACACATCATCACACGCTGATCTGAACACCGAATCCTCGACAATGCCATTAACCCCTCTCAGCCCGTGTACACCGACATAGATATCGCCTATACGCTGCCCCGCTCGGCCTCCTGTCCGGATCTCAGCATGTACCGCGTGGAACCGGCCCCCATTCCCAGCCGGAAGCGGGCCTTCTCCGTTTGCGCCGATCTGGCGGCCGCCCAGCAGCAGGAAGCAGCAGGCATCATGGTGCACGCCAACTCCGACACGGAGCTAAGCAAGCTGGATCGCGAGAAGACGTTCGAGACGGCGGAGGCATACCGCCAGACCACCGATCTGCTGGCCAAGGTGGTCAGTGCTTTGGCGACCGTGAAGCCACCGCCAGCGGAGCAGGAGGATGCAGCGCTATATGGCGGCTATCACGGCTTCTCCGACTCACAGATCCTGGCCAGCGAATGGTCCTTCTCCACGGTCAATGAGTTCTCCACGCCGCGTCGCCCTCGGGCCCGTGCCTGCTCCGACTTCAACTTGGAGGCACCGCGCTGGCAGAGCGAGCGGCCGCTGCGCACCAACCAGCACAACGAGTGGACGTGGAGTGGCGACAACCAGCAGATCCAGGAGGCCTTCAACCAGCGCTACAAGGGCCAGCAGCGACCCAATGGTGCCACGATGGTCCACCTGGAGCCGGACGCCCTGGAGGAGCAGCTCAAGAAGCCATCTCCGGCGGCTGGGCGCGTCAAGAAGTTCTCCATGCCCGACGGTCTGCGTCGTCTCTTCCCCTTCCAGAAGAAGCGACCCTCGCAGGATGTGGAGCGCAAGCTGTCGGTGGTCTCGGTGCCCGAGGGCATCGCCTCGCAGCAACAGCCCCGTTCGCCGCTGGACTACTACAGCAACACGGTCACGGCGGCCTCCAGCCAGTCCTATCTGCGCAACGGTCGCGGTCCGCCGCCGCCCTTCGAGTCGAATGGCAGCCTGGCCAGTGCCGGCGGCGGCGGCTTGACCAACTTGGGCTTCCAGCTGGAAGATGGCGCCGCCGGTCCAGCGCCAGGAGCAAGCAGCGGAGCCTATCAACGTCGCGTGGCTGCCGGCAAGCGGCGTCGCGAGAGTATCTATACCCAGAATCCGGTGCCCTCGGCACGCCGTGGCAGCATGTATCCACCCACCGCCCATGCCCTCGCCCAGATGCAGATGCGACGCGGCAGCCTGGCCAACAGTGGCTCCGGATCGGCGGCCATGGCTGCGGTGGCCGCTCGCCGCGGCAGCCTCTTCCCGGCCACGGCCGCTGGGTCCGCCTCCTCGGTGGCCTCGGCGCCGCGTCGCAGCAGCATCTTCTCGGTGACCTCCGAGAAGGACATGAATGTGCTGGAGCAGACCACCATAGCGGATCTGATCCGTGCCCTGGAGGTGGTCCACACCCATGCCGTGCTGGACGAACAGCAGCAACAGCAGGCGGCGGCTACGGCGACCGGCTCCAAGGGCGGGCGGAAGCAGCGCAAGATGGGCAACGCAGGCCTGGATCCGCCGCAGCTGCCGCCCATTCTCTCGCTCTTTGCCGGCGACCAGACCAGGTCCCTGCAGGCGGCGGCTGCCAATCGGCTTTACGCCCGACGATCCACAATTGTGGGCACCATGTCGCCCCTAGGGGGAGGTGCAGGAGCAGGAGCAGGAGCAGGTTCCACGGCCAGATCCCTGCTGGAGCCTCCGCCCAGCTACACCGAGAGAGCAGGCATCAGCCAGGGCCAGTCGCCGTCCGTTTCGGGTCCAACGAACGCCGCTTCGGGCCAGAGCAAGTTCCGGCGCCGTTTCAGCGTGCGTCCAACGGCTCTGCAGATCCCACCCGGCCAGGCCCCACCACCTGGCGCCAGCTTGGCGGAGCAGTCCTTGTCGTCGTCCTCCTCCTCCTCATCGCAATCGGCGCTCCAGCGACGCCTCTCGCTGCGGCCCTCGCCGCTGGCACGCGAATTGTCGCCCACTTCGCCCACCGGCGCAAGCTCAGCGGTTGGAGGAGCTGTGGGCGGTGGCGTCACAGAGGAGTCTGGCCCAGCCTCGGCCCAGCGACTATTGCCGCTGCCGGCGGGCACGAGACCCAGCACCAGCAGCACCCACTCACCGCTCTCGAGGATCGTGCAGATCTCGCAGGCGCAGCGCAAGAGCAGCATGCCCACCACGGGCGCTGGATCGCCCCCCGGCAATGGGAGTGGCACCGAGAAGTAGTTAGTTCCCTAATCCGTAAGATGTATTGCCAACTCGTATATATTCCATGTTGTTCTTCTCTGTTTTTTTTTTTCTTTGTTTGCATCCCACATAGTCGATAAGGCTGCCAAAAGTCCTTAGTTGTTATGATAATGTTACAGTTATACCTTATGCTATATGCTATATATTATATATTACCAGTTATCCTAGTGTTACGTACTCTCTCTCTCTCTATCTCTCTATTGTTATCCTGTATTTATGGCCACACATCTGTATCTGTATCTGCATACTGTTTCATATATATATTCCTATATTTGTAGTGCTAAGAAGGGGCTTGTGTGAACAAAACAAACCATATATATCTTTAGCAGAGATCGGTTGCAATTCCATTTAGCTCTCTGAGAGTGACTTCCATTCGCCGAACATTCTCCAAACAATTTGTTAAATAATAAAGAGAATATGTTAAAGCAATAAATACACGATTGTTTCTTATTTTGCTAATTGGTTTATATCAAAAACTATCTTTGATTATCAAACCTTTTTAGAAGAATATATAAAAATATATTAAAATACGGCGAGTAATAAAATTGTTTCTAAAATTTTGCTGGCCTTTCCTATGGCAGCTATATATAGTCATCTGATTTTCATAAAACTAAAAACGAAATTCTAAAAATACAAAATGTTCATATCGTACCTGCAAGAGTAAAAAATATTACAAAATTTTTATGCTTGATATATGAAAATAAAGTCTTAATTCACTATATTTATTTTTTGAACTAATAATTACTACTTTAAATAATATTTCTTTATAAAAAATTGTTAAGATTTCAAATAATAAACAAAGCAAATTAGCTTAATTTCTTTCCCACTGATAAGAAGCGCATTCCAAAAATCCCGCCTACCTATCGCTCAGCTATCGATACGTTTGCCAGTGTGGCTGCCTCCGATCAACACTGAGCGGCTTTTGCTTTACCGCCCCACCCAGGCAAGGTCACACTGTTTCCCCCAGTTTGTTTTGTTGTTGTGGCTCTATATAAATTGCTGGATAATTCCATTTTTGTGCTCATTTTGTACTGTTGTCCCCGCTCCCGGATCAAATTTTTGTTTGCCCACGACGCAGTTGTGTGACTTGGCAATGCTATAAACTGCAGTTAACTGCTCTGTGATTCCAAACTCCAATCGAAAAGAACGACAAAAAACAAAGAAGCGAAACCCAAAATGCAGCGCCAGCAGCAGTTCTTCCTGCTGTCTTCGCTGACGCTGCTCCTGGCTGGTGCGGCAGCGGGACTGGCACAGGCCACGGAGGCGAAGGAGGAGCCGGCGGAGGTGGCGGGCAACATCGTTCACTATCAGCCGGAGCAAGTGCATCTGGCCTTCGGAGGTGAGTGAGAGACGCATTATGTAAAGCGGGCAGAGCGAAGCGCAAGGTGCACTTTGTTGTGTCTGTGTGTGTGTGTGTGTGTGTTTAGTTTATTTTTTTTGCATTTGGCAAGCTTCGAGGGATCGTTGCTGAGAGTGCGCAATTCCCGTGGGCTTATTATTATCGTTATCGGGTTATCGGGTGATATCTCCCCCCGTTTATGGCTCCAGAAACACGCAAAGTGCAATACTTTGGTTGTTGTTATTAATATTATTATTATACTCAATTTACCTTTTACTATTTTAACTAAAAAAGTAATTTCTTAGCGAAGAAGGTACTTTTTCAAAAAGAAATCTAAATAAGTTGGTTCTTAGGCTTAAGAAAATAAGCTAAAGGCAACCCTGCAATTGTTTTTTGATTTATAATCATTAAATGTTCAAGCTTTAACGTTTTTTAAAGCGTAAACAAGTTTCTTACACAAAATATGCTAATTTAATGTATAAAATTCAATGAGTTCGAATTACTGGAATGATCAGTGACCCTCAAAAACGCTGATTAAGCTCGAAAAATACAGTTCTTGTACGATTTTTGGGGTATAAGCTAAGATATCTTATAATTATAGTAGTTTCCTAAGCAAACAACACTCTTAAGCTACCAAATAGTAAAAGAAATAAGTAAATACTTCGTGTTTGTCGAGTGATTAGAAAAGTGAACAGTTCGCCAGCATAAATATTTGGCTCTTGAAGTGCAGTGCCCTCTCCTCTTCCTAATCAGGGGACTCCCCTAATATGGCGTTCGTTAAACACAAAATACAGATAAATAGAAAATACGGAATTCGTACCCGTATCAAAACCCGTAACCCACCCCATGCGGGGGGCCTCAGACGTTATCGCAAAGGGCACGAAGTGCTGCGATCCAAACGTCATCCGAGCGCAGTCACCGCGCTTTGTTGTGCTCCATTTGTCCGGGGGAAGCGATAAGAAAACAATAACAAAAGAGCCCCTTCGCTAAATTAGCTAAAAACAATAGAAAATAATCAGCAAGTAATAGCATCGGCAGCAGTTGGTCTTGATTCCCAACAAGTTTCACGGCCCTGCTCCCGTTCGCGATGACAAAGAATCGAAAATGATGACAAATTACTCATCGATAAATAGTTTAAATTGATTTTAACTTGTGTCACCTAATGGAAAGGTGTTTTTCCTTTTGAAATTTATTAAATTTAAAACATTTAAATCTATACTTTAACTTTCACAAATTAAATTTCTTAATTTTCTTTAAACTCATTTGCAAAGCAAAACTATTATTGCTCGTTTATTAAAACTAGATTAAAGGTGAAATGTTATCAAATGTTCGTATTTCTGAATTAAAAACGAAAACAGAACCGCCTGTTTGTTGTTTGTTGAAATTTTTCCTTCCATCTTTTTGGCCCAACAAAATTGCTCAAGATTTGTTTTTCTTTTTTTTTCGCTTTCCCTCCGGTCTCGTCCTGTTCCGACTTCAGAGCGCACCGCTAGCGAGATAGTCGTCACCTGGTCTACGCGCAGCCTACCGCCGGACCCGGAAGTGGGGGCGTCCAGCGTGGTGGAGTACGGCCGTATGGTGGCCGGACAGGCCCCCCGGTTCACCCAGCACGCCCGCGGAACGGCCACCAAGTTCGTGGACGGCGGCCGCAAGCAGGCCACGCAATACATTCACCGGGTATGTCAGGAGAGGGACCAGTGTGTGAGGATAGGGAGTGCTATCTATGGAGGCTGAATGGGAATCCAAACATTTAAAAAACTAAGAAACATCAAAGAAATCGCTCTGAAAACAATTTAAATTAAGCGAAAAAGTAGGCTATAAAATCATTGACAAGAATTGGCGCCTACAAAACAGCATTGCATACTTTTGGACACCTCTTTAAATGATTTCAAATCTCTAGCAACGATTTAAAGTTCGCTTTGTAAGCCCATAAGCTCCATAGATTGCAAAGATCCTCCTCCACCACCCATTAACCACTCCACTTGACCCCCAATATGGAGTATGGACAAGCAGAAACTTATGGTTAGTTTCCCTCCGCTTAGGTGACGCTTAGCGGCCTGGAGCCGAACGCCACGTACATGTATCACTGCGGCAGTGCCGTCGGCTGGTCGGCCATCTTCCAGTTTCGAACGGTGCCCACCGGCTCGGCCGACTGGTCACCCTCGGTGGCCATCTACGGGGACATGGGCAACGAGAATGCCCAGTCCCTGGCCCGGCTGCAGCAGGAGACGCAGCGCGGCATGTACGATGCCATCATCCATGTGGGTGACTTTGCCTACGACATGAACACGGAGAATGCGCGCGTGGGCGATGAGTTCATGCGGCAGATCGAGACGGTGGCCGCATATCTGCCCTACATGGTGGTGCCGGGCAACCACGAGGAGAAGTTGTGAGTAGAGTGATAAGTGAGGAGGAGCAGGCAGGAGGAGAGGGACTAATCCAAGTGTGTGTGTGTGTTGCAGCAACTTCTCGAATTATCGCGCCCGCTTCAGCATGCCGGGCGGCACGGAGAACATGTTCTACAGCTTCGACCTGGGACCCGTCCACTTCGTGGGCATCAGCACGGAGGTGTACTACTTCCTCAACTACGGCGTCAAGTCGCTGGTGTTCCAGTTCGAGTGGCTGCGCCAGGATCTGGCCAAGGCCAATCTGCCCGAGAACCGGGCCGAGCGTCCGTGGATCATCATCTATGGCCACCGGCCGATGTACTGCAGCAATGAGAACGACAACGACTGCACCCACTCGGAGACACTGACCCGCGTGGGCTGGCCCTTCGTCCACATGTTCGGCCTGGAGCCGCTGCTCTACGAGTTCGGCGTGGACGTGGCCATTTGGGCGCACGAGCACTCGTACGAGCGGCTGTGGCCCATCTACGACTATGAGGTGCGCAACGGGACGCTCAAGGACTCGCCGTACGAGGATCCCCGTGCTCCGGTGCACATAGTCACCGGCTCAGCCGGCTGCAAGGAGGGACGCGAGCCATTCAAGGGCAAGATACCGGAGTGGAGTGCCTTCCACAGCCAGGATTATGGCTATACGCGGCTCAAGGCGCACAATCGCACCCATTTGCACTTCGAACAGGTGTCCGATGACCAGGATGGGGCCGTCATCGATGAGTTCTGGCTGGTCAAGTCCAAGCACGGCAGCTACGAACAGAACTGAGGGACCTGAAACGAAACCAAACCAAGCTAAAGGAGTCTCCAGGCAGCACACGCAACACACAAAACAAGCACCAATAGAAACTGTGGCAGTATTAGAAGCGCGCACATTCGATTCTCGACCTGATTCGATCACAAACTACATATATAATTATCTAGGGATGGCAGAAAAGATATCGTTTTATCGAAATAATATCGAAATTTGGCAAGAATGTGGATATTTGCAAAGATATTTCAACATTACGATAAATGTGCGATTAAAATACATTCTCGCTTTCGATAATTTAACGTTAAATGCGATATTTTCGATATACATCCCTTGCAATGCTACCCCTAGGTGGGGTCCTTAGGTACACATTCCTTAGAACAAAACCCAGCAAGACCGATATAAACTTAAACATAGCCAATTTTTGCGATCAAAGCATTTAAGAGAGCATTTAGTGTAAGCACTCCGAACTTGCACTTGGCCCAATTTAATATTAATCAATAAGCATTCGGGGAACCCATACAATCCTTTACTTAAAAACAAAGCATACCTTTATTTGACTTAAGCTTTCATCATTCAAAATGCAACTTCAGTGCTTTTTCTTGCCTGAAATTCCTTCAAGGTTTTAATTTGTGAAGTTTGGGAACTTTTTACATATACTTATAGTCCTGGGAAACCGACTATACTCTAAATAATATAACTATTGTACCCTGTTGTCCCAATAAACTGCTTAAACACAGCTAAAAAATGTTTACGATATGGTGTCAAGTTTGTAAATAAATATCTGACTTTGCTTTAATATACAGCTTTCTCTTGATGTTTATGTGGTAGATCTATCTAGATATAAGTAGCACTTATGATCGCTTTATTGTGAAGTTGCATTCGTGGCCAAGTCCGTAGTTAATCCGTGTGTGCTCCTGCAGAGACCGTGCTCGACATTGTCGTCACCTGGAACACGCGCGACAATACCAACGAATCAACCTGCGAGTTCGGCATCGGTGGACTGCATCAAAGGGCCAAGGCGGCACAGATGCCCACGAAATTCGTGGACGGCGGACCCAAGAAGGCCACCCAGTACATTCATCGCGTGAGTAGCTTTGTCTTTTATAAAAAAGCAACCCGATTGAGTCACAGCTACAGTTTGAAATGATTAAAACATTATTTAAAATGATTTAAAATTATTTTAAAGGGGTTTTGGAATTATTCAGTATAAATATAGAGTTATTCAAAATTGTTTAAATTGAATTAAAATAACTTGAAATTATTCAAAAAGTATTTAAAATGATTCCGATTAGTTTAGAATACTTAGAAAATATACAAGATTATAAATTGCAAGCCTCTCACTGAAATTATATCACTCTGTCAGTGTATAAAAATTTTAAATGTTTAAAAAAGTTTCAAAATGATTCACAATGATTCAAAACGATTCAGAATGATTAAAAACAACCAGCAAAATGATTCAAAATGATTCAGTTTCCAACAAAGGAATTCGTTGGTTGTGACTTTACCCCTTTCTACGCCCCAAAGTCCCACTCCTAATCCTTGCTGCCCAAGTTCAACCTCTTTCCCTGCTCTATATATACACCTTCGACTCCAGGTGACGCTGTCCCAGCTGAAGCCCAACAGCACTTACCTCTACCATTGTGGCAGCGACCTGGGATGGTCGGCCACGTACTGGTTCCGAACCCACTTCGATCACAGCGACTGGTCGCCCTCGCTGGCCATCTACGGGGACATGGGCGTGGTGAATGCCGCCTCGCTGCCGGCGCTGCAGCGGGAGACGCAGCGGGGACAGTACGATGCCATCATCCATGTGGGTGACTTTGCCTACGACATGGAGAAGGAGAACGGCGAGGTGGGCGACGAGTTCATGCGCCAGGTGGAGACCATTGCCGCCTACGTGCCGTACATGGTGTGCGTGGGCAACCACGAGGAGAAGTAGTAAGTGTGGCCCAGGCGCCTGAGGAGCATTAGAAATCCCTAAACCTTAATCCTGCCGTTTCCACAGCAACTTCTCGCACTACATCAACCGGTTCAGCATGCCGGGCGGCAGGGAGAACATGTTCTACAGCTTCGACCTGGGACCGGTGCACTTCATCGGCTTCAGCACGGAGTTCTACTACTTCACGCAGTTCGGGATCAAGCAGATTGTGGCGCAGTACGACTGGCTGGAGCAGGACCTGATCGAGGCCAACAGGCCCGAGAATCGCCAGAAGCGTCCCTGGATCATCACGTTCGGCCACCGGCCGATGTACTGCAGCAACGACAACGGCGACGACTGCGCCAACCACGAGACCATCGTGCGCAAGGGCCTGCCCATGCTGGACATGTTCGGACTGGAGCCGCTGTTCTATCAGTACGGCGTGGACGTGGAGCTGTGGGCGCACGAGCACTGCTACGAGCGAATGTGGCCCATGTACAACTACACGGTATACAATGGCTCGCTTGCCGAGCCGTATGTGAATCCTGGTGCCCCGATCCATATCATTTCGGGTGCCGCCGGCAACCATGAGGGCCGGGAGCCCTTCTTCAAGCACATGCCACCGTGGAGCGCCTTTCATAGCCAGGACTTTGGTTACCTCCGCCTGAAGGCCCACAATGCCACTCACCTGTACTTCGAGCAGGTGTCCGATGACAAGAGGGGCGCGGTGATCGATAGCTTCTGGGTGATCAAGGACAAGCATGGGCCGTACAGCGCCTGATCTCCGGGGACAGACAGGCCATATTGTGATATTTACCACAACCCTGACCCTATGCCGTAGTATCTCCATTCCTGTGAACTGTATTAGCAAGTAATTATGTCTCAAATTATGTATATCCTTCTGTCTACAGGGAACGCCATGGAAATTGCTGTTTGTTGTATATTTTTTAGCTTATATTTTACTGTATTTTTTATTAATTTCAAATCTCCAGCAATTTCTGTGGCCTTTCTGTGAATATTTTTGATCGAAATACGTATTTTTTTAAACCGATATGCGTAGCTTTGTTGAAAATTCATATTTGTTATCGAAATACGTATGTCTTATAATTTTTATTATCGAATTGTAACCCTGAAATAATCAGAAATCACAATAAACCTCTGATGTGTACAAAAAGAGAATGAGAAAGTTATGTATTCTGTGCTATGATGAAGCATTTTTGGGAATGGTAAACTACAAACAGAAGGGGAAAGTAACAACAAACATATTTCCATTAATATGATATCGAAAATATCGATAAATTTTCGAAATAACTCTTTTAATATGTAAGATATGACAACGCCCAGTATTTACATTTATAACTCATAAGAAACTGAATCAAACAAAACCCTAAACCCATCTACAAATCCTTTACAGATAACCTCCAGGACATAATGGTCACCTGGTCAACTCGCGGCTCCCCCAACGCCTCGGTGGTGAACTTCGCACGGAACTATGCCACCGACAAGCTAACCACTGTGAACGGCACCTGGCAGCGCTTCGTGGACGGCGGCAAGAAGAAGCGCACCCAGTACGTGCACAATGTGGAGCTCAAGGGCCTCGAGCCGGACACCCGGTATGAATACAGCTGCGGCAGTCCGCTAGGCTGGTCGCCGGTGTTCCACTTCAAGACACCGCCGGCCGGCGAGCAGTGGTCGCCCTCGCTGGCCATCTACGGGGACATGGGCAACGAGAACGCCCAGTCGATGGGCCGGCTGCAGCAGGACACAGAGCGGGGCATGTACGATGCCATCATCCATGTGGGTGACTTTGCCTACGACATGGACACCAAAAACGCAGCCGTGGGCGATGCCTTCATGCGCCAGATCGAGTCGGTGGCCGCCTACGTGCCCTACATGGTCTGTCCGGGCAACCACGAGGAGAAGTAGTGAGTAGAACAGAGCCGAAGGGCCGCCCATTGGACACTCTCTAGCTGTGTACTCTCCGCAGCAACTTCTCCAACTACCGCGCCCGCTTCAACATGCCCGGCGACACGGACAGCCTGTGGTACAGCTTCAACCTGGGGCCCGTGCACTTTGTCTCCTTCTCGACGGAAGTGTACTACTTCCTCAGCTACGGCATGAAGCTGCTCACCAAGCAGTTCGAGTGGCTGGAGCGGGACTTGGCCGAGGCCAATCTGCCCGAGAACCGGGCCAAGCGCCCCTGGATCATCACGTATGGCCATCGGCCGATGTACTGCAGCGACGACAAGGAGTACGACTGCAATGCCCAGCTGGAGACGTACATACGGCAGGGTCTGCCCATGCTCAAGTGGTTCGGCTTGGAGGATCTGTTCTTCAAGCACGGCGTGGACGTGGAGTTCTTTGCCCACGAGCACTTTTACACTCGCCTCTGGCCCATTTACAACTTTAAGGTGTACAATGGCAGCGCGGAGGCGCCGTATACCAATCCCAAGGCACCGATCCAGATCATCACAGGCTCCGCCGGCTGCAACGAAGAGCGTGAGCCCTTCTCCCACGATTTGCCCGCTTGGAATGCCTTTCACAGCAATGTAGGTTGAACTTCCAGGGGGATACTCTCCTTGAGGGAAAAACTAATGCTGATTGTGTTATTCCTTGCAGGACTATGGCTACACCCGCTTGAAGGCCCACAACGGCACCCATCTGCACTTTGAGCAGGTGTCTGATGACCAAGACGGCGCCATCGTCGACTCCTTCTGGGTGATCAAGGACAAGCACGGCGCCTACCCGCCACCACAGTGATAATACACCCTCCATCCGTCCCTGAACCCGACTCTACTTAAATACGAGACTTGTGCCTTCCTCTCTTACTATGATTTTCATCCTTTTTTTTTTGTGTTTTATAGCATCTTTTAATAAAAATTAAGTTAGAAAAATATCGAAGAAAAAAAAATAAATTCCACTAGCTTAAATGTTGAACGTTGGGTGCTGGATCTTGCCTAGTAGACGGTGCCGGAGATGCCCGACCCGTAGTTGTAACCGGTTCCAATGGGCGGCACGCCGCCGAGGGCTCCCAGTCCGCCGCCGACCACGCTGTTGCCGTAGTTGCTCGTGTAGTAGCTGGAGGGATAGCCGCCGGCTCCGAAGCGGGTGTTGTAGTACGGGTAGCCAGTGCCGCCGGCTCCAACGCCCAGCCGGCTGTTGTAGTAGCCACCATAGCCTCCGTAGCCTCCGCCAAGCGCGGATCCGTAGCCGCCGAGGGCGGAGCCGTAACCACCCAGCGCCGAGCCATAGCCGCCACCCAGAGCGGATCCATAGCCGCCCAGGGCGGAGCCATAGCCTCCATAGCCGCCATAACCGGCCACTGCGGCGCCATCTGTAAGGGAAAGAATATAACGAAATGCATCAGTTAATACTCCGGTTAATCTCGATCTTTCTCCTCTCCCCAATCCCCGCCAGCGCTCACCCTCACCTAATCCAGCCAGAGATCGAGAGCCGTACGGGTTGTAGTAGCTGTCCACTCCCACGCCACTGCCATAGGCTCCTCCATAGCCAGCGCCCAGGGCGGAACCGTAGCCGCCATAGCCCGCGCCATAGCCTCCTGCGCCTCCGTAGCCGCCTGCTCCTGCATAGCCACCGTATCCACCAACATAGCGCTTCTCCTGCTTCTTCTCCTGCAGCGGTGCATAGCTGCTGGCGGCGCCCACCTGATCCTCCTCCACAGGAGCCACTGCCACCGATGACTGATCGGAGGCCAGGGCCACCTGCTCCTGGTCGGGCGCGTCCTCAGCCAGGACACTCAGCATTAAGCTGGTCGCCAACAGGATGAACTGTGCGCAGTGAAAATATATATCAAATATTTGTATTTAACACTTTTTGATATTTAAACAAAAAAAAAGCACATCCGTGGTTTATTTCAGGTTTTTTGTCATTTCTTTCATTATATCCAAAAGGTCCTTACAAAGCACTTCATGTTGTGGTCGCCTGTTTGTGGTTTCAACTGTTCGCTGGTGGGCTTACTCCTCCTCTGAGACTATGTTGCGCACGCGCGGCTCGACACTTGTCTAATGATTCCACTGCCAGCCCGCCGCTGGCTTTTATACCCACCGATCCCGGCCGAGAGAGAGAGCTAAGCGAAGTTGGAGACCATCAGCAGCAGCAGCAGCTCGACCCCTTCATCCACGGATGACGCATGCCACGAGCCAAGAGGAGCTCCAAGGGGGTCTTGTCGTAATTACCTGGTTAGCTTCTAAGTAAAAGGGATACTGGGGATAATACAAGATTGACTTTTACTTGAATTAAATTAATTATTATTATTATTTAGAAATGTATATAACTTATAGTAAGTTTATTTTGTTTTTATACTCTTGCAGGTTATTATATAATAAGTGTTAAGCCTCAAACGAAGTGAAAGAGTCGTTTCCGAACCTATAAATCATATATATTCTTGATCAGCAATAACAGCCGACTCGATTTAGCCATGTTTGAAAAAAAAATTTAGTCAATTTTTCCGAAATTTTAGTCAATTTTTCAAAATTTTATAAGGGGTTACTCGTTAAAACTCTCAAAAACTCACAAAAAAATGTATTTTTTTTCAAGCAGATTTTTTAACCCAATAAAAACTAGAAAAGAAAACCTTTCCGAATTTACTGATTTATTTATTTATTTATTTTTACTGATTTATAATAAATTTTCCTGCAAGGGTATATAAGCTTTGGCTTCCCGAAGATAGCTTTCCTTTTTGTTAAAAATAATTTCAGTTAAAGATCATTAGAGGTTTAATCGAATGAAGTTTTCTCTTTACTAGGATCTTATTGCAATATTTCTAAGGCTTGAAAATCGGAACTAATCTGTAAGACCATTAAATACCCGGTACTCAAGGCATTGTGAGTTAAATTAAAGTCGCTAATTGTCATAAGACCCTTGTAAGTCTACCCACTCCGAACCCCCATTGATCTATATACGATTATATGCAATCGGTACTGAGCGGGGGAAGGTGTGGCTCTGGTGGTCGTCACACATCATTATCAATATTCCCACGATCTGGGGATCAATTATAGACCGCAGCCCAGCAGCACAGTGGAAACAATAACAATGATGACAAATGCTAATTGAATCATTAACTTGACCCTGAAGCAGCTAATTGGCCAACATAAAACGCCAAATAGCCAAGTGCAACGCGTCCCGGCCAGTTCACCGATTTAGTTAGATAAGTAACAGTACGTGAGTCACAAGGTTCAAGTTTCGGCTGGGTTTTCACTTTCCTGTCTTATTTTTCGCCAGCCCAAGAGAGAAATCCAAGCGGATCTGTTTGATTTTCGGGCCAAAACAATGGCACCAACTGTCTGCCAGTTTGGCCTGTCTAAGGGGTAGGTGGTGGTGGTGGTGCTGGTGGTGCCTCCACTTAGAGAGTGGATTCTGCAATCCAAGCAACCACTCACCCACTCACCACGGTTGACATATTTCCAGAGACATAACGGACCCCGAAGAAAAATATAGCATACACTTGCCAAAAGGTTCTAGGTGCAAAAAGTTCTTTAATCTTAAATTTAAATAATTATTAAGAGTAGGAAAGGGATGCTTAAATTTGATTAAGTTTAGGGAAGTTTATTTAAGAGATTAAAATATATTATAAACCATTTAAGAGCTTATGTTATGGGATATATTTATTTAATAGTATATTATAATATTCCAAATAGAATAAAATTCAATATAGAACATTAAGGTACGAGTCACAACTTCTAAACTTTTTAAGAGTCAGCAAATCCAGTTGCAGTTCCAGATATTCGTATCTCCGAGTACGTGTGGCAATAGTCATCCGTAGGTTGATGTCAAAATATATAGCTATCGATGCTATATAGACTCTGCTTAAACTGTTTATGTTGTTGCTGTTGCCATCGATCTCTGGTGTTCCCCCCATATGAGTTTACCTTATATATGAGTGGGGCCACATTGTGTTCGGGCAGGGCATGTGAAAAGTGTTAACTGAGTGGGATCCGCGCTGAGGCAACGGTAGCGATGACTTGACTTGGCCATGGCTGTGCTTTGGCGGTGGCCTGGGAGTTTTTTCGGCCCACTGAGACAATGATTCTTTAATGCCGAGGCCTAAAAGCCTATTACACACGGCCGGGCCGGGCAGCCCAATGAATCTCTAGGTAAGTGCAGCTAACTTGGCTTCCAAGGCGAATGAAGAGGCAGCAAACGGGGCGTATACGTGATATTAGGTATATGTTAAAAATTATGAATAATTCTTGTAATAAACCTTTAACTAATATATTTTATTTAAAAACTAATTAAGAGAGTCTCTTTACAGAAAACCCATATTTTTCTCTCAGTTCTTTTGAAGGGAAGCGGTTTGACTTGGAGACTCAGATTCATCTTGGGGCGTTGCCATCATTCGTTGTTCTAATTTGCAAAACCAAATCACGCTCTGGCAGTAACAACAACAACAACAACAACAATCTTGCATCATTCATGTCAGTCGCACGCCCACCAATTATATTTACAAACAGATTTAATTATAATTGAACAACGGGGCGGACGACTCTACTATGCAGCTTCAGCTTCGGCTGGAGACTTAAAAGTGAACTAAATGAAACGAAAAACCGCAAGCCAGGTTACACAGCGAGCAAATGAAGCAGCAAATGATGATTACCGCGATGAGGACAGTCCCAGGGAGACAATGAAAACAAAACGAAACGAAACCATGGCCTTTTCCGTTGAACTTGCACTTTGCATAATTGCACATTACCATCGGCATATCAGCCTCAGCCAAGCCGAGCTGAGACCAAGAATACTTCGCACGATTATCCGTGTGCATTGTGTGAACCCCCAAAGCCAAATCCCATCCCCGGCTTAGATGGCACCACATACCACACACACACACACTGCCACTGGGCGGGCTCGGACTCGGGCTCTGGCCCTGGCATTAGGCCTCTGAGTCAAGCCTACAGCGGGGATCATCTTGGAACAGGTAATAACAAACCAGAAAGGATTTTGACTTTAAAATAATGTTTGCTTAGATTAAAATTTATACTATTTTGATTAATTTATGGTTTTTTAAGCTTTGATTTCTTTACAACGAGAAAGGAGGCTAACTTTATGAAACCAAAGTTTATATAACCTTGCATGTAAATCGGTCACAACTCGGTCAAAATCCGGAAAGCATCTCTCTGCTAGTTTTGATCAGGTAAAAAAATCTGCATTACAAACTTTAAATTTAAAAAATGTAACATTTTTCGTAAATTTTTTAGAATTTTATAAAATTTCGAATAAAATTTAGTAAAATTTTGTTTCGCTCAAACATGGCTAGATCGACTCGGCAGTGGATGCTGATGAAGAATATATGTACATATATGCTTTATAGGGTCGGAAATGACTCCAAAAAGTTGGAAAATAAAGCCACAAAAATGTAATTTTAAAAATTTTATATTTACAATGCTGATTTCTTAATAATTTCGAATAATAATATCGATTTTAAGCTACTTAAGTTGGCTTCGTATTTAGTGAAGTATACCTACTACATAATAAGAACACAGAACGGTTAATACAGTATTAATAATTTTGTGAAAAACAAACAAACTTCGAGTTATAGTTGATGGGGAAGCCTAGGCCTCAGTCTGCTTCTGATCCAACGATGGGTTCGCCAGGGATATGCCGCCAGGAAGTAAGACGTCGGGATTTATTATGACGAGCAAATACACTCAACGAGGATAGATCAATCGATGGAATGACTCAACTACTGTATTGATTGGACTCGATCTCGATCTCGATGCGTCTAACGATTAGGTTCCAGTTCTAGTTCCCATTCGAAATCCAAACAATGAGTAATTGAAAGAGGCTCAGGTGCATGACATATCCATAAATTTGACGTTGAAGCGTGGCGGCACGGGGCATAAATCGTTGGAGACAATGCCAAGTTCATCGGGTGGCTTTGCAGTCACTCCCCCCCCTTTATTAAGAAAAAAAGACAGTTTCGATTTGAATGCTGTAAAAAATATACATATACACGTATATACAGGACTGTGTCGCCATATATATCGTGCACTCGTGTATATATATATCAGTTTATTTAGTCTTCTTCAAAAGTTCTTTAGCGAGCTGCTCGCGGCGGAGCTTCCCTCGTGTGAAATGGCACCTCACCTCACCACCTCGCCCCTAATCTAACTATATTTTGTAATTTTCATCTCATTTTCTCTTTTTTTTTTTTTTTGTTGTCATTCTTTTCGTTTCTTTTTGATTATTTTGTACGTTTTCTTCGGTTTTTTTTCTCTTCTCTTTTTAATTTTTTCTTTTGTTTTGTAATTTTTTTCTTTCGATTTGTACAAAGAATTTAAGCTGAAAGAAAATTAGGTTTAGGCTTTATGTTTATATAAATATATTCGATAACAATTTAAAGGTAAGTTAGATGATGCGCGGCCCTGCTCTGCTGTGCTCTCTGGCGCACGTGCAAGACGGAGACGGAGCTAGTGCAGCAGTAGGGCGCCAAGAAAAGGGAGAAGGAATGATATTGGACGAGTGTGGGACAGAGAGAGATAGAGAGAGTAAATTTGGGTACAGTTGCGTTAGTTATCGAAAGGGAACTTCCTGTTGACATTTTTAGTGATGGCTTGGGATCGATAGTGATAGATAATGATAGGTCGTAGGTCAGGGTTAGGTAACAATTGTCTCAGGGGCGAAAGTCTGAGGGGTAAATGAAGTAAGTTACAAACTATAACAAAATCAAACAATTGGTCTAGGGCTAGGGAACAAAACCAAACGAAACTCTGGGCGTGTTCGGTTCAAAATGCTTAAAATTATAATAAATATATATGGCTATACGAGTAGTAGGTAGGATCGTGCACACATAGAGTATCTTTCTAGGTATACAATACATACGTACATATAACTAACATCGAATTGTGTGTGTTTTGTGTGTGTTTTGCATTTCTGCTAGTTTGTTGTTGCTCTTAACTATACAGATACATATACATATATATAGATCGAAACGGAAAATGAAGCCGGGGCAAGTACGAGGAATATATGTGTGCGGTAAAATAATAATGGGGCAACTTAAACATTTATATATCCGAACGGGGCACACTCCACTTCCCATCCGCATCCCACCCACACGATAACTTTACAGTGCTTCTTGCTATATCACACGCCCCCTCTTAAGCCGAGCTTCGATGGGATGGAGTGTGCGCGGTGTGTCCGGTTTATCTAGCACTTAATTCTAGGACTCGATCTTCGAGGTGTACAAAAAATAAGGGGTTTGTGTGAAGAGGCGAGAGGTATGTATGTATGATGTGTAAACAAAGTATAGTGTGTTAGGGGAATTGAGCATAATGGATAGGTTGTTGTCGTTATACATATATATGTATGTGTATATAGTTTATGCATAATAATAAGAATAATATAAAAATAATCACAGACTCGGATTTGCTGATTGGAATCGTTATTTGTTTCGCTATTTTTCCACTACTAGTTCATGTTCGCTCATTCGTTCGCTCGTTCGGCATCAGCTCGAACGCAGATACTATGTATGTATGTCTTAGGTAGTTCTTAAAGGGCTAGAATCACTTGGAATAACTACAGAATGGTTGTTGTACAGTTATGCCGTTCCATGCTCGTAGTTATGCATGTAATAGAATTGTTTTTATTAGTCCATATAGTATTATTATTATTAAATATTATCATATTGTGTGTAGCATTACGATTACTAAAGTATACGAATACGACTGTTGCTGTTCTTTTTATGCGCTTCCATTTGATTCTCCTTACGCTAACTTGTATCTTGTTCTAGCTTTAGTTTGCGACCTACTACAGGTTACACAGCTTATAAATAGGCGTGTAGGTTGCAGGACCTCTGCTTCACAATCTTGTGTAGAATATATATTATATATATTATGCTGTCAGATAAATGTGTGTTGTGTGTTACAATGTTCGAATTTGTTCAAGGACAAGCTCTCGGGTATGGACTTGCTTGGGATTCGTTTAGAATTAAATAGAGCAGCGGCTGCTTACAGTACAGCGCACAGTGTCATCCCTTTCTTAGGTTTTTGTCTAATTAGATTACTAATATTTGTATAATTGTAGTTTTGACTCGTTAACATATTACTGAGCTTATCACTAATTGGTTTTACTCGCGATACTAATCCTCTTCTCTCAGAGTACAAACGATCTTTCGAGGACTTGGGTAAAAATGGTTATAATAAACAATCTCTTAGTCTAGGTATCTTGCGGAGTGAGTGAGAGTGAGTTATGGCTGTTGTGGGTATACATTTATGGGCTTTACGTTTACATAATGTGTTCCTAGGCGAATATTTCGTATGTACAATTACTTAGTTCATTTGTGTCTGATCTGGCCCTGATTTTGTGTGTGTGTTTAGTGTGTGATCTCTCTGCTTTCCTTTGGGTATATCCCTATAATATTGGTACCGTCGTCGTTTCCGTTCCGTTTCCGTTTACTCTATGCTTTTGTTCAGGCCTTTATGGTATTGCGTTCTGTGTGTGCATTTTATATATTTATGCCACAATATTTCAAGTATATTTTTCGTGTTAAAGCAAACATTTTGTTTGTGGTAAAGGTAATTATTATTTTATGTTTTTGTTTTTGTTAAAAAAAAGAGAACAATAAACGGGTCACAGTTTAAAAAAATACATAATATTTGGGTCACTTTCAATATAATCATAATGAAAAATTCCACAAGGAGAGCCTCTACTTGTGGTTGCCTCCCTCCCACCTCATGATCGGTAGGAGAGACTGGCGCTAGACTTATAAGCTTAGTAACTAAATTGAAGTATTATACAATCGATGCAAGTCTGTAGAGTTTATTACTACTATTAGTTGTATTATTATCATTATTTATATTATAGACATGCAGATATTTGCACTTTTCTTTGCTGCTATGGTTGGTTGTGTGTCTGTGTGTATGTGTCCAGGTCAAGCTTTAAGCATCCCACTTAAGTCTAGGTTTTAAATACAATCTGTGGCTAAGAAAACGAAGCACGTTTTAGTCATTGATAGGATATATCTTTGTACAATTACTAGCCAGAATGGATATTATATTATTATAATGTGTGTCGCCATAGAGTACTCACCAATTAAGATGATCAACTGTTTATATATATATATAGATGTGTGTGTATATAGACGTAATGTTTACAATGCTACACTTTATACCTTAAAGCTAAGGTTCCTTCAACTTTCGACTTAACCTCGCTAATCCACAATACAGATGGAGGAGATAAACTATGCGATTCTCTAATCCGTTACAAAAAAAAAATCCTATATACTATATAGTTCATGATTCACACTTTAAGCTATGCCTTCACCGCGCCGCTACTTCTCCTTCTGCTTCTGCTTCCTCTTGTCCTATCAATCGTGCTTGAGTACGATGCGGGCGGGCGCCTTGGAGCGCTGCTTGTGGCTGCTCCCGCCTCCTCCTCCTCCTCCTCCTCCTCCAGACGATGCCTGACGCTTCTCCAGTCTGTCGAAGATGCCTCCTCCTCCTCCGCCACCCGAACTGCTGCCTCCTCCGCTGCTCTTCCTCTGCTGTCCATGTTCCTGCTCCCGCTGCCTTCTCTCCCGCTGCCTGCCGCCGTGCGAGGACTGCTGCTGGTCGCCGCTGCCATTGCTGGTGGGCTTTAGCACCACCCTCCTCTGGCCAGATCCAAAGCTGGCCGCCGACGCCGCTGAGGTGCCGCCGCGCACCACCTTGTGGTTGCGCTTCACCACTAACAGCTCCGGCGTAGCCGATCGCTTGCTGCTGGCCTTTTGCGGCGGCGGCGATGGCGTGGCCAACAGACGATCCTCCTCGTCCAGCAGTAGGTCATCGTCATCGTAGTCCAGTTCCACCTCGTCGTCACTGGGCGTGCCCAGGCGCAGCATGTCGCGCGGCTTCGGCGGAGTTCCACCACCCGCGGTCGCGGTCACAGTAACAGCCACACCTCCAGCACCTCCGCCTCCTCCTCCTCCTCCGGCCCCAGCAGTTGCCGTGACTGCTCTCGCTGGCTGCTGTTGCTGCTGCTGATGATGATGATGATGCTGCTGCTTGGAGGAGGGTGCCAGGTGCTCCGTTATACTCCGTTTGGCCTCTGGCGCTATTTTCGCCGCCGTTACTTGCTTGCGGGTCGGCGCCTGCTGCTGCTGCTGCTGCGCTTGCGACGCCGTCTGTCTGTTGCGACCACCGTTGCCCGTCTCCTGGTCATCGCGACGCTTTAAGGAGATGACCTTGCGCTCGTGACGCAAAGCTGCTGCTCCTGCTGCTGCTGGCGCTGCTGCTGATCCTTGTCCGGAGGCGGCGGTGGCGGCTGCTGCTGCTGACTCCTGGTCACCCTCGGCTGGCGAATTGTGCTGCTCGGCGCGTTTTTCCTATAAATTTATATTTCGTTTTTGTGTTTGCTCTTTTTTCACGTCTCCCTAAACTTATTTTACAAACTAACAAATAACTAATAAATATAACATAACTTTAGCTTCGGTTGCCGAAGGACTGAATACCCTGGCAGTGCGGGGCACCTTGAAGGAGCCTGGGCAAGTCCATGGCCAATTTTAAAGTGCTTTTGGTTATTATTTCGGAGACAAGTTCGATAAATATCAAGGTTTGACGCGAAAGCGATACATTAATAGTTATTTTAACGATAAATCGATACTTTGCGACGTTACAGAGAATAGAATTTAACAAATATTTTATGAAAGCATCAATATTTTAAATAAGATGTTGTTTTGTCGACTTTCTTTCGATAGATACACATCCCTAATGAGCACAATTAGCCAGAGCGGAAGCTTGACCACTGCCAGAGTATTACCTCAATGACAAAGACAAAAGCTTCAGGAGATCAGGAGATCAGACTTACCTCGTGGAGTTTCTCCTCGGCTGCGCGCCTACGCTTCAGTTCCTTGTCCCGCATGATCTTCTCGCGCAGCTGCTTCTGCTTTTCAATCTCCAGGCGGTAGTTGCGCGTCTCCTCATCCTCATCGCTCGGCTGCAAGCCAGATTTTTCGTTATAATCAAGTCTAGGACTTCGTGCTGGGATCTCACTTACCGCATTACGACTGCCCGTGTCCGATGTGCGGCCGCGCGGCTCGCCGGAGAATGGATTCCGGTTGCCGGCGGCAGAGCCAGGGGAGCCACTGCGACGCCGCTTGGCTGGGGCAGCACCGGCGGAAGCTGCACCACCGCTTGCTCCTTGACCACCACTGCCTGTGCTTGTGCCGCCACCACGATTCTCGTCCCTGTCGCGGCTAGATGCCCGCCGGAATCCTCGGCTTCCTGCAGTCCTTCCGGTGGCGCCGCCATATCGCTCGCGGTCACGTTCCCGATCACGCTCCCGTTCCCTCTCTCGATCACGCTCTCGCTCGCGCTCCCTTTCCCTTTCCGTGCGCTTCACCGGCGAGTAGCTGCGTCCTCGGGAACGGCTGCGGCTGCGTGTACCCCGCCGCCGTTCGCCCGCTTGGCCGGAAGCGGCGCCCGACCCAGAGCCTGAGCCAGCCGGCGGAGGCGAGCGCTCCATTCGCCGCTTCTCGAAGTATTGCCGATTCTTGTTGATGAACTCCTCCTGCTGGCGGAGCAGCTCCGCCTCGCTGTTGATGGCCGGCATGAAGTGCGTCTCCTTGATGAACTTGTTGGTGGCCGCCTCGACGCCCCCCTTGAAATTCGGATTGATGAGCACCTTGCTGACGCGCGGCACCGACGAGGAGCTCTGCTGCTGCTGCTGCTGCTGCAGCGGAGGCCCGTTCGGCGGTGGCTGCTGCTGTCCCGGATTGCCGCCAACTTGCTGTTGCTGCGACGGATGCCCCGGCGGCTGCTGTGGCTGCAGCTGCGGCAGTGGCTGTTGTTGCGACGGCTGCGGTTGCTGCTGCGGGGGCGGCGGACCACGCATTCCCATGCCATTGGCGTAGTTGGGCGGGGCGCCGGGCATCATGTGCGGCGGCAGGGTCTGCAGCGGAGGCCGCGGCATGCGCGCTGTGTCGCCCTGCGGCCGCCAGCCGTTGTGCGGACGCATAAACTGCGGCGGATGCTGGGGCGGATGACCTTGGTCGTAGCCATAGGGCGGTGCGTTGCGGTACAGGGGCGGTCGCATGCCCGACTGTGATTGCTGAAGCTGATGCGGCCCAGGTCCTCCTGGTCCTGGACCCAATAGCGCTCCATTGCGATAGCCGCCGCCACCGCCACCGCCGGGATTGGGGGCATAGCCCATCGGCGGCGGCTGCAAGAGGCCCACCCGCACCTGTTCGTGCGGATGCGGCAGCAGATGTGGCGGTCCGCCTCCGTTCGGGTTGTGACCGTGACTGTGACTGTGGTGCATCATGTGCGAATGCGAGGGATTGTGGAGGGGAGAGGCGGGAGCGCTGTGTGGCTGTTGTGTGTTGGTCGGTGCCTGTTGTGGTGACTGGTTGGGTGGCTGAGTTGGCGGGTACTGGCCTGGAATGGGAATGAATGTTGGCTTGTTCAGTGTCTGCTGTTGATGGGATGGATGTGCGGGATGGGCCGGGGGCAGCAGGGTGGACAGGGCGAGCTGGGAACCGGGAAGGGACAGGGGAAGCAGACAGGCGGTAGGAGCAGCGCCACCCACTGGCGTGCTCATCAGAGTCAGGCGCTGCTGCTGCTGCTGCTGCTGTTGCTGTTGCTGTGGAGCATTACCCGGCATGCCGTATCGCTGAGGTGGCGGCTGCATTCCAGCCATGCCCATGCGCTGCTGCTGCTGCTGCTGCTGGACACCGAACATGGGCGAGGGATTGCGCAGCAGATGGTGCCGTGTCCCGATCCCGCGTGGCGGTTTACCCATCTGATTCTGGTTCTGCATGTAGCGTCCACCTCCGCCTCCGCCGCCGCTACCGCGCTGTTTGTCTGCAATTTAAAGGGAGGAAATGTGAGTGTGAGGATCTGATCTGATGATCTTTATGGCTTAAACCCACCTGAATGACCGTGGTGTCGCCGCTGTTGCTGGTGCTGCTGGTAGGGCGGCATGTGGCTGTGCTCCTGCTGGTGTCGCACATTGCTTTCGGCACGCTCGCTGGCCGTCTTGTAGTTAGTGCGCTCCTCGCGCTCCTCCTCGTCCTCGCGCGGATCGGGCAGCTCTGAGACCACCGAGGCGGAGCTAACGCTGGGCAGGCTCTCCTGCGAGGAGGCCAGCAGCGAAGACAGGCCCGACTCCCCCTGGGTAGCCGTCTCTTCGCCGCCATTGTTTGCCTTTGGCACAGCCGCCTCCTCCTCTTGCTTATGCGCCGTCGGGGCTTCCTCAGCTCGCGGCGGCGGCTGGAGCTCTGAGTCTGTCGTGCTGCCGCTAGTGCTGGGATTAACTGTCACTGGCTGCTCCGCTGTCTTCCCCTCCGTGGTGGCTGTAAGGGACGCCACAGCAGCAGCTGGAGCTTTCTCGGAGCTGGGCGGATTGGTGCTGGCGGCTGTGGGAGCGGGAGTGTAGGCGGGAGCAGAAGCTGCAGCTGGGGCAGATGCCGGAGCTGTAGGAGTGTAGGGTTCTGGGTCCGCGGGAGCGGCTTCCGTAGATGCTGCTGCTGAAGGAGCTGAAGCTGAAGCCGAAGCCGAAGCTCCTACTGCTTCGCGACCAGCCTGCAGCTGCTCCTTGTGCTTGCGTTCATGCTGACGTATCTGCTCTTGGGCCCACTCCTCGGCCTCGGCGCGCATCTGCTGCTTCACCTCGTTGGTGACATCCTTTTCGAGCTCTGAAAGCGGAGAGAAGGCAGAGAATCGGATCGAGATCGGGTTCGAGTTCGAAATCGGGATCAGAGAGCTCGGGACTCACCTTCGTCCGAGAGTAGCAACTCGTCCTCGTCGGCGCCGAGCAGGGTCTGGTCGTCGATGTCGTCCCCCAGCTCGTAATTGAGCAGGTCATCGCTGCGGGAGAGGGGGAGAGAGAGGGAGAGCAAAAGGAAGCCAAGGTGAGATTCTCTTCCCTGCGAATTTTTTTTTAAATTCGAAATTCCATTGAAAAACGAACGAGCGCACGCACACAGGCGCAATGCACCGCGCTCGCACGCACACACTCGCCCCGGGGGCATTCACTCACACCCACACACACACACACTAGGGCAAACACCTCGAAAATGTTATACACATGAACGCACTCGTACTCCACCACGGCGGGCACACACCACCACCCACCGCACTCGGCGTGGGCATCGGCCAGCGATCGCAGCACGGCGGTTCCAGGATCATCTAGGCCCCACCACCCGCACTACGTATATATTTCACACTTTTCCCCCACGGACACTTACTTAATGTCCGACATTTTGACTGCGGCCAGCCAGCGCAGCTGTTGACACTCGAGGACGGTGACGACGGCGCGGGGGCGTTAGTGTCTGTTATTTAGACAAGTAGAACAGCGACCCTCTACTTGCACGGCCTTTTTAAATGCATTTTGAGCTGTTTTCCAGATGCTAGGCAGCGGAAATGTACGAAAAAACTTCGTTTCTTTTTTCACACAGTGTCACTTTTCAGAGGGATGCAATAATGTGGCCGTTTTTCACAAATTCCAATTTCCTCCCGCTAAGTATGTCTGGTCACGCTATTAAACTAAAATACGTTCGATAAATTATTAATTACTGAATTTTCACAACGACAGTGTTTTCAAACCGACGCTACCAGAAGTGTTTGCGCGAAATGTATAAAACTTGTATACAAATAATTATGGGAAATAATGCGTTTGTTTTGGTATATTTGAATAACAAGAACGGTATTAAAGTATTTTTTTGTAGAACCAGCCGGTTTCGTGTATCGTTATCGGTGGGCCGCCGACGGCGGTCTCATCCCTAATATCTCTCTTCTCTAACAGCCGGGACGCCGACGGTCTGATTCGCTTAATTTTTGTTATTTGCAAAAATATTCCGTAAAGTACGACCGCCAGCACACGGAAAAGCGAACAGCATGTCGGACGTGCCCAAGACCAAGCCGGAACACATTCCCGCCGAGGAGGACTTTGACGAAGAACTGCTGGAGCAGGTTGCTGACTGCCAGGTCGAGGCAGACGAAATAAACGTGAAGGCCTCCAAGGAGATCCTCCAGGTGGAATCGAAGTACAACAAACTGCGCCAGCCCTTCTACGAGAAGCGCAGCGGGTTCATCAAGCGGGTGGCCAACTTCTGGATGACAGCCATCATGAACCACCCAAAGATATCCTGTGTCCTGGACCCGGAGGAGGAGGATTGCCTGCACTCGCTTATCGAACTGGTGGTCGAGGAGGCCGACGACATCAAGTCCGGCTTCCGTATCATCTTTCACTTCGACGAGAATTCCTACTTTGAGAACAAGGAGCTCACCAAGGAGTTCTTTTTCCACAGCATGTCCAACAGCACTCCCATCATCTGGAGGGAGGGCAAGAACCTGCTCAAGCAGGTACTGACGAAGCCCACCCGCAACAGTAAGAAGCGCCACTCCGAGTACAAGTCCTTCTTTGACTGGTTCTCGGATGACACCGATATCATAAACGACGAGATCGCTCTATCCATTCGGGACGAACTCTGGCAGAATCCCCTTCAGTATTATCTGATGAAAGATATTGCGGCGGAGCCCGAGGATGTGGGCGAAGATGAGGCGAAATAAGACTTGAACTTGTTGCCTTTCCTGAATCAATAAATAAGCTCGAACCAATGTATATATAGTTACATTAAATTAAATAGTTTTTTATTTTTGGCGGAGAATGAGGGGGCCTTTAATGAATTCTTATATATGAAAGTAAATACAGTCTTCTGGGTGTTCCAGGAATCTCATATAAAGCGCAAACATTGCGACGTTGTATGCTTTTGGCGCCAAATTTCAATGGAATTGTTTTTGTAAAGTTAGACAAGTTGCTGTGGGCGAACTACAACCTTGTTGACTTCTCGCAAAACCACAGCGGAAAGAGTGCGGAAGCTGAAAATGCCAGACTGTTAAATACATATGGTTGCAAATATATATAAAATTATATATGTTATGTCTGCGGTATTTAAAATTTAATTAATGTTTATTTGTATTTTATGGAATTTGAAATGCAATATGTATCGTTTAAGTGGACTTTGAGTGCCATCTCTAGGCTCCTATAACTTTTCGATAAGAGAAATGCAAAATAAAAATATCGATATATCGGTATATAGAGCTCCCATCTCCAGTAGCTGTCAAAGGCAACAACAACATGACTGTTGTTCAAAATCACCGCAAATATTGTATTTCCCCCAGTTAGTAATTGAGCCGCAGCATAAAACAATGACGACCGACGAGAGCATAATGGAGGAGATGCTGGGTGCGTACGACCCCGGATAACCAGAGGCAACAAACCGCTAACACGGCGCCTCCGCCGCTGCCGCTGCCTGTTGTTCCGTCCTCCTCCTCTTCTTCTTCCCTTCTGCAGATAGAGCAACGAATCCGGCAAAGGAAAGAGTTGACGAACTGGGCGTGCAAATGTTCTGCATTGTGGTCCGCAGCAATGGCCAGCTGGTGCACAAGGCGCAGGAGATGATTGTGGCCAAGGTGCGATCGGCCAACGTAACCGAAGCCACCCGGGCCATTTCGGTGAGTTGGGTGGGTTTTTCTAGCCCCCTTTTCCCCGCCCCCCACCATTTCCACACCACTACCACTAACCACCTGAGTGGGTGTTGGTGGCAAAGGGGGTAAAGGCACAAGCACACATGCAAAGCCCATGCATGTGCACACACGCACTTGTGTGGCTGCGTTGGATTCGCAGACGTTATCACTGCCTCTGTGGTCGTAACATGGGCCTGTATTGTAACCAAGTCTGAGGCGACAGAAAAAAAAAAGAAAAACAGCTAAAATAATATTAAATATTCCAGGGAAATTCCTTTCTAGATACTTTTCTCCTTTTATCCTTATGTAAACAATCAAGAAAGTCGAAAGCCAGCGATCTACAGGCTTTAATTACCTAAAATGTATGAGTAATCTTGTATTTCTAAGAAAACTAAAGGAAACAGTAACGTTCTTTATAATATTTTATTAAATTTGATAGCTCTAGCTCTGAGATCGAACTAAATGCGGCTCGTTTGAAGCAGCTTATCAAGCAAATATATAAGAAAGTATCTGTAAAAATCACTCAAAACCTCTAGACATTAAGAATAAACCAAGACAGAACCCTTCTCAAATAATCTATATACTAAAACTTCCCTTTTATTTTCACTTACAGCTCCTGGAAGAGTGCATGACGCAGTGCGGCGATGAGTTTCAGGACGAGGCCGCCAAGTTTCGCTTCCTCAACGAACTTATCCGCTTGGTGTCGAAGAAGTACAAGGGCGCCGAGACGCCGCACGAGGTTAAGCAACGGATCATGGAGTGCCTGCTGCTCTGGACCACCGAGTTTCCGCAGCGCCAGAAGATCCGTGACGCCTACGATATGCTGCGCAAGGAGGGCGACATCGAGCACGGCACCACGGAGGCGGCGGTGGCCAAGCGGGAGAGCGTTCTGGGCACCATTGACGAGGCCATGTTCGCCAAGCTGATCAAGAGCAATAATCCGGAGAACTTCAAGCGGGCCAATCTGCTGCTGCAGTACCGCATGGCCCAGGAGGCGCGCCGCAACGACCTGCTCGCCCAGCACCGCCTGGTGCTCAGCGAGGTCCAGGAGACGATGCAGCTGCTCAACCAAATGCTGGACACCTACGATCCCTCCAATCAGGATGTCAGCGAGACGCTGCACGAGCTCTACAGGAGCTGCAAGAAGCACAAGCCCATCTTCCAGCATCTGCCGCAGCTGCTGGACAATTCCGATGCCCAGCTAGTAGGTGGGTCTCGAGCTCTTACAGTACTTAATGCCCGCTTCCCATATCCCTCTTGCTCTCCCCAGCCGACACCTTGGACGCCAACGAAGCCCTGCTGTCCACCATGCAGCGCTACAAGCAGCTGGTGCCCTCGCCCACGAAGAGCTCGGCTCCCAGTTTACCCGTAACCACATCTACTGGCACTGCCACTTCGACAACAGCCGCCAGCTCCAGCAATGCCCTCCTCCTAAACGAACTCCTTGGCGATTTGCTAATCAATAGTGGAAGCAGCGGCAGCGGAGGAGGATCAGCCTCGGCCTCAGCCTCAGCCACAGCTACAGCCACAACCAAGGACTCGGCTACAGTCACATCACCTGTGCGCGCCAGCAATAATTCCACATCCACGGCAATGGGCACCCCGCTGGCCGACCTCAACGACATCTTCAGCAGCGCCCTGGCCGAGAGTGAGGCCAAGCTGAATCAGTCGCCGTTTCAGAATGCGAGCACATTGCTGGAGCCTCAGGTCCTCACGCCCAGCTCCGCCGTCGAGGGCTTGGCCAACGGCAGCGCCAGCGACTCGGGCCAAAAGCCAGCAACTACTGCCAGGAAGATGCCCCAGATCGATATGCTCAGCGAGGAGCTCTTCCAGCAGATATTGCCCACTCAGGAGCGGATGACCAGCTTCAAGCGAGATCCCGAAAAGATAACCCTCAATGATCTGGCTCGCGACAAGATGCACGTGAAGGTGCCGTCAGAGTTGGAGGAGAAGAAGCCTGCTCCCGCCTCTGCTCCGACTGCGACCCCGACTAGGGAGTCGGTAGATGATGTTCCTTTGCTTGAAAGCGAGACTACTGTGATCAAGGTGGAGAAGACATCGCCCAAGGTAGAAGATCAGGTGGTCGCCAAGCCGCTCAGCGAGATTTACGTGGAACTGGACAATATCCAGGCCACCGGGGAGCAACGTGTCGTGCTGGACGATGATGACATGCAGCTCAGTTTGAACTTCACCAGCGATCGGCCCGGCCATCGGGTCTCAGTGATTGTGATATCGGCCCAGAACAAGAGCCGCCAGCCCGTGCGCGATTTCCAGTTCGAGGCGAGCGTGAAAAAGGTAAGTTAATGAGCGATCCAGGAGCTTAAAATCTTATTAACTATCCTTCCATTTTGCAGCCCTGCAAGGTGCGCCTGCTGCCGCCCACGAGCAGCGAGATGGCTCCACACAAACCATTCCGACCGGCGACGCCCATTAACCAGGTGATGCTGCTGCTCAATCCCACTGGCAAGGCCGTCGACGTTACCTGCATCGTGGGCTACAAGCTGGGCGACGATCCCGATCCCATCAAGGAGTCCGTGGTGGCCCTGGGCATTGCCTACGCCGATTGAGTCCCGTCCGCAATAACCAAAAGACAAGTCAATTGCTTTCCCTCCCAAAACCCATTATTTTATTAAGACGATTTGATCTACAAGATGATTCCTTGGTTTATTTTAATGCTGTGTATTATTCAAACTGTAAACTTTGCACACATGATTTAGTCTTAATATATAATAATATAATGTGTAATAATTATGTATCAAAGGTTTATATATATAAATTATTAAAAAGTCGCTACAAAAGCCAAGCGCTAATTTCCAGAGGTAGTAGTAGTCACACCTTTTCTAACTGATGGCGTCGTATGTTGAGCGGATGCTTCAGTTCTGGATTGCTATCGCTAAATGCTACACAACTGCCTCCAAAAAATGGCCAAATTATGCCTTTGACAGGACCGGGACTAGGGCTCTCCCGGGTGTGTGACACGGTCACAAAGCTTACTAAGTCTATAGCCAATGTACTATTGCTACTGTCAACTTACAACTAAAAGCTACTATTTACCAACAATCTCGTCCTTAAAGGACAGGGCAGTGATGGCCTTCGTGTGGCCAGTGTAGTCCCTTATCGCATCCTTCGTTTGCAGCTTCCAGAGGCGCGCCACGCCGTCCGAGGAGGCGGTGAAGAGCCACTTGGAATCGGCACTGAAGGCCGCATCCCAAACCCAATAGTTTTTGATGCACAACTCCCGCCACTTGGAGAAGTCATCCGTCGTCCAAATGCAAACCGTTCCATCGCCCGAGGTGGTCAGCAACAGCTGCGAGTCGGGACTGAATTTGCAGCGCAGGATGTAGCGCTTGTGCGCCTCGATCTTCTTGGTCGGCCTCAAGGTGCTCATCTTCTGGTCGGGGCTGCTGGTCAGGGACCAGATGTAGCAGTTGCCCTTGTTGTTGGCGGCGGCCAGGAAGCGACCGTCCGGCGAGATGGCCACATCCTGGATGGAGGCATCCACCTCGGGCACGATCCGTTCGTGCTTCTCGGACTTGACGTCCCACAGAAAGACGCTGCCGTTCTGCGAGCCCATCCCGATCTCCACTTGATTCGGATGCAAACAGGCGGCATTCACCGGCGCCTCGCAGTCGAACACTCGGGAGCAGTGCGGCGGAGCCGAGATCATGTCCCAGATCCGAACGTGATGATCCTCGCCGGCCGTGAACATCCAGTTGCCGTCCTCCTGGAAGCCCAAACGCGTCACGTTCTTCTGCACGCCATCGAAGTTGATCACCGGCGCCGTGCAGTTGGATTCCAGGTCATACAAGCGGATGCACTGGTAGCCACACGCCGCCAGCCGGGTCTTGTCCGGTGTCCTGTCCAAGGCGTTCACTTGCTGCAACCACAAACCATATAATAAGCACTTACATATATGCAATATGCCAAGATTAAGGTCCACTCACAGAGGTCTCCACGAAGCGCATCGTCTTGATGCAGTTGCCGGTGTGCGCCTGCCACACCTTGATCGTGTGATCGTATCCGCCGGTGGCCAGGATCAGTTGCTGCTGCTGTTGGTCCCCCATTTTCATAAAATATAAAATCGCCGCAATTCCACTGTTTTCATTGGGTTTCCGCTAGGGGTGGAAGCAGTTGTGCAAAATATCGATATATCGATAGTTCCTATGCCGGGTTACAAATATTTGCATCGTGAAATCATTTTCCCGCCAAGAAAGGTGGTTCGAATCTAGCTTACTACTTCCAGGTCATGATCTTCAGAAGGTTCGAAATTTTGGGATTTTTATAACAGTTTAAAAAAAAATGTCTGTCGCCTTCTAATGCTTTCTGTTCGCGTGGTGCTGAAATCCAGAAATTGGCAATTTGTATTGAAAATGGGAAGCTTTAAGTCTTGTTTTGCCTACAACAACTACAAAAATTTAATTACAGCAACAATTATTTGTACAACAACAAAAGAAACAATGAAATATATTGTTTAACGGCCAAATTTGAACTCAAATTTAAAATAACGAAAAGTTCCCTCTATCTAAGGTTGTTGGAGTCTGCGCTAACTTTCCTACCAAGATCTTAAGCAGTTTGAAAACCTCGGGGATTTTTATAACAGTTTATTATAGATGTCCGTGGTTTTCTGCTGCTTCTGTTCGCCTGGCGCTGAATTCCAAAAATTGACAAATTTGTACTGAAAATGGGGAGCTTTAAGTCGTGGTTTTGCCTACAAAAACTACAACAATTGTTTTACAGCAACAACTATTTGTACAACAACAAGAAAAACAATCAAATAAATTATTTCAATGGTCAAATTTGAATTTAAAATAACGAAAAGTTCCCCCTATCTACGGTGGTTGGAGTCTGCTCTAAATTCCCTACCAAGATCTTTAGCAGGTTCGAAACTCGGGAATTTTTGCTTGCAGATTTTTACCTTTTCAGGATTTTCTAATTTGAGTTACTGCAACGCAGTATAGAGACATTTCCGACCTTATAAAGTACATATATTCTTGATAAGCATTAACAGTCGAGTTGATCAAGCTATGTTTGGGCGAAAAAAACAATTTACTGAATTTTTTCAAAATTTAACAAGGGGTTACATCGTTAAAATTTTAAAAAAATTCAACAAAAATTTAATTTTTAAAATTTTAAATTAGAAATGCCGATTTTTTAACCTAATTAAAACTAGTACAGTTCAGCTTTCCGAATTAAAATTAATGCATTTTTGGCCGAGTTATAATAGATTTTCATGGAAAAGTATATATATATGTATACCTGAGGGGTGCACTTGCTAGCATATATTTCAATTGATACCTTCAAAATTTGATAGAACCTGCTCCCCCGATTTGGTCTGCCAGAATGGTAGGATATAGCCATACAGAGTAAGCAAGCTTTCAGGCTGATTGAACTCGTCATTATGGCTACCTTTTGATCCATTTGGCGGAGATATCGGTGGACCTGTGATGATTGTTTACTTAGTTTAATGTGTCATTTTTACTAATCCCGGATTAGTGAGAAAATAACGCTTGCGGCCACAACAACGAGAGTGCCACACCCCTTTTACACACAGCCAGGGCCCGCCCCCTTGCCGGAATCGGTTGACATGGTGACCCGGGAAATAAACCGAGAAGCTGCCTCCGGCTCTCGGTTCGCTGTGCGGAATGGAATATACATTCATTTAATTACAATTTGATTCAATAGACAGACACGCACACACTTCAAAGGGGGAGGGGCGGGGCGGGGATTGGCGTAGGGGATTTCGTAGTGACAACTACACCCCGAACTAGGGGACTTACTAGGGAAGTAACTAAAGAGAGAGAGTCCTTTTTAGGTTTCATTTTAAGCCTTTGTGTCTTGTTTTTATTACATAAATTAGCTTTATAATTAACCTGCAGAGACTTGGGGTCTAGTTTTTAACGTAAAATTGTACTTGTAAAGGTTTTAAATTTGGTTTTTTATTATTTACAAATATTTTGAAAGTTCTTTGTCGCTAGTTTTAATGTTTATTTTACCTTTTAGCTCATATCTTGCATACAAACAGAAAAGAAAGATCCTGTCTTCAGCCAAGTTCAAGAATGTTATTTTTAAGGCATTTAATTTATAGAAAAATATATAAAAATACTCAAAAAATAAACCTGTTTTTAGGCTAAATAAATAAACATACTTGTTCCTTTTAACCCATTTAACTTTCGCTGCAAATCTTGGTCCTAATGCTGACATGTGCGTGAAAGCAGATACGGATGCAAAGAGCGCACTGACAGATACAAATTCCCGCTGCGGTCGCCGCTTGTGGCCTTTGTGCTCGATGGGCGGCGAATAGATACAAGATACTACCGGGGGCAGGGGACAGGGGCAGGGGTGATGAAGTGGGCCGGACATGTGGCATATTATTCGCATTCAGGAGTCGGTTGTTGGTAGCTGGGATTTGCTGCTGCTGCCATCGCCATATCGACTCCTTTAATAATGATGATAATAACAATAATGCCGCATCGATTCCGCTGGGACCTTTGGGCCCGTAACCCCGAACTTCCCGGATGAGACGGGGCGTAAAATGGAAAGCCCGGTCATGCGTGTGAACGGGTGCGGTCTGCCCTCCTCCCTCCTCCCCAGGCTCACCCCCTGACATACATCGCCCGCTAATAGGAAATCTATAAGCGCTTACAGGAGAAGGAAAATCAGGCAGGGAAACGAGAAGGAGGAACAGCTTTTATGGTTTATTTTCTTAAGAAAATATATTTATTATTAAATTCTTTTTTTTAAGTAGAAATTCTGAAATTTTCTCAAGGTGTAGAAAATGAAAAAGAAAGCGCAGACAGGCGAGAGAGTTGAAATTAGAGACCTGTTGGCGTGAAGCGTGTGTGACGGCGCGTTTGCCAGACTGACTGACGCTTCGGTGGACTGATTGACTGACAAACTGACAGAATGACAGACTGACAGACTGATGTGTATATGGAACCAAGCTATGCCCATATATATATAAGTAGAAAATATCCCCAGTGACAACCAGTAGCTTGAAACTAAGGCATTGAAAAAGTATATATTTATAACTGAATCATCATAAAAAAATCCCAACTAGCCACCATAAGCACCAAGCTAGAAATATAAATATTTGTTACAGATATATAGTGTAGTTACAAACTCCAGATCGCTGCCTTAATTGTTATAAACAAATATTAAATTACTTTTATAACTCGGCTAATGGAAAATCTGACCCATTTTCAACTCTTAAACACGGACACGGAAAACTGACAATAAAATCTCCGCTTACCCTTACCCCACTCCCACTCCCACACCCACTCCCACCCCCTCTCAGAATTGTTTACATTTTCATGACGAGAACGCGACGAGCACCATCAATCGCAGTTTGTATTGTATTTAAGTAATTGGAGGGTAAAATGTGTTTCCAATTTGTAGTACCTATTCGAGTAACATTTTCCCCCTACACTTTTTTTTTTCATTCTTCCTCTGCTGCTTACTTGTTCTGGCTTGCACTGAGAGAAAAGCTAGTTACCAGTAAGTATTTAAAAAGTGGAAAATACAGAAATATATTTTGTATAAATTTTAGAGTACTATTTTGGAGAGAAAGTAAGGTAAGCTCTAATTTTAAATGGTAGTTTAAATAAAAAATTAAAGCAAATATTCACAGTTATTTTTAAGGAAAGTCATCACTTTTTCATCAGTAAAGCTTCGTTAATTAATTCGTAATATTCTTAAAATAATTTACATTGAAAATAAAGTTCTCTTTAAGAATTTAAGTACCTAAGAGGAGGCGAGTAATGAGAATCGTAGATTTTTTAATAGTACTTAATTGTAATACATTCTATATTAATAACAAATAAATTAAAAAAAAAATTCTTTACAAACTTCAGATATTTTAAGTAGAAAAATAATTCAAATATATTTTAAAACTTAATTAAAAGTTGTATACCAATTTCTACAACCCTTCACACATATATTTTCTTAATATCTAAATTATTACTACAATTATTTTATTTTCTTAATATTTAAATAATTAATCTTTTTTCCAGTGCCTTGTAACAGTGAGCGGAAAAAGTAACTGGCAACAAGATTGAAAAAGTATTGAATTACATTTATACAACATTTGGTTGAATGGCTTTCGCCGGAGGAGGGGGAGGGGACGGCGCTCGGTGTCGGTGGGCGGTGAGCTGTGGGTGGTGAGTGGTGGGTGGCGGGTGGCGGGTGGTTCGTGCAGCGGTGCGGGCTGGTCGAGTGTTGCGGTTTGAGTTTCCTTTTGTTGGCCTGCTGGGTGCCGTGTGGGCGGGGGGTTAGGATGTGCCGCCTGCCGCCTGTCGCTCTTGTTCTTGTTCTTTGGGTTCGGGTTTTGGCGATTAACGTGAATACCTCTGTTCCGCCGTCCCCACACCCCCCCCGCGCTTTCTTTCTTTCGCTCAGTGTGTGTTTTGTGGCTTCCCCGAGCGTCTGGGCTAGATGCACAGCAAAAAATTGTGTACTGCCAAGCAGAAAATGCTATGAAAATTATTATCCTTTGAATGTTGCTGATTTTTCATTGTTTTTTTTTGTTTGAAATGAAATATTTTTATATTGTAATTTGGGTCAGAAGCTTGCAACAGTGAAGGATTCATTTTCGACCCTATAAAGCATATATATTGTTGATCAGCATCAAAAGCCGAGCAGATCTAGCCATATTTGGTTTATATATATTTCAGTTAATTTTTTTTTTCAAAATTTATAGTCAAAATTGTCAAAAATTCACAACAATTTTAGTTTTTAAAATTTTTAATTTAAAATGCTGATTTTTTAACCTAATAAAAATAAAGCAAAAAAAAGTTTTCCGAATTGAAATGAATGTATTTTTGTCTTAGTTATGATCGATTTTCATGATCTCAATGCAACTTGCAATCAAAATATTTTGGCTTTTAGAACTTTCATCATATTTGTCAAATTATTTTCATTTAACCCTTAATTACATGTAATTTCTCTAAGTGTAGGCAAAAAAGGCACAGGGAACGACGAATGGGATGTGAGGAACGTCGAAACGGAACAGACGTGAAGTGGACCGAAGGTCGATTCCCGCAGGAATCGCCGAGAATATTCATTAGTTGCCCATTTTTATGCTATTTTATTTCAATATAAAAGACGCACGCATGCATGCATTTAGTTTCGACCATTCTTTGGCTCTCTCCAGCTCCTGCTCCTGCTTCTGCTCCTCATTCTAGTCCTGTTCCTCCTTCTCCTCCTACTCCTTCCCACATCCTTGCCTTTGCTTTATTATGCCGTTTGACGCAGCAGACACGCATTAAAATTGTAACAGCCGAGAAAAAGGACAAGGAAATGAAAAGCCAGAGGAGAAGGAGGAGCAGGAGGAGGAGGGGTAAGTAGTTGCGACAACCTGGAAAAAAGTGACAGGTAGAATCTTGTCAATTTGTTAGTTAAATACCTTTAAGGAAGCAGGATATAATATACTAACTGAATCCTTCAGAAACTCTTTTGATTTGATATATAAAAACATATAAATTACTATAAATATTAAAATATTATAAATATATTATAAATATATTATTAATATTAAAAGGATATCAAATTATTAGTCTTTGATTTTACTAAAATATTATTCTTGCTCCATTTAAAAAAAAAGGCATCAGCCTATTCAATCTAGCCACATCTCTTCCCCCTTTCTTAAGCAAACCAAAGCCTCTCCTACAGGTATCTTTCTATAAATGAGACCAAAATCGAATCACTGTTTCCTATAGCTGTCAAGGAAAAATGGGGAAAAAAAGGAAAACTAAAGCAAGATCACCTTGGTTTGACACACACACACACACACATGGACTCGGGGTAACTTCCTTTGCCACAATGGGACTTTTGTTCAAGTCGGGACTCAGATCTTTTCCGGACTTTGATTTCCACGAACACGTAATTCCCACACTTTTCACTTTTCCCTCTGCCCACGCAGCACTGCACTGCACTGCTCTGCTGCGATTTGCTTTGGTTTTCCCTCTTTTCCTTTCATTCCAATCCATTTCCCGGTCTCTCTCTCTTTTGTGGGGGTGGAAGCGGGGGGACTAACCTGTCGATCGCCGGATCATAAATAGCTGTCGGCTTCAATTCCGCTTCCCGTGCACAGGAAAAAATAAAGAGAAATTATTATTAAGGATTTTTGATATAAGAAATTTAAATTGTTAAAGTTGAAAGCAATTTCGAGCCTTGACAAAGTATCTCTCTGGGGAAAAATGGTATCTATAAATCTAGAAAATGATTAAAATGTTAAGAAAATATTAAAATGAATTTTTACAAGTGTAAGTTATTATCCATGAATATCATATATTTTTTACAGACTTTTTCTTGGCCTCCTCTCTGTATTTTTCCTTCTCTTTTTTTTAAGAAAGAGATCCAGCAGTAAGCTTCATTGCAACAAATTAGCTCGATTCAGTTTTGGACACTTCGATGGTGATCTGGCATATATATATTTACTGTCATTCTCCGGGCTTCCGATCTGTTTCTCCAGTTTTTTATTTTTTTCTTTTTGGATTGTCATTCCCCCGGGCCAATTCCCATATGTCATCCGCACAAATTGAAGAAAGCCGTCGAGTCATGCTTCTCGGTGGCAGCTTTTTGTAGGGAATTTTCCCTTATTGTCTGTAGCTTTGAAAATTTTATTTATGAAATTATTAATTGCATATTGTTTAAAGATTAAGTTAAAGTTTAATTTTAAGATAAGCAGGTAGCAAGTTTTAAAGTAAGAAATACATTAAGAAACTGGCTTTTAATTAAGTTGAATTAATAATAAAATAGTAGTACAATTAAGTTATTTAAAGTAATAAAGTGCTCCTAAAGTTCTCAAGAACGATTTTAGGAAGTACAGAAACAATCTGTGCTAGTCTTCTGATAAGGCCTAATATCTGGATAATATTACTGAGACTACATATCATTTATTAATGTATTAATATAACTTAAGAAATATAGACAAATATTTAGAGAAAACTTTTTGTTATAGGATCCGAATCATTATGTTTTCCAACTCAGGAACCATCAATTTGCATGCTCCATTTAACAAAAATTCCGACAAAGTTGCCGCCCACTGTGGCTACTTCATTAAAGATCGATTTGCACAGTTTCGGCAATTGGACAATTCGCAAAAAGGTAAAAAGTAGAGTGAAGAGAATTGGGAGTCCCAGGAGTCCCTTTTCCTTTGTCGGCATCTTTCAAAACAAACTGCTGCTGCTGCTGCTGATCCTTGAAGTAACCTGGCCCAGTGATGGGCAGAGCGAAATATTTGTTTTGATTTCGATTTGAAATCTGTTTTGAGAGTTTTTCGAGTTTTGTGAGCGGGAGGCCAATGCATATAATATGCCCATGGCAATTGCCTCTGCACAGGATAATGCACTCACAATAGGCCCAAAGGGAAAACCGGGGGATGGGAAAGAAAAGCAAAGCAAAAAAAAATTGGAAAAAGGCCACAGGAAGTCAAAGTGTCAGGCACTGAGATTTTTCTATTTATTTGTTGCTGCTGCCGCCTATTATTTGTCATCATTGTTGTAGGATCGATGGATCGAGGCGGAAACGCGGCTAATTTGCACCCCTGCCCTCGGCCATTCCCATTCCCATTTCCATTTCCATTTTCTATTACTATTTCCATTGCCCCGGATTTTCCTGCTGCTCAGTTCTTTGCCGTTCTCCCCTCCTCGCTCTCTATTTGTTCTTCTCCGTGCAAAATTATTAATTTACGAGCTGTCAACAGTTATTGTTCGGGCGGTCCCGTGTTTACATCCACACAAAAAGACATAACCCAAACCCATTTGCAGGGAGAGGGAATGATGGAAATAGAGAGGGAGTAGGGGAGAGCAGTGTGACCAGGCGCGTGTTTAAAGCAGTCAAAGCAGCATCAATATAGATGAGTACTTTAATTAAATAAAATTATGTTTAATCTTATTCACAAAGGAAGTAAGTAAACTAAACTTTACAACCTCCACAAAAAGAGTCAGAGAGGAGAGAGACAGGCGTAAATATAGAGAAAGCTAAGGAAATTAGCAGCAGTGTGACCAGACGCGTGTTTAAAGCAGTGAGAAGCATTAATATAGATGAGTACTTGACTTAAATAAAATTAAAGTCAGTCTTACTAAAAAATAATGTAAGTAAACTAAATTTTACGACCTCCACAAAAAAAGAGAAATAGAGGGACAGGCGGAAACATCGTTAGGGAAATCAGCAGCAGTGTGGCCAGGCGCGTATTGAAAGCAGTCCCTAAATGTACAAATGTAGGTGTGACTTTGTTTTGTACAAATAAAACCGATTTTGATTAAAAATTTATTTAATTTTAAATTAAATAAAACTAAATGTACTCAAACTAATTAAATAAACTAGTAGCTTAATATATGTATACCTAAATAATAACTAATTATATACCTTCTATACCTTATATTAAAGAATTTCAACTTTCAACAGCATTTTAAAGAACGACAGCCTTAATTTCCAGCGTTGTTTTTATTACTGTTTAATTTTTTCCTCACCTTTTTTTTTAATACCTATGACAAATATTTTTCGGAACTCTCGCGCCCCCCAAAGCCCGCTGATTTGTAAAAACATGGAGCAATTATTCTCGATTAGTCAGTGCGCGATGATATTGATATTTGGAAGTCCATTCATTTTCCCACCTGATTCTATGCAATTACGACCATGACTTGCTCTTGCTCTGGCTCTTGCCTTGCTCTTTGCTTGGGTGCTTTGTGTGTTTCATCAAATTAGCGGCTGAATCGGCGACTGATCGCTTTTGGTGGCTGGTAAAAAATCAATCATTAGGCCGCTAATTAAATCAAGTGCCGCCTTTTCCCCAACAATTCGCCTGCGTCATTGTTTGGACAATGTGTCGGAGCAATTAGCCGGACGGACTCTCCGGAGATACACCAGTATTTTAGCTACGAAAGTAACCGCGGGGCCAATGCACTGTCCCTGAGAGAGAGAGAGGCCTGAAGATCGCCATTTTGAATTTAGAAAATTAATAAAACATAGAAAAGTGTGAACTATAAAGTTAAAATTCAAATAGAACTTAATGATCATGATAGAAATCATTTAGAAATAGCTACACTTTCCCCTGATTAGTTTCTTTAAAGAAATCCCGACTTAATCATGTAACAAAGTGTTATCAGGATCATTTTTCTAAACCCTTTATGAGATGTCCTACATCAAGAGCCCTCAATGATCACATGGCTCATAATCCTTGGAGTGCCGCTGGTGTTGGGTATCATCGACTATCGCGAATCCTTTCGGTAATCTTCTGCCGTGGTAAGCTCCTTTCTCATCCAGCTGATCGGCCGCCTAATCGCTTTTCCGCCTCAGTCCACCGCATTTTCCCACACCATAATCCGCCAGAGATCCGGCTATCCACAGTCTCGACTGTGCTATCTATATCTAACCGATAAAAATGGTACGCGGGGCATAATGGGTGGGACCTAAGCTCTTGGGCAAACTGCATGCGGAAAAACCAAACGAGGAGCGAGCGGCACAAAGAAAATACCACAGACAGAGACAGAGAAAGAGAAAGAAACAGAGACAGAGACAGAGACAGAGACAGAGACAGAGAGGGAGAGGGAAAGTCGCTGCCAAATGCCAAAGACAAATATATGAAAGTGCTCGTGAGGTGAGGTGAGGTGAGAGAGGAAGCCCGGGCACAGGTGCCTGGCACTTGCTCCTATTATTATGCCGCTCTGTCCTAAGACTAGTACCTGTGCCAGGACCTTTGCTAGTACCTTTACTAGTACCTCTACTAGTGCCTGCTCTTCTACTAGTGCTTGTACTTGCTACTCGTAGTAGAGCTCTGAGGCGGACATAGTCTTTGTCAATTGTTTGGCATTGTTTTCCAACTCGGGAGGCTCGGCGACCACTCGACACGGCGCGCAATTGTCCTTGTTTTCGATACCCTGTTCCGGTTCCGGTTGAGAATTCCAACGGGGGGTATATAGATGTTGAGATACAAGAGGAGCCAGAGCACAGCTCCTTTTTAAGGGATTTTTAAGTCCTATGGAAATGGAAATCTATCTATTAATTTATATTAACAATTGATTTTTTTAGCCTCTAAAATGATCACTTAAATAAGTGGAAATTCTCTAAGGACTTGTAATTAATATGAACTGAATGATATATTTGAAGCTACGGTTTATGAGCCTTTCCTGGGGTATTTCTGAGATTATTTCCAGGGTATTTCAGTTCTTCAACTCTCCCCTGTTCAGACCTGTATTTCTTTCTTCAGACAGCGAACAAAGCCCGTCGCTTGGCACTCGAGCGCCTTCGAGTGGCAGCTCTGGAATCTAAATGAGCAATTCATGAGTTGTTGGCAACCCTTGAGGAGGACCTCAACCCCCTTCGGGCCCATCCCTAGCCGGCAAACCCCTCGACTGCTGCTCGACTGCTTGACTGCTTGACTCTCCACTTGCTCTCGTTTCCCGTCTCATATCCTTTTTGCAGAGGAACGAGCAACGAAAAGCGAGCAACTTTTCCATCCTTCCACTCAGCCGACGTTTTGTGCATTATTTTGTCGCCGCCTTTTGTGCGACTCGTTGGGCTATTGAGCCCGTCATTATGCCGCTGTGCTTATTATTATTATATTTTTATTGTACTTGTGTTTTTTTCAATAATCAACTGAGTGGCCGCCCAGCCCCATCCACCTGCTGCTGCCACCCACCACCCACCACTCGCACACATGCGTGCAAAAAGTCATTCATTTTATTTACACCAAACACACACCCCCTTTTACCCTTTTTTACCTTTTATAGACTTTACCCTTACTCTTACCCTTAGACTTATTTACAAACAATCTATACAACCAAAAAGTTTCTCTTAAAATTGCAATTATTTATTAAATCCCTTTAAAATCGATATATATCGATTAGTATTTATCAACTTGTTTAGCCTAATCAATAAGCTATCCTCTATAGTTAAGTTATACAAGCTAATTATCCGCATTTTAAACCACTTTTCATTTGTATTTTATATTTTAATCATTTTTATGCTAAATAACGATAACTAGCATTAAATCGATTAATAGTAACTCAGCTCTAAGGTATCGATATACAAGGAATAAAGAGCTATAAGGCTTTTGGGTAATCTCTAAAATCTGACTCTTGTTATTAATGACTTTATTAGAGTCTGTGATTAATTCCTTATATACATTATGATATTTTTTTTTATTGTATAGTCTGTTCCTGGCTTTGGGCGCTGCTGCATAAAATCCGGGTGCGGTTTTTACACTCCAAATATTCAATTACGCCGCGGGCGGTCTTCGCCGGGTACGATTATTGCCCGGAACCCGTTCCCGTTCCCATTCCCCGGATTGAAATAAATCAGGGGACTGGGAATCCGAGCTCACCGAAACAGAACAGAACGGAGCAGAGCAGAGCTCAGGAATCGAAAGTCTCAGACGGAGTCGGAGCTGGGAGCTGGGCAATGGGCAATGGGTGCTGGGAGTCGCAGTGCTCTGTTGACACTTGAGCTCAGGCGGTGGTATTTAATATGCGGCTCAACATTCTTTTCAACCCGCTACGTACGTATTTTTTAGCGACTGCTGTGAAAATGATGAAAAAATCGCCCGCCGACAAACGACAAACGTCAAGTGTCAGAAGGCAAAAAAATAAACGGGGGAAAGAGGATGGGTCAGCGGATACCCTAGAAGCAGGGATGCCCAGTGCGCGGACTCAGGGATATTATAAATTAACGAAGATAAAGATGTAATTATTTAATTATAAAATATTTAGTAGTTATTTTTTTTTAATTGTGGAAAAATAAGAAAGTAAAGAAAAATCATTGCATTAAAATCGATCATAACTTAGACAAAAATGCATTGATTTCAATTCGGAAAGCTTTTCTATGTTAGTTTTTTGGGTTAAAAATCTACATTTTTTAAATTTAAAAAATTAAAATTTTTTTGTGATTTTTTTGAAAATTTTGACGATGTAATCCCTTATAAAATTGTTGAAAAAATTGACAAAAAAAGGTTGTATCGCCCAAACATGGCTAGATCGACTCGGCTGTTAATTCTGATCAAAAATATATACGATTTATAGGGTCGAAAAAGTCTCCTTCACTTCGTTTCAGGATAAAAAATAATAATACAAAACAAATAATAATTAGAAAAATAATCTTATATTTATGTCTCATATATATAAAAAAAAGAGATATTTAAACTCCAATTTTTCTGTGTATAAAAAATGGCTAATTAGGAAAATAATCATATATTTTTATACCCTTAAATATAAGGTAATTTTCCTAACTAATAATTAAATAGAGAGATAAATCCCATTTTAATATTCACTTTTCAAGGGTATCTGGCAAGAATGGTTCTAAAACTCTTTGCCTGGGCTTTCGGATGATGTGATTTTCTGATGCAATGAAGCGCGCTCCCGGGTGAAGGCGACTCCACATCCCGCCCAGAGAGAGAGATGCAGCGGGGGAACCTGGGATGACAGGGCAAAGTGCGCAGCAAACTTCCTGCTGATTGCTTAATTGACAAAGAGCATATGCGATGCATGAATGAATATATGAATATATATATATAGGTATATATATCTTCAAGCCCCTGAGCCCAGGCCCAGCCCCATCACATATATGTCATTGTTGGTGGCCATAAGCTGCTCCCATCGTCATCGCCATCGCCATCGGCATCGCATGGGCGTCCAAAAACGCTGAAAATGCATTAGCGAGGAGTCCGATTCTCGCCTCACTTCTCGAGCCCCCCTTTTGGCCGAAGATTAAAATCTAAAAACTGTCAATTAGAGCACACATTTTTCCTCATCAAAATGCGAGTAACAACAAGAAAAGATATATATTTATACTGGAGAGAAGCTAGGCGACATGGAATGCCCTTTCTTTTTGGGGAATATCAAAAGGGATCTTTGGGGAAATAATTAAAAATCTTGAGGAAAAGATTTCTAAATTGAATATATGATAATTAAAGCTCTCTTTATGATATATTAAGTTTATCTCTTGAGGCTTCCTCTGAAGTGTGTAATGTAGTTTTAGGCTAAGCTGGCCACACTAAAAGAGAAATAAATCGCGTTAGATCCTGTCACATACTTAATTTTTTGTAGAATTTGAATTAATTTTTAATATAAATTAAACTAGTATAGTTTTTTAATATAAATTTAATAAATTATAAATAATATATAAATAAATGTCAGAGTATTTAAGAAACGTGAACGTAACCATTGACAGCTGCCGCGAGAGACTTGGGGGCCCAGCTTAAGCCGCCGCTGCTGTTGCTGCTCGGCCCGGACCCGGGCCCCCCGAAAATCCCCGTAAGAGCTCACCCTACCTCCTCCCCCCCCCCACCTTTGGGGACCCCGCTTCTGTGCTCATTTTCAGTCCATCAATGTGACGGCGTCCCACGTTCAACATCCAACATTCAGCGCTCCCTGTGGCCAGTGGCCGCCAGGTTCGTTTGGACTTGGGAATGGAGACTTGGATCTGGGGACTGGACCACACTAAGTCTCGCTTCGCTCTCTCTCTCTATCTCACTCTCTCTGTCTCTCTCTTTTTCTCGGAGACTTTGTAGCTTTGTCTCGCCCTGTCCCTGTCCCTGTCCCTGGGCTTTCCCTTTGGCTTGGGTTTCCATCGCTCGGTTGTCAGGGCACTCGGAATTCATTGACATATTTCTTGGCATTTCATTTGTGCCCCGCCAACTTCGATTGCTTTGACTATCGGTACAGTTGGGATTCGATAGCAGAAACTATCGAAAAGAAGAGCCTAAAATGCTTATAATTCCCAACTGTTAGAGGTAAGGATTTGGCCTTGAAAATGAATAGAAATTAGGCAGTAACCTAAATATTAAAAGTATTAAAAAACAATCTTTTTAAAGCATTTACTTAGTTATTAATGTTTTAAAAAGATTGTTTTTGTATGCTTTTAATATTTATTATTAGGAAAATTTAAATATATATTTATAAATACTAAAAAAGTTAAATAAAAAGATAAAAGATCTTACAACTGCTTTAAGATTTTCCTAAATTGTCTAAGCTGTATGCTTGCCAGATCTTTTACAATAGGATTATATGTATATATTTTTTTATATAATTAGGGATAATTCTCCAGATTTTTATATATTTTAAGAAGTTCCCCTGTAACCCCTTGGGCTTTAGCCTCCTGTCCTCTCTCTCTCTGTATATTTGTTGCCATCCCTTTTCGTTGCCTATGTCTTAAGAGCTGGCATTTGTGTTCTTTTAATTTACTTCTTTTAGTTTCTTCTCCGTCCGAGAGAGGGTTTTGAATTACAGCACAAGATGATGGCCCACGATGGATGGCCACACCCTCCTCTGGGTTCCTTGGACATCCCCCTCGAAGCCCCCCTTCTCCCTTCTCCCTTCTTATATTGTGAGCCACAAAGTACAAGTAAATACATTTATTTAGTTCGATCCAAACGTCAACGTCAACATCTTCTTCTTATTATTTCCCTTGGTCTTGCTACCTCTTCCCTCCTCCCGCTTTTCCGCTTTCCACCTTCCCGCTTTTCCGCTTTCCGCCTTTCCTATTCTTCTTATTATGTGGCCCCCATGTTGTTGGTCATTGTCTGGGCGGGCAGACAATGAAGGAAGAGCTTAAAAATAATACCTTGCCTGCTTATGTTGACGTTTTCATCCCCCCCCCGTCCCTGTCGTCCGGTCACCTGTTAGCCACCTGAAGCATAGTTACAGCGACATTATAAGATCCCCAGTCCCTCGAAGCACTGCTATTGAAACGGGGAATTTAATTATTAATATTACTTACAAATTTTCTATATATTAATTATGTAAACTCGACTTTTAGCAAACTTTTTAGCATCAAAACAAATGGTTTTTCTAAATTAAACTTATTTGCAGAAGTTTCTACTATAAAAAATAGTAAAATATGATCTTTAAAGCTTTTAAAATCTATATTTTTCATATATTCACGTATCCTTAAACCCTTTTGAATAATTAATAATTAATTTAACACCATTTTCTCTCTGTTTTGGTCGCTCTCTCCTCACCAAATGCCAAGTGTTAAGGCCCACAGCAAGTGCTTCACTTTATTTCTCAAGCCCCTCACGAGCCCCCGCAGAAACCCCAGAAGACTTTGAAGTAGGGGGAATCTTCTGGCAAGCCTCCTACTCCTACTCCTCCTCCTCCTGGAGAGTCCCAGTCCCAGTCTCAGACCCATTCCTGGACTAATGAGCATTGGTGGGCCCGAGCTGAAGAGCCAGGCTAATTGGAGTCTTAGTTTCCGCCAGCCGCCTCCGCTGGAATTTAGTGGGAGGGATCGAGGGTTAAGGATCCTGCGGAGGCAGGCAACCAAAAATGGCGGAAAATGTTTCATTAAATTTTATATATTTATGCAGATTTCTCAAGGGATTCGTTAATTTAAATATATAAGAAATAAAACCATGTTTAAATGTAATATCTGAAATTTTCAAACTGAAACATTAAAGTATTTAAAGTTGTTTAAGAAAACTACTTCAATATTTCTAAATACTTTTTCTTCTCAAAATTAATAGCCAAAGAATTTTATTATTGTTATTAAATATTCACTCTCTTTATATTTCTTTAACTATTATTTAATATTAATAATTCACAACAAAAACCCCCTAAGACTCTCTTTACCTTCCCCTACTTGCTATTAAAATATTTAACAAATTAACAAAAGACTCTTCCCTTTAATTATTTGTTGACTCCCCGAAACTCCGCCATTTGCAAAGACCTCAAAAAAAGTAAAAGGTAGAAAAAAATGAACAAGATATTGAATTACCAGATATTGCCTAATTGAAATGTTTGCTCTATTTTGGCCTCAAATGGTTTTTGACACTCGCGCGACTTCCATTTCGGGTACGCTATAGATTCCCGATCCCCGAACCCCGATCCCAGATCGCTTATCGCGCCCAAGTGAGAAGTGTCAATGCAAGGACTGTCCCCTGCTCCAAAGATTGCTATTTAAAAAAAAACCTATATATGTTTGAGCCAAAACAATGGGCCCAAAAATGATCCCTACAATATATATATATATATACCTATATATATATGTGCATATATATCGATCATGTCGCCATCGGCAGCACACAAAACATCAACACAATGGATGCCACAATATCGGCAAAGGGAGGGACAGATGAGTCCCGACTGCGGATAGCAGAGTCCTCGGGCCTGAGTGCACTTCTCTGAAAGCCGATCCGTTGATTGACAGCTTGGAAACCTCAGGCTGCAACGGAGCAGCATCAGCAGGAGCAGGAGCAGCAGGCAATCAGGAGATCAGGGAATCACTCTGAAATTGGAACTATCACCTATCGCCAAACAAAGGGGCAAACTTTTGTCTCGGGTGTTGATTGGCTTTGATAAAAAAAATAAGAACAAAATAAAGGAATGGAATGTGAGGCGGTTATTTAAGACCTAACAATTTACTTGGTTTTCTGTTTATATCAGAATTATTATACATATTTCATTAGTTCTTATTATATAAATATAAGCAATTGCTTCAGCTTCTAAAAAAGGAACCTAATCAATATTTATTTCTCGTATTTGAAGAGCTTGCTGCTTGCAGCTGAATTCGTACTTGGAAATTTTCAGTGCACTCTTTTGGCATTTATTAACAATTAACAAGATAGTGTTAACTGCTTGATTAACAACAACTGCCACACAAAGTGACTGTAATAGCTAATAAATAATAATTGCTCAAATAAATCAAATACACTTTTAATCAATGCAAACGCGATGCTTAAGCAAACAACTCAATTAGCAGGCAGCAAATGCCTTTTTGCTAACCTACTGAAAAATGTCATTAATTAGCCTCCATTATTATTATTATTTTTATTATTATTATTGTAATGTCAGCCTCTGGCATTATCCTGCCCCACCCCCCCCGCTTTCATATTTGCTTAAATATAAAATCCCTGAAAAAAAATGTTGACATATGCATCTAACTTGAGTGCTGAGAGCTGAACGCTGAGCGGAACATTAACAACATTAACATTTTGACTTGGACTGGCAGATAAGTACCCCCTCCCCTGAGCTGCGACCCCTTCCCCGCCCTGGTTGCGGGTGATTGCTTTGATTATGGCTAAATGATGACTGAGGCTGCTGCTGCTGATGCTGCCCCCCGTGCCCCGGATGCTGCGAGTTAATGCCAACACCTAGCAACGCAATCTTGAAGCTCTTGCCCCGAGGGACTGCTGCTCCTGCTGCTGCTGCTGCTGCTGCTGCTGCTGCTGCTGATGTTGCTGCTGCTATTACCGCTCCTCCTGCTGCTGCTGCTTAGCAAATGGAAATGGAAAACAGTCGGTGGAAAATGGTATATGAAATCACGCTCTCGAATTAGTTACCCCGATCTAATCAGCCGGCAAAACTCTGCTCCGGCAATTGTTCCCTCTTAAAATGTGTTGCAGCTGCAACATCTTCGCTATTTTTTCATCAATTAAAAATTCTGTATAATATTTCTGTAGCTATTAGTAATGGTAATTATATTTACATAACCCAATTAAGCTTATAGCTTAGCTTTTAAATGTTTTTATAGTTTATATTTCCCTTTTACTGCTTGCTTAAATATTACTTATATATTTTAAGAATTTGTTGAGGATTTAAAAAGCATTTTAAATATTTTTGTTGCACAACACTTTTAAGTTTATTGTTCAAAAAGCTTTTCAAATTAAAATTAATTTAGTTTTGACCGAGGTTTGTTAGATTTTTATATAAACTTCGGCTTCCCGAAGCTAGATTCCTTTTGCTTAAATATTATTTATATATCTTGAACAATTTTTAAAGACATTAAATGCATTATAATTATTTTTGTTGTATAATACTTTTAAGTATATTATTTAAAAAGGTTTTTAAATTTTAAATTAATGCAGTTTTGACCGAATTGAAATAGATTTTCATGCAATAAACCTTATGTAGATAATTTGCCTTTCTTGTTCTAAGGAAATTTGGTTTAAAATTAATCTTAAAATAGTTGCTTGTGAAGTAGCTAAGTTAACTGATTTATTTGGTTAATAAAATATTTTTCTATGAACCAAAATTTACTCTAAATTTACTGAGAGCTATTTAAGTAATATTTGATCTTTTATTACAATATTATAATTGCTTAAGCTTAAGTTTTGTTCAGATTATAACCTTCAAAGGTTCCCTTTTCGTTACTTTTGATTCCCTTTTACATTTAGTTATTAACATTTCAGTTTTTACTTATAAATGTTATATTCTACCAACTGTTTGTATTTAAGATTTTATTATATTTTATTCTCCTTTTTGAAATTAAACCTGGCTGCTGTGGCCAACGCTGAGGCTGTTGTTGCACGTTGCAGTTGCAGTTGCCAGTTTCCCGCAGGTATTTTCCTTTGTTGCTCTCCTCCTTTTTGGTATTAAAACACGCGGCGCCGCTTTATTACAATTGCGAAAATCTCACTCTTGTTGATTTTTCCAGCATTTTCCCGGCTGCAGTGTCGCCGTGTGTCCTTTGCAGTAGTTGCAGTTGTCACGGCAACTTTTTCGTCCTTTCTGCACTTCATCCCATTGACAATGGTCGTCGCAGTCACATCTTGACAAAAAAAAAACAACTCTTATTCGAAGAGGATAATGTTTGGCCAGGACACGCATCTACTTACGATTTATGATATATTTAACTTAAATGCAAAGGTGAACACTTAGTTGATGTTTTTGCAGCTTTCAGTTGATCTTTGCAATTGTTGAGGTGCAGGAAATATATATAATAAAACATTTAAAGGTGTATTTTTTGCTTTAACTATAGCTTTTGTTTGTTTTACGATTTATGTTGTATACTTATTTAATTTTTAATTATTACTAGTTAAAGAAATTAACAGAAAATCAAGCAAGAACCATATAAGTTATGGTTGTAATGGGAAAGAACAGCAGAATAGTAAACAAATACTAAATCATTATAAATAACTTGAATATAATTTAAACTGCTGCCAGAAAAGTATTAGAAATTATTGTGTAATTAGCAAACATATTATTCTTTAAATAAATCAATAAATAAATAGCTAAAACTCTTCTTAAACCAATAAACTTTTGCAATCTTTTTTACTCTTCAAGCAACAAATAAATTGCATTAATTTTATACCAAATAAACGTTTATTGGCAAATACATAAGCTATATTTAATCATTTACTTAGTAATTATGTTAAAAATAATATAATATTAATATAAAAACATTCTTTTTAGTAATAACTTTGTGCTTTGTGCTTTTTCCCATGAAAAATTCACCATTTAATCCTGATATTCTCCAGAATGCTTTCTATACTTTATCAAGGATTTATCCTTGCCGATGAAAGTGGATTCCTTGGCATCAGCTATTTCTGTTCTGTTCTTTCCGCAGAAGTGGCACTGCAATTTGTGCATTTTCCCTGCAACTCTTGCCTTTCCCCTGCCACTTCTGCTTTTTCCCCTGAATTGTTTGTAGTTTCTGCTGGTAATGTTGCCGCTTGCCGCTTGCCGCTTCCCGTTGCCGGTTGCTGGTTGCTTTGGTTGCCACAGTGCTTAATTGAGCATATGCCAATTAGCATAAGGACGAATCGAGGGAGAGTGAGGGGAGGGGAGAGGAGAGAGGGGAGGGATCATGGCTGCTTCCAGGGGGGTGGCTTGCAAAGGGTTCAAGGGGGCACCCATTTCCATGGCTCAAGTCCGATGAAGGCCTATTTATCGACATCATTATCGTCATTTATTTACACAGCAATAAAGCCTTTTGATTCTTTTTAAGGCTAACTAGATTATTTGTAGGCATTATAAAAGCCATATTTGTTTTTCAAATGGTAATGAATAGTGCAAAATTCAATATTAGAATAGAAGAAAATATTAAATTTTGTTTGTGAAATCAAATAAGACCTAACATATCATTATCACAGTTAATATACTAGATTTTCCAGTTGAAATACTTGGTAAAATGTTTAAAAATAATCGCTAATCATTAGGTTTTTAATACATTTTGTGTATAAAAAAGTAATTGCTTGACATGACTGCTAGATACTTCCTTTAAAGGTCCTTGTTAGACCCTTGCAGGGCAGTATAATTTCAGTCAGGAGCTTAGAAAACAGTGAAGGAGTCATTTTCGACCCAATAAAGTATATATATTCTTGATCATCAACAGTCGATCTAGCCAAATTTCGACTAAAACAAATTTCCTTAATTTTTTTGAACATTTTATAAGGGGTTACATCGTCAAAATTCTCAATAATTTTGAAAAAATTTTAATTTTTAAAATAAAATTAAATTTTGTAAAGCTAAAGTTTTAACCTAATAAAAACTAGCATTGAAAAGCTAAAGAATTAATTTTTGGCTTAGTTATGATCGATTTTTATGCAAAAGTATCCAAAGTTAGCTTTCCTTCTTGTTTTGTATTATAATCAACTTTATAAACCAGGGTTCAAGAAATAACAGATTTTAATCTTAAAGAGATTTAAATTTATTTCTTTAAAAAAATTAAATTTATTTCTTTTAAATTTATTGCTTTTTTTCTTTCTTTAAATTTATTTAATTTAATTTATATCGATGTATGCCTTGGTTTTAGATACATTTTCCCTATAAACCTACCGACCATACTTACATCTATGATCATACATTTTCTTTCCGTGCTTTAAAAATTTTCCATTTTGACTTTGCGCCCTTATTAAAAGGGGGTTGGGCCGTGGGATATATGTAGGTAGCTATCTATATATATATATATATATATTTATGATGTGGCTGCTTGACTACCGCCGAGGACTTGTTGGCAGCGGGATTGGGCGTCTCTGTGCAGCAGCGTTTTTATGGCCACCCTCCACCCTCCTCATCAGAGAGGACAGAGGCGGAGGCGGAGGCAGAGGTCCCTCTGTGCCCCCAATGTTGCTGCATTTAATTAATTTAAAAGCGTGTGGATAATACCCTGGCATTTGCAATGAAAAGTCAAATGAATTGAAAACTGAAAATGCTTAATGCTCGAAAGTAGCAGCACAGACACAGACGGCACACACACAGGTGTGTACAAGTTGTGTCTCTTACCTTGTGTTGTTTTAATCAGCAAATTACCCAAAAGCAAAAAGCAAAAAGCAGAAGCAGAAAGCAGAAGCAGAAAGCGACAACAAAGCCAGCCCGAAATTAAAACAATAAACAAAGGGAAATAATCAGAATAATAATAATAATACGAAATAATAATAACAACAGCGTAAATCTGCTCATTTTTCATTCGATTTTATTTTCTTTCGGGACTTGTTTGCTTTTCTGCCGCCTCTCTTGACTTTTGTTAGTAATTCTGCTGTATTTAAGTTTTCAGTTTGAACTTTAAGTTGAAGTATGGGGAGCTTAGGGGTTTGAAGTCTTGCTCTAAATGAATTCCTCTAGAAACTCCAGAAATGTATACATTCTATATTAAAGTGACTTTTTCCACAGCAAAAATATATTAAATTAAATTTAAAATAGTTTCCCTACCATAATACTCTTCTACTGTATATATCTGTCAGTATCTCTTATTTCAACCCAAATATCTCGTGGATCAATGCAATGACCATTGGCATCTGATGGATAAAAACGGGCCAGTTTTGCTACAAATACCATCAACCCATCAATTTTTACTCTAATTGCCTTAGTCCCTCAATTAATCCAAAACAAACAAAGTGAAATCTGATGGCCGGCAGGAACATGAACAGAAGCAGGACACACACTCACACACAAAATAAAAGCGACAAGAAAATGTTTGAAGTCAACTGAAAATTTTGTTGCCAAATGGAATCAGTGCGGGGGATTTCGGGGATATATAGTCCAACATTGATGGGAGTACTGATGAACACCTCCCAAGCTACAAACATGATGCATATCTGCTGCCCCTTAACCCCTAACCCCTAACGCCTGCCCACATTCTACACTTTTCAATTTTATGCAAGAGAATATTGAAAAATTCCCAGAAGTTAAATTTTGCAAAGAAAATATATGAAATCGAAGCTGAATATAACAATTTGACAAGAAAAATTGGAGATTTAGAATTCAATGAGAAGAATTACAAATAATCGAATGCGAGAATATGAATTTGATAAAGATAATTCAAAAACAAAGACTTTGAGAAAGCATTTTAAGTAGGAAGATATTCAAAAAAGAGATTTACAGGAAGAGAATGCGAGAAGTAAGTTTAAAATGAATGATTCGAGAGAGAGAACTAATGAAAAGGAATATTAGAGAGAGAATTCTTTAAGAAGAACGCTTGATAATAAATTTGAGAAGATGAATGTGGGGAAAAGAATCCGAAAAAAAGAATTCGAAAAGAAGAGATCGAGAAGAAGAGTTTTGAGAAGAAGAGTTTCGAGAAGAAAAGTTTTGAGAAGAAGAGTTTCGAGAAGAAGAGTTTCGAGATGAAGCATTTTAGGAAGGAAATTTAAATAGAATTAAAAAAAAAAATAAATTAAAGAATCAAAATACGATAAGCAGAATTCAGGATGAACAATTCGGTGAGAAGAATTCAATGAGAAGAATTCGATGAGAAGAATACAATTGTTGGTTCAATGTTTCTCTGCTGATTTTCTCTCCGTGCAACTGTGCGTGTGTATACATACACATATCCCTCCTTTTGGGCATTCCCTCCCTACTTTGTTCCACTTCCATCAATTCCCCTCTACCCCTATGTCCACCCCTTCCTGCCAACGCTGTTGTTTCTTCGTCTCCCTCTCCGTATCCCTCTCCCTCTCCGTCTCCCTCTCCCTCTCCCTCTCCTTGTACAGCATTTCGGGCTGCTTGATTTTGATTTCAACGTTAGTTAGTTAGTTCGTTATCTCTGGTGCCGTTATACTCGGTCTCGCACCAACAACAACAACAACCCCTACTCGCTGCGAACTCAACCCGGCCCAAAACCTACCCTACCCTGCCCTGCCCTGCCCTCTCCTTCCTGTCCCCCCCTACTTCCCGATTGGAAAAAGCACCGAGTTTTATGTACAATATTTGGGCTACCTACACGGGCGGGCGGGTAAAAGGGGGGAAATTGGGGAGCTTATGTACCGAAAAAAGGGGGTTGAACGAACGGCTGTCGGCTGTGCACAAGGGGGCGGGGGGTGGCTTGATTGGCGTTGCCTGTTTCGCCAAATGAAAAGAAAAATTTTTGCCAGCAAATGAAGAAGGAAAAAACATACTACATATCACGGAGTGAGCGTAAGAAAAATGCTTGGAAAAGAGGGAAAAACAGCCGAGCATAAAATCAAACCCCCCTCCCCCAAAACGGCAGGAAGAGAGTGAAAAGAAGAAGAAAAGAAAGAAAGAAAAATGCTCCCCCAGCAACCCCAAAAACAACGGTGAATCTCTGGTGGGGAGGGAGGCAACGAGAAGAAGAGGGAGGGGCAGGGGGCAGGGCAGAGCTGAGGGAAGTAAACGTTGAAGGCGGAAAGGAGGAATTGTGACTTTGAAGTGCGAGAGGCGAAAAATGTTGTTGACGGTGGCTTTTCGGATCCACAAAACAGGCGGAAGGAGCGTGGAACCGGGGGGCGGGGGGGACGCAGAAAGGAAGAGGGAGTGGAGTGGGTGGCGGGGGGACGGTGGGCGGGCAAGGGGAATCCCCCGAAACATTAATGTAAGCAATACAAACGCAAAGGCAAACAAACACATGCAACAAAAAGAGACACAAACACCCGCACACCAGCGTATATTCTAGTATATATGTATATATATATATATATGCTGGTATATGTCCATATGCTCGTCTCGCTCGCACATCGCAATGGCGACAATTTAACGCCTTTTACGCCCGAGCGAGATGGCAATAGGCAGTGGAAAAGAGGAACGCAAGTGGATGGTATTCATCTTTTCCCGGTTGCGTGTGTTGAAGCCATTCGATGGGAACAGTTTGTTACTGGGAAGAGGTTTTGAGGATTTCGGTTCCAACTTTCAACTCTGTTTATGTTTATTTAAATACAAGCTACAAGCGCTTTGTTTAATAATTGATGTATAATTTAGGTTTAGTTAATTTTTAATTTATTTTTTTATAAATTAATTATGAATTGCTTGTGGCAATTACGGCTGTATTAAGAGAGAACAGTTGGGTTTCTAGAGTTATTAAATTTTAGAAAAATAAAATAAAAGAAATAATAATAATTGACTTATTTTATTTATAACAATATTCCAAAAGATTCTAATTATATTTTAATTTTTAATCTTGTGGTTTAGGGATATTAGCCAAGTTAAGTCCTTCCGATCCTATAAATCATATATATTCTTGATCAGCATCAACAGGGAAGTCAATATATCAGCACAGAAGGAAAAAAAATATTTATAAAATTTTTCAAAATTTGCTGAGGGGTTACAACATTAAAATTTTCGAAAATTTACAACAAATTTTAATTCTTAAAATATAAGCTTAAGTATGCTGATTTATTAAATTGAAATTAATGCATTTTTTGCCGAGCTATGATCGATTTTTATTATCCCATTGCAAGGATATACAAGGGTATACAAACTTTTACTTTCCAAAGTCAGTTTCCTTTCTTCTTTAATTATAATATTAATAAATTATTGTATAAATAACTCTTTTTTTGTGAATAAATCAAAGGAGTGGGTTTTATACCGAAATACTAGATACCAATTATTGATTTATAAATTGATATACATTTCTACAACATTATTTATATGTAATTAGCAGAAGAACTTGATTATATCAACTAATATATTAGTCAAAATAATGAGTAATAATGAGTATATTCTTATAGAAGATATTATTAAGCAAGTTCCTGGCTTCAAATGAGAATAGTTACTGATGAATACCTCCTTAGAATAGCTTTGGGGTTTGTACTTCTTTTACCAGAACCCACCTCTGTTTTGAATGCCCTTCAAGGAGTATCCCTGACCATGTCCGAGTTCATATTCATATATATATATATATACAAGTATATGTATATATTTATTTGGCGACCTCTTCCCTTAACGAACTCTTCTTGTCAGCTGGCCGGGACTTGCCTCGCCTCGCTCTCAGGCCTTTGTTGTCGGCTGTAAGTAAGTGTATTTATATGGTGGAAATGTAAAAAGCCGAAATTTATGCAATGACAGTGTCAGATCAGTTCAGATGAGCCCCTCGCGGGGCAGGGACAGGGACAGGGGGAGGGAGGAACTGCATTATTTATTGCCTGGCAACGGCGAGTCATTTAAATATTGTATTTTAAAAACAATAATAAATTCGGGCTGCTGTTGCTGTTGCTTTTTCTGTAAAAATAACATAAAATCGCATAAATAATTCAACTTAAATCGCAGACTGAGCGTGTGTATATTATGCATAACTGGTGTGTGTAATATTGTCGCTTTTCGAGTCCCATCTTTTGTTGCGGGGCCATTTTTCAACACAAGTAGCACATTCCAATCCAAGCAAACAAATCCCCGATCGATCGGTTTATAACACACATCCCTATCTATAGAGCTGCGTATATATGTGTATGACGGATAATGTCTGAATGCAGCCACCGAATTTCCAAGTCTCGCACACTAAATAGCTGCTTCTCTTTCTCTTTTTTTCTCTCTCTCTCTCGAAGACACATTTCTTATATTAATTAATCAAATTAGGCTTAACCCATTGTTGGGGCCATTGCGATGGGCTTCCATTAGGGAGAAGCGAACGAAGAGCCGTAGGAATTATTATTCAGATTCACAGGTTTTTAGATAAATACTTAGAGGAACTCTGAAGAGGATTTGCTTATTATATATTGAAGATCTTATTTCTAAGGGTATTTAATTATTTAGGTAATATATTTTGTTAACAGAGAAATATATCTAATAAAAACTGGAACTGTTCCCAAGGCAATCTATTAAATTATTTTAAGATACTTTTTAAGGATCTTTTAAGAGTCTAAAGCTAAGACTTTTGCAGTCCTAACTTATATTAATTGAACTTTTTTTATAATATATAAAAAAAGCTATACTTTAATCCATAAAATTGCTTCAGTGATTTAAAAAATATATATGTTTCTCCTGTATATTACTTATTTTTATTCCCTTGCAAGGTATTATATTTTCAGTCAGAAGTTTGCTAGGCAGTTAAGGAATCGTTTCCGACCCTATAAATATTCTTGATCAGCAACATTAGACGAGTCTATCTAGACATTTTTGTGCAAAATTTTACTATTTTTTTTTTTTCAGAATTTTATAAGTCAAAATTCTCAAAAAAATCACAACAAAATTCCAATTTTTTATATTTTATTAACTTATTAAAAACTAGCATAGAAAATCTTTCCTAATTGAAATTAATGCATTTTTGGCTTAGCTATGATCGATTTTCCTGATCCAAAGTCAAACTCTAAAGGTTTCGAAACGAAATTAAATGATGATTAATTTATTTTCATTGATTTAAGCTAAAAACAAAATTTGAAAACCCTTTTTTCAAAGAGGAATTACAAAATATATCTAAAAAATATTATATTTGAACTTTCAGACCATATTTCCTGTAGCTTTCTCAACACAAAATAAATAAGAATTCAATGCAACAGAAATCTAACAAAGTCTTATGATTAATATCCGAAATGACGAGGCTATTGTTTATTTAGTTATTAAAATTAAATATATATATTTTGTATTTAAATAACTCTTCAAATAAAAGCACCTTTGTCTTAGCCCCTTAGACACTGACTTATGATTGGTAACTAGAAACTCTTCAGACTTGACTTTTATTCTTTTGCAAAAATGTTGTTAATCATTGCCTCGAAATATTTCTCCTCCTCCTTTTCGCCTTTCTACGGTTCTCTCTCTCGAAGTTGGCCAATTTGTCAGGCTTCGATCAGTTAACAACGCGATCCGTTAACAACAAAACGTTAGAAGCGAGCCACTGGCCGCATATTAATTAGCAGCTTAATTGTGCTTCTTGTCCATCGATTCCATATATATTGGCGAAATTTTCCATCTCCCGCTCTTTGTTTCCAACTCAATTAATCAGCGTTGTGTCAGTCAATAGCGAAAAGTGCCAAGTGGAAGATTTCCCCTCTGAAAATGTGACTAATTAGCATTAGTTTCTGCCCGCCGATCAACGGAACTCGGGAACTCTGGACACTTCAAAGTCGGAAGCCGTTTTCGTGTTCAACCTGCTGAGGGGCAGGACGTTTTTTCAGTCGGGGTTTCACCGGTGCTTCACTGGAGTTTCACCGGAGTTCCGCCGGAGGGGGAGTCACGGGATAAGAATCAAAATAAACACACACGCCGCACATTATCGGGCAAGTGCAGGCCGTCAGGCGCAAGTGAAAGGGGGTGGCTGCACTGGCGAAAAAAAGGATAAAATATTCAAAAGAATATAGATAAATAATTACATATATTAAATTGAAATGATAAAGTGTACAGTGTAACAAATAAATAAATATTTAACTTGTAATTTATTAGCTAATTTATTATTATTTATTTGTCTATTACTTTACTTTTGATTTAATTAAAAAAAATGCATTTAAATGTATTTTAAAAAGATAAAAAGAATATATTTTACTCGGTTTACTTGCTGTTTCTGACATTGCTAACCGGATAGTTAGGAATTTTAGTGCCGAAGCCTGCGGTAAATGTACTTTATTAAACTATAATTATTTTTTTAGCCCAAAAAATATTCTTTTGAAAATCTTAAAATTATTTTAAATCTAAATTGTAATGTTTTTTTCTGTTAAAGATATGTTTAACCAAGCAAAATAGTAAATAATTAAAACGTATCTTGAAAACAAGGTTAAAAGATATACGCAAATATTCTAAACTAATTCCACAACTTACTAGGATTTTTTTCTCACTGCCAGGACTGTGCCTGCTGGTTCTCAGGACTCAGCTTTCTCCCCCTCTCTCTCTCTCTCTCTCTCTCGCTCTCTCTCTCTCTCTCTCTATTAGCTAAGAAGCCAAGCCGAAAAATTAAGTTGATAAATAAAATGAGATGCCAAAAAGGCAGCCAAGCGGCCGCCCAGCGTGAAAGATGAAAAACATTGGCGGGCGGTCAGGACAACGCCTCAGCGTCGTCCTTTGCCTCGATTGGCATCGGGATCGGGCCTGTTAAGGCTCTCCCAGTCCCTGAAGTCTCCTGCATTGAATGGATTTTGTATGGGATCAGGACAACAGGCCAGCAGGACAGGTCACGTGTCCTGCAGTCAAATCAACCGCCGACAGGCGGTCAAACATCAACAAAAAAAAGCCTGCGGTTTTGGAGGTCCTTGATGTGGCATAAATGTGTTTTTAAGGAATATCTGAGAAGCATATTTATATATATTTAATGTTGAATTATAGTTTGTATTTTTAGTAATAAAAAGAAATATTATTGGAAGCATTTTAAAATTGAAATCTATATTTTTTAAGAAGATTCAAAACTATTTTTGTAGCATTTGAAACTATAAAAGTTTGTGCCATTAGAAATCTTAAAGAAATGCAAGTATTTAGGCTGCTGTTTTATTATAAAAATAATAATGTTTTCAGTTTTTTTTATATTGAAATATATACTCTAGTTTAAAGCCTTAAATTTGTCTGTTTAATGATATAACCATAACATCTCTCCCTTTGTTCCAGATACAGATCTTATCTAGGAAGCTGCCTTGCCAACTCGTGGCAGTGTCAGATGCACAGATACTTATCTCAAAAATAATTGGCAGTTTTTCAAGGCGAGGTATCTAAGTATCTCAGTATCTAAGTATCTAAGTATCTCAGTATCTAAATAAAATCCTTGTGCAGGAAATAATGAGAGACATGTGTGTGTGTGTGTACGCCTTGTGCGAAATTGGGTAAAACTCTCCTGACTGAGCTCTCATTTTCATTTTCATTTTCATTTAATTTGATTCGTTTTCATTTTCCTTTTCATTGGCGCTTTTCAGTGCCCATTTTCGCATTTTCCCCATTTGTATTTTCATTCCATCAGCGGATGCTCGGCTCTGCGTATTTTTCCCAGTCGAGGGGGGTCTCGGAGGGGGTTACGCGCCGGTAAAAGGCGCAACGGAAGATTAAAAACAATTTGCCGCCGCCGGGGGTAGTAGTAGCATCTCAATTTGCTGGCTTCTGCTGCCCCCCAGGAGCCAGCCCATCAGTCCACAAGCCCGCAACCTGCAGAGGCAGAGGCGAAAGCCCAAGCGATTCCTAGACCCGCAAAATGCACTCGACGAAGCCTCATAAATACCGAATTAGTTGGTAATTCTATAAGCAACACGCGCCCATTGATGACGACTACGACTACGACGTCGACGACGACTGACGATAAAGATGGATAGCACGGGGTTCTCTCCGGTCCCTGGTTCTCTGCCGAGGGAAATGGAAATGAAAATGGCAATGGAAATGGTATAGAAATGGAAATGGGTCGCGTGTTTCGCCAGATAACAAGCGGGGGGCGAACGAGAATAAAAATTTGAGAAGTTTGGGAATCGATGTATCTGAGAGATAGCTGACTCCCGGATTCGGAATCTGATTGAGCCGGAGCACGTGCCGCTCGCTGGCTGGTGCGACAATTAGCCGCAAATGGCAAATGAATTTCCCAGCATTTTCATTAGCATAATTAATAGAGAAAATAATATGGAGTGGCTTTCAATTGAGCTGTTTACAAGGGGCTATGCCACTTAAGGGTCTAATAATAAATATCCCATAAAGTAAAATAACTTTAAAAATTAATCTGCGTCTATTGAATGCCAACTTTATATGTTTCAGGTAAGTTGAGGCATCAAGTTTAGCTGTATTTCTTGGCTTTGTTACTTGAATATGTAATTACTATAAATCTAATTATTATATTAAATTATTATTAAAATTATATTATTTAAATGTTATCAGAATTTATTATTATTATATATATTATATTATTATTTAAGTAAGGTATTAGTACATCAATTTTAAGCTTTAATTGTGTTTTCCTATTTATTTTTAAAGCTTCAATATTCCAATTTTAAAATAAAATATTTAAAGTTAAGACAGACTTGGAAAGACTTTTCATAGGAGTTTTATTTAATTAGAGTTCTACAATTAATAAAACTTGATTTATTATAAAAGTAGCTTGTGATAAATATTATTTTGAAGAGTTTCTTAACTAGTTTTTCATTTATTTAATATAAACAATTAAAAGTCAAATCCGAAACTTAACTCCAGCAACAGATGTTCCATCAAAATATATAAGACTTACATACAAATATATAAAATTATATATTTAAGCTTTGCTTATTGTGTTTAATAGCAAATCGGTACTCTAGAAACTAAGATACTATATATAATATATATAATTTATATTTAAATTAAGAGTAAATCTTACAGAAAGTCCAAGTTTTCCCAGTTATTTTATGGAAATATCTGGCTAAGAAATTGAAGGTTTCAATGGTTTTATATAATTATATATAGTTAAAAATTTTATATATATTTCAGCTTTTTATTACAATTACAAATTTTGATCACATTCCATAGAAAATCAAAGTTAATGATATTTTTTGTAAGCAAATATCGATTTTAGATCAATTAAATCAATAATAAAGGCTTTCCTTTCTCTAGCAAAGAAATCGAGAGTTTGATTAGTTTTAAATGAATTTATAAATCTACAAATGCTAAATATACTTCAAATTTTTATTACAACTTAAAAAGCGTTTCCTAAACTATGTCTGACCTGAGTTTCCTTCAAGAGCCTGAGCTATATCTCCAGTGCTGAGTGCGGTAGTCCTGGGCCGTGGGGCGTGGCGCGTTTTATGAGCTGAATTAATGGTTTTTGATGATGATGGCTGCCTCGCCCTGCTCCGGACTAGAAACTGAAATGGGAATGGGAATGGGAATGCCAAGAGTCAGAGCCACAGAAAGAGCTTTGTGGAGTGCCCGATGCCCCCCGACCATTGTTATCGAGGCGCTGACGGGGCCAGAGCCGAGGATCGGAGCAAGTTTCCTCGGAAGCCGCTGCCAAGTAAAATAAATAACAATAATAAGAGGAGAGAACCACAGCAGCAGCCTGATATCCAGAAGGCAAAAAAGGCGGACGCGTGCCCCACGGATGCCAATGAATGCGCAAACAAACGCGGGGACGAGACGAAAATCCGAAACTCCGAGAACCGAAATCAGAGAGCGATTATAGGCCGCCGGAGGAATGTTCTGGACCGAAAGACCATCTTCTCGTTTTGTTTGCCAATCCAAAACCGAAATTCCTTAAAAAGAAAAAAAGAATACAAAAATCCAGGGAGTTATTCATCCTCCGCAAGTCAGGTGTGCAAGCCAGGTGAGAGGAGTGAGGATACAAAAAATGATTATAAGCGTGGCTCTCCTCAGAACTCAGCCGAAATTTTGGCATTAAATTATTTGAGAAAAAAAAGATTTTTAATGGGAAATAAAATATTGAGGGAGGCATTACTTTAGTTTAAATTTCTCAAGAGTTTTGGGATCTTTTTTCCTACAAATTTTTAAATATATTTCAATATCTCCAGAATTTTGGGATACTTCTTCCTAAAAATTTTTAAATATATTTCAACTGAATTTGGAATAGATTTGTCAGTAAATTGAAGGATTCATAATGCTATTTCCCATCTTTGAAAAACAAAATAAAGTTTCAGTTGAATTAAGAGTAGATTTTGCTGAAAATTTAAGTTTTTTAAGTCGAAAAATTCATCAGGGATTCCCTAATGATTCCTCGGGGATTCCCTAATGATTCCTTGGGGATTCCTGAAACCTGAAAAATCTTGAATAAAAACAACCATGTTATTTTTTTTTTGTTTTTTATATATATTATTCATCTGATCATATTTTTGTGAACTTTTTACAATTATTTTAGTTTTTCTTTCGGTTTTATAATTAAAAAAAAAAAAGAGTTAACCAGTTTGCTTAAACGTTAGCATATAATTATATATAATATGTATATATATATATATATATATATATAGGGAGCATCCGTACATCCATACATATATATGGTCATATGTATGCTGCATGCGTGTGTGAACGAGTACGAGTGTCTCCATACACTATATAGATCCGTTCTTAAATATTAATAACTAATTTTGTTTATCTCCTCCTCCTCCCCCCACTTATCGGCCCCTCCTTATGCCCTTCGCTTCGTACCCTTCTTCTCGCTTGCTTTCCGTTTTCATTTTCGCTTAATATTTAACCCGCGGAAAAAAATTGCTCTTAATTTTAGTGAATTAAATGCTAAATATTCTTAAATTTCTCCTTACATGCGTTGAGAGTGTGTGTGTCGTGTGTGTGTGCTGTGAGTGTGTGTGTGTGTTGCGATGTGTTTTTTAAACAAATTGTTAAGCTTAAATTACAATTAAATTGAAATTAAAACTAAACAAAAAATGCCAGAAGAACTCGCCATTGAACTAACTTTTTGTCTGTGTTTTGTCTCTGTTTTCTTTCTTTTCGTTTTGTTTTCTGATTTTAAATATTACAAAAGTTCGTTATTTATATATATATATATATATAATTTTTTAGCATACTTTTTTTTTATGAAAGACATTTACACTCACACATATATGGGATATATGTTGTATGTAGTTTATATATATATATATATTTACCAAGAGTTTTCCATGTGTTTTTTTGTACATTTTTTAAAAATTACGTTTAAACTATTATATATATATAATATATATATATAAATATGATCTTGCTGTGTTTTGGATTGTGGCTTGTGTGGTTTTATTTGCAATAAAATTTCCTATATATATATATATATATGTGTCATGGATCAAGTGTGAAGTTTATAATTTCGAGTTTCGCTTAAATGCTAAATCCTTCGACTTCCCCTCTGCTCCATTATATGCTTTTAAAGTCTGAAATGTTAATTCGTTTTAGCTGATTTGGGTTGGTTTTCTCTATATATATATATATATATTCCTTTTTTATGTTATGTATAAATATTCTTGTTTTTGTTTGTTTTTTTTTGCGTTTTTGTTTTTAAGACGACAAAATGATGATTTGAACTTGAAACTTCTTTTTTTTTTCTTGGATTTTCCTTTGCTTTTTTTTCTCGTAATGTTATGTTTTTTAGTTTTTAGTTTTTTAGTTTGGTTTAAAGAACTTGGAAATTGGAATTAAGTTTTAGCGTTTATGATATGCTGAGAGCTGGCCCTAACCCCGGTGCTTTGGTGCAGCTCCTGGTGTCACCTTTTTTTCTGGTGATTTCTCGCGGGAATAAGCCCCTCTATGTGTATATATATATAGATCCCCGTATATATACCCCTCCCCCGTGTACCATGGCATGGTCTACATATTGCATTTAAAAATTTCTCCCTCTCCCCAAACATCTTCTTACTTAATTTAACGCCGTTAATGCCTTTTATATTTCCTCATTCTGATTTTTCTTTTAACAAAACAAACTTGTGTTTCTTTGTCATGTTTTTGTTTTGTTTTGTTTTGTGGTTTTTTTTATATCGTTTTATCACTCATTTACTTCGTTGATCCTGGCGGCTTAAGCTAGGTCTCTATAATACCTATGTTTAGTCATCGATTTACCTTTTCGAATCAAGTTTTTCCTTCCAACTTGACTTGCTTTTTAGTTCGATTTTTGCTCCTTGTTTTTTTATACATGCTTTACTAAGTTTATTTTTATATTTATTTATATTTATATATATATTATGTGTATGAAAAAAAAAATATTCTTGTTAACTACACAATACAAAAAAAAAAAAAAGGGAAATAAGAGTAGCAGCCCTGGTTCTGCCTGGGGATCCCATTTTGGTGGCTTACACTCTAAGTTTTTCATATTTTTTACACACTTAAATGTCTTTTTGATTCTCTTTTGTAAAAGAAAGGAAATGTTAAGAGAAAAAACTAAGAAAAACTAAGGAAAAACTGAAAACCAAATGGGTTTTTAAGGGATATATAGAAGGGCCACCGCATAAAATCGCCAAGAGAAACCCAGGGCTGCCTGTGTGTTTATATATATATCTTTATCTAATCCGGGGGGAGTCCTGCAAGGGATCTGGATATGTATTGCAGGAGAATCTAGCCAAAGGTATGATCCAGCTGCTGATGGTGATCCTGTAGCTGCTGCTGCTGCTGCTGTAGATGATGATGTTGCTGCTGCTGCATATGCTGCTGCTGCATATGCTGCTGCTGCTGCTGCTGGTGATGTTGCTGCTCCAGCAGCGGCGAGCTGTCGCCCCCGCTGCCCCCCGAATTGGTATTGGTATTGGTGGTGCTGCCGCCGCAGTACTGCAGGAGTAGATTCTACACCATGTTCGCGTACTTATCCTGCGGCGACATGTAGTCGAGGCTGTTCTGCGAGAAGGCCTGCGCGGATACGGTGCCGGTGAAGGACGGCGACGGCGAGAGGCCAAAGTTGGAGGCCGTGTAGCCGGAGTGGCCCATGTTGTAGTTGACCTGATTCTGGTTGCTGAAGTACTCCATCTGCGAGTAGTAGCTGGGCGCCTGGGCGTAGTTGTTCGGATACTGCTGGTACTGGTTGTGCCAGAAGTTGTACGAGTCGTGGTTGGACATGTAGGCCGCCGAATGGGCGGCCGAGTGGTGGGCGGACTGGGCCGACTGGGCGGCGTGCGCCGCTGCGGCCGCCGACTGCGGCGACATGGGGGTGATCGGTGGCGATGGCGTTGTGATGCTGCTGCTGCTGTCCATCGGCGTGATGTTGCCGCCCGGCTGAAGCAGCCGCGGATTGCTGCCGCCCGCCGCCGAGCCGTAGATGCTGTGATGATGGTGCACTCCGCCGGCACCAATATCGCCGCCGGCATCCTTCAGCTGATCGTAGGGCGAACGCAGCAGATCCTGCGACACGCCCACACCGCCCACTCCGACGCCGACGCCAACGCCGCCCAGATTGAGGCCGCCAACACCGACGCCCGAGGAGCCAGAGCTGCCGCCAACTCCGGAGCCGCCGCCATAGCCGCCGGACAGATGCTCCTTCTTGCACACAATGCTCACCGGACTCACGGACGTGGCCGGCGTGGGCAGCAGTGGCGAGGAGTTCTGGTGCGCCGCCGTCACATTCAGGGCCGCCGCTGCCGCTGCTGCCGAGAGGTGACTTCCTGCCCCGCCGCCGCCGCCGCTGCTGCTGCTGCTGCTGTTGGGCGTGGATCCACCGTTGCCGCCACCTCCACCGCCTCCTCCGCCGCCGCCGCCATTCCCGCTGCTGTTTGCCGCCGCTGCTGCCGCGGCGCTCAGGAATGAGTTGTGATGCGATTTCAGCGATTGTGTGGCTGCCGCTGCCGCTGCATTGGCCGCCGCTGCCGCCGCCGCAGCCGAGTTGCTGCTGCCGCTGGATGAACCGCCTGCCCCAACGCCTCCGCTGCCGCTCTGGCCCTGGCTGGACTGTGACTGGGCGTGGCTCTGCTTCTGTCCGGACTTGCTGTTGCCGGAGCCGCTCTGGGAGCCGTTGTTGTTGCTGCCGTTGCGGCTGTTGGATGAACTGCTGCAGCTGCCGCCGCCTCCGCCGCCGCCGCTGGAGCCGCTGGCGTTCTTCGAGCTGCTCAGGCTGTTGGACTGCTGCTGCTGCTGGAGCTGCTGTCGGCACTTGGCGCGCCGGTTCTTGAACCAAACCTGGAAGAGGGAGCAGGAAGGAGTGGGTTAGATAGAGGTACTTTTCAGATTGAGACTTAAAATTGTTTGATTTAGCTTGTATCTTAAATTATATTTCATTAAATATAATATAAAATTTCGTTTCAGTTTTTGTTCTACTTTCAGTTGTCAGGCTCACACAGCTTCCTGCAGTGCCCATCCCTGCTTTAAACTCATTCAAAAATTAATTTTGTACATAAAAAACCCACCACAAGACCTACTTTTAGAACCCCCAAAAAAATATAAATGAAATCAATCAAAGTCCCGTCGCTTTCGTCGTCCAATCAATCGAGCGAACACAACCTCCATTTCGTTGCCACAAATTGTGTGGCCATTCAAGCAGATCATGTCTCTACAACACTCTAAAGCTGCCACTGCCGCCGTGGAAAATCGGAAAATAAGGTAAGTAAAATCGCAGACGGTAACAAAAAAAAGGAACAATTCGAAATGCTTTGAAGATTCCTTCCTTTGAAGTTCATTAGAGGCACAGGACACCAAATCAAGTCGCTTAAAACATTTGCCAAATGTTGTCTAAAAATTTTCTGCTAAAATTCGCAAAAAATAAATATACACAAATATTACGGCGAAAAAAGTGCGTTATCAATATTATTATGCAATTTGCGAGCAGTTCATTAAACGGAATCAAAGTAAAGCGAATCAGGAGAGCGACGGGGGCGGAGGCGGAGGCCAAAGTCAAATCACAAAAGGAGATTTACGAATGCAAAATTGAATTGAAAATTGAAATTGAATTTTCAAAAGGGGCTGCCACGGTGGTTGCTTGTGCTGACAAATAATGAAATTTGATACGCCTTGTTTAATGCTCTTTTTTTCGAGGGTATCCCCCTCCCCCTTCGCACAGAAGCATTTTCGGAAAGGTTTTCTCTCCCTTTCTCCCCAGAAAACGGCAATGAAATGCTCGAGTGGCCGCAGCCGCAGCCGCGTGGCAAGTGTTAACTTCGCCAAGGGGCACGAACGAGCCTTGGGGGCAGGAGTGGGTGTGGGTGGTGTGGCACGGGCACGGGCTCGGTAATAAATTCAGCTGTTTACCAAAGCACAAGCCATTAGCAAGCAACACCAACAGCAACCCCAAAAGCAACAAATCACTGAAATAACATTTGCCATGCAATCGCTTTTCGTTTCGGTTTCGGTTTTTGATTCGGCTTCGGTTTCGGGTTCGTGCTTCTCTTCGGCTTTGCTCGATGCTTTGATTTGCCTTTGGACAGCGTTGCCAGAAATTAAGAGTATTGAAAAGGAAACACTTTATACAAGTTTATACCAGGTTTTGTGTGCTAAAATGGAATATGAAAAATGTATCATTTGCAAACAATGTGATAGAATATTTCCATGTAAAACTTAGGTAATAACTGTTTTCTAAATGTTCAAAAACTTTAAAAATTGTGTGGAAATTGTTTAGCAAAAAAAATAATGTTGCAGGTATTTAATATTAAAAGAAAACTTAAATTTTGTATGCTAAGAAAGTTAAAGAATTTATATTCATACATAAAAAACATATTTTAGGCACTGCTTTCTAATAAGCTTGACCAGAGTTGCCAGAACATTAAAGTATTGAAATTAAAGCACTTGAAAACGGTTCTCTTGTATAATGACAATGTAAATTCAAGACCTATAAATATGTTATATGTTTTTCGATATCCTTATGAACACATAACTTTAAACGAGAAAGAAAGCTAACTTTGGGAAGCCGAAGTTGATATACTCTTGCATGAAAATCAATCATAACTCAGCCAAAAATTTGTTAATTTCAATTCGGAAAGCTTTTCTATGCTTTTATTGGGTTAAAAAATCTGCATTATTAATCTAATATTTAAAAAATTTGAATTTTTGTGTGAATTTTTTAGAATTTTGACAAAGTAAAAATTCCTTATAAAAATTAAAAAAAAATTGAGTAAAATTAATTTTCGACCAATCATAGCTAGATCGACTCGGCTGTTGATGCTGATTAAGAATATTTATAGGATCGGAATTTACTACTTCACTTCGTTAGAGACTTATAAAAAAATAAAAGGGGCCACACTTGGGCGAATGATAAAAACATTAAATATGTTCTAAAAACCCTAAAAAGTTGATAAAAATATAAAATTAATTCTTAAAATGAACTGTACAATTTGCTCATAAAATATCCAGCTAATAAAATAAAAAGCCAAGAGGACTGAACTGGCACTTAGCGGATTGTTTGCAGCCCCTTAAGCATAACAAACAAGGCTAAGTGAATTTCTTGCGCTCGAGTGTGCCGCTTTATGGGCTGTTTATTGTTGTCTTCTCGTCTTCGATTCGGAAAGGGATGCGTTTTCCCAACAAAAAAAAAAACAGAAAAGGAAACCAGAGGAGGGAGGAAGGACGAGTGGGTGGGGGGTTTGGGGGGGCGTGATTCTGTGTGACAATATAATCGAGTCAATTTTTTGGCCGCCGCCGGCTGTTGATGTAACTTTTCCTCTCTCGCCCTTCGCAGGCGCGTGACTTTTTGCACTTGTCGTCCTCGTCGTCGTTGTGGGTGATGCTGCCCATATCCTGGCTATATCCTGGGCACACCAACCCTCTTCCTTGCCTTGCTCCCCGCATAATTTATTCATTGCTCGGCCCGGCAAACTAATTGATGTGGGAAAATTGCAGCCGCCGGCCATCGGCACACGCCCACTTTCACGCCCACTCCTCCTCCGTTGGAGGAAAATAAACAAACTGGAACAGGACGAGGAGGATGGAGGAGAAGGACGAGCAGGAAAAACATTAAGCAAGTGAGAGCGATAGACACTTGACTAGAGAGCAAACACACTTGAGGGAAATTGCCCAGGCAATTTTAGGTGGGAAATTCGGAAGCTTTTCCAAGTTTTCCCACACTTTTAATGCTTTCAATTTGTTGAAATCAATTAGCTAAGAATTATTATTATATATTTATTTATTTATTTAGTTTTAAAAATTATTGCAATTTAATTTGAAATATTTTTTAAGGACATTAAGAAATGTAATAAATATTTTTGGAACCTTTTAAAACAAACCAAAGGTTGAAATAGCTTTTATAAATATTTTCTGTTAATTATGCAGACATTATAATTGTTTAAAAATTTGTTTTAAGTTGTTTAAAAAATTTGTAAGCTGTTTTATTTTTGTAAATTTAAAACTGTAATAAATATATATATTTCTTGAGGTTTCTAATATTTAGCTTGTCACACAATTCATTTTTTAACATTTCCTTGACAATTTCAAAGGCTGTTTTTAACTTTATGAGCAAAAAATATGTTTCAAAATTGGGAACTTATATATATATATATATATATATATATATATATATATTTATGCCTTTTATGAATTGTATTAATACTTTATAAATATTTTGTTTGCTTTTATGAATTTTTTAAATATTTATTTGCTTCCAAAAATTAAATAAATATTTATAAATTACGGCTTAAGGATCCTTGTTTTTTTTTGATGAAACAAGTGACTGAATGACTTTTAACTCCTTGCCTGAGCCTGAGGCTAAGAATATAAGCTCATATGTACACGGATATATGGATATATATCGCTCTTAACTGCAGCATCAGCGGTTGCATTAACAAATTGAATATTATGCATAAATCCTGCACTTTCGCTCCATCTCTTTCTAAGCCTATACATATATATATATCTATATATATTTATAACAGGGGGAAAGAGAAGGAATGAAAGAAAGGTGGCGTGGAAAAAGAGTGGAAATTGTTAATCCGCAATGGGAAAATTAATTTTATAAAACAGCTGTGCGTGAGCAAAGTTTTCCCTTCTGCGCACCCATATTTCTCACTCTCCCTTTCGCCTCCTTTTCTTCTCTTCTCTTCTGTGTGTTTTTTTTTTTTTTTTTTTTTTTTTGCTGCAGACAAATCCTTTTGCAACAAAAAAGGAATTTCAGAACGTGAGGCTGAAAAGGGGGAAAATGGAAAACGTATAGAAAAAGAGTTGGCTAAGTTTAGGTGCCCTCTCACTCCCTCTCTGTCTGGCCTGCCTCTCTCTCTCTTTCTATCTCTCTTTCTCGCTTTCTCTGGCTGTCCCTGGCTGTGCAACCCCCGACGAAGAACAGCTGAAAGAGAGGCGAAAATATCCTGAATCCTGTCCTGAATCCACGAGGTGACAATGGGAGGGAAGGCGAACTGGTAGGGTAATGGAAAAATGGGTGGAAAGCCAGTTACACCAAAAAAAAAATTATATAAAAAGGTAGTTACCTATGATCTTATGATATCTATTACTTAAAAAAATAAATAAAGTTTATATTTAAAAAGTTAAAAAACAGTCTATCCTTTAATTCATAAATTTCTCTAAAGAGAAAGTTTTAAAATAATAAAGCAATGTTAGTGTTCTCTTGCTTCTGCTTCTGCTTTCAACTGCCCAAACTTGCTTTTATGTAAACCTATTATAAAAAATCAGCTAATTATTATTTTTAAGTAAATAATTATACCCCCCAATATAACCTTATAAAATAATAAAAATATAAAATAATGTTAGTGGCTTCTTGCTTTCAACATTATAAACTATTATCTTATGCTTCTGCTTCTGCTTTCAGTTGCCTTAACTTGCTTTTTTTGAAACTTTCCCTTAAAAATGCAGCTAATAAAATATTTAACTAAATATTTATATCCCCAAAATTATCTTTTAATAAAAAAACGATAGAGTTTTTTAAATTTATCATTTTAAGGTCATTCTGGTCGTTTTTTGTTTCTGCTTCTGCTTTTAGTTGCCTAAACTTGCTTTTTGGAAAGTTCCCCTTAAAAATGTAGGTAATTAATAAATTTAACTAAATATTTATATCCTCAAAATTACCTTTAACTTAAAATAATAAAATAATCTTAATGTTTTCTTGGTTCTTCCATTATAAAGTATCACCTTATATTTCTGCTTCTGCTTTTAGTTGCCTAAATTTGCTTTTGTAGGAACCTCCTCGTAAAAAAAACAGCTTATAAATATATTTAACTAAATTTTCACACCACCTAAAGTTGGAATAATAAAATAAAAGTACTAATTGGTGTGTTTTCTCTGATTTTCCTGCAGTGCATTGGTTATCAGGGATGCCAAGGAACTGAAAGAGATGCTGCTTCCTACTGCTTCTACTGCCTCAACTACTGGTTTCCCCTCGGTGATTTATGACTGTGCCAGCGATGGCAGCCGTCCCTGGTGTGCAGCCAGCAGCGAGTCCAACCCTCCTCCTTGGCAACGAATTCGGATACGGATTCGGATTTGGACGTCGAATGAAAACATTTGGGCGTAAATGTTTGCTCTGTTCTGGTGCAGATAAGCTGCGTAAAATTATTACGTTATTTGTATTGGTTGCAATCAACGCCCTCTCACTTAGCTGTGAATATGGGAATGGAGATGGAGTTGGGGAAGGAGACCCAGACTCAGACCCACCCCGGGATCTCGATCTCGACTGCTACTGGGCCATAAAGATGCCTATCATTCAATTAATATTTACCAGGCCAAAAGCCCCGGACCCAGACTCTGGCCTGAACTCTGATTATGACTCCGATTTCGTTGCGGGGATTCTGAGATTCCAATTGTGATTCGGTTACGATTTCCCTCACTCCTCTCTCTTACTCCCTTTGGAGGTTAATCATTATTTATGTGGTGACCTTTCAATGGGGACCCTGCTGCGAGCAAGGAGAGATCCTTCGGAGGTGGTCTTAGCCTGATAGTGACCTCTCTTAATATGTTTAGCAGTTACAAAAGGGTTTCAAAATATGAATTCATTTAGTATTTCCTTCGAATATTATATATTTTCTTAAATATAGATAGTTTTTTGTTTACATTTCATTTCTATAGTTTATTTTTCACACTCTTTACCCCCGTCACAGGTCTAGTTTTCCTCGACTCACTGGCTAATTGAGTTGCTTGGCTTCTTTGGGAATCCCAAAACACGGAACGTAACACGGTATCCCCCCCCCTCCCGGTTATAGCCCCCGGATCTCTTTCCCGATCTGCGAGACTAAAGCCAAAAGCGAAAACCAAAAGCCAGACGCCTTTGGTAACATGCAAACGATTCGTGTTTTTTCCTCGTTTTTTGTATGTCTTTTTCTGTTTTTTTTTTTTTTACTTGGGGGTCTTGTACGGTTTTCCTCCTAGTTTTCCTTGCTGTGTAATCTGATGCGTTGTGGGTGTGTGTAAGTGTGTGTGTTTAATAGGAGGTGTGTGTGTGTAGCCAGTAGTGTGCATTGACATGTTGCGTCACTCGAAAGACAGGCAACACAGGCACAGTGGGTCAAATAGTGGGGTTACAGTGGAGTCTTTTGGAGGTAAAAACCTACAACAAATAGTTTAGTTTGTCTTGAACTTTGATTAAGGTTTAGAAATATTTTAGACATTTTTTTAAGCTCTTTTTTGAACTCTTCTCAATTTTCTTACTTTCCCTAAAATAAACTCTTTTTTTTTAACCTTTATGCCTGTGCTCCTTGTCCGGGAGCCTAAAAAACACATTTCAAAAAAGAAGACAGTAGTCCAGCTCTCAATAGGGACAATGGAGAATACACAATGAGAATGAGAGAGAATTGAGACATGTGGAAAATCTATACAAATGTCAATATTCCCTGTCGTGGCCCCCGCTTCCTGCCTTGTCCTGTCTCGTCCTGTCCATGTCCCTGTCCCTGTCCCTGTCCTGTCCGCTTTTCCTCTCGGTGTGCATTACCCGAATCGATTGTGTTAAGAACGTAACTTTTGAATAGGGAAACAATCTCGGAGCGGGGGAGAAAGAAAGAAGTCAATTCATGGGACATGTGCAAGATGTCCTTGCTGCAGCACTGCTACTTCTGCTTCTGCTTTTGCTTTTGCTTCGTTTCTGCTTCTGCTTTTGCTTTTGCTTCTGTCCAAAACCCCAAACCCCTGACAGTGGGAATAGGAACGTGTCGTTTTTCACCGACCACTGCAGGGGCTTCCTTGGTCGCTTTTCCTCAGCTTTCCTGTTCTTTAATGTTCGTAACTGCAGTTTGGTTTCTCGGTTCATTGCCTGGCCTGTTTTTTTTGTTGTTGTGTTTTTTAAAGGCTTTCCCTCATTGCTGCTTTTATAGGCTGAGTTTCCTACTTTTAAAGCATTTGCTGCTTCAGTTAAAGCAAGTTTATTACCAAATACTTGTTGGTTTTAACTACTGTTGCGTATTTTTTTGGGGAAAGTGTCTAAAGTTGAAATATTCTTTTGTTATTTCTAATTATTATTTATTTTGTTTAAAGTATATCGAGTTGCATGGGTTCTTTTTAAGCAAGTTTCTTCTCCAGTTTCTTTTTACTCTCCCTAACTGCTCACAAATTTATTTAGAATGTTCTTTAAAATGTCTTTAACTTTACAAATTCTCCTTAAATTATAATTATTATGACTTTATTATATTTAATATAACTTTGAAAGCATTTTTAGTTCCCAAAGTCCATTAATTCAAGTCTTCAAGACCTTTTCCTATCCTTAATTACTCTTTTAATTCCAGCTGTATATCCTTTAAAGTGTCTTGATCCCATTTACACATATCCTGTCAAATATTTACATTTCCCTGACTGAATAAGACCTTTAATTTTGTGAGTTTTTGCTGCTTTTGGCAACACAAACCAACTGCTTTTGGCCCTGCAATGTCACGTCCTTAAATTACACGGACAAAAGGGGGCCGAAAGCGAGGGCAAAAAATAAAAAAGGGAAAAAGCAAGCAAAAAGCAAAGCTAACAAATCGATAGATCAATGACGATGACGATGATGCAGTTGCCAATAATGTTTGTTTTCCTTTGCTGTGTGTTTACATTGCAGTGCAGTTTCCCGATCGATTGTTGCTGCGGCTGTGTTTTCCCAAGAAATTACCAAAGAGATGACAGTTTTTCCAAGCAGCAACTGAAAAGCAGACAAACCGGAAGCAAGCCTCGATCGATCGATCGATTTTTGGGCCATTTGCCAGGCGGCGCTACACACAACTTGTTTGTTTAGGCCCAGTTAGGGGAACAGAGAGGAGAGACACCTAAACAAACACACATTGAGGTACGATCCCGATCTGAATCGGAATCTGTATACACTATGCTGTATCCCTGGGCTATATCCCCTGATTGAGTTGCACAATTTGCTGTCATCGTGCTCTCATCTGGCGGACGCTAAAAATTAGCGCAAATTATGCTTGGCTAATGCCTTGAGCAAACTCCAGTTACGCTTAACATTTCCTAGCCTCGTCCTTGTCCTGGAGGGGTGACTTGTCATACCCCGCAAATACTTTGTGCAAATACAGAAGGGGATTTGGTTTTTGGGAAAATGGAATGAATGTGCGCTCTCGCGGGGAGACTCTATTTGCATTTGGAAGTCATCAAATCTGTTCGCTCCATATGTGCCATGGAGTATATATCATCATCATCGTCACCAGTAGCCACCACACCCACCCGCCAGATCCCGGCGGCGCAATCTGTTCCCTTCGAGCTGTTGTAATTTGTTTGTTTTATGGATTTCTGTTACTTTGCAAGGACATTTCCTCTAATTAAACCAACTATACAAGTGTGTGTGTGATTTTTCTGGGTCTTTGAGTTGACAAAAAGTTAAAATAAAGCTCACATGTGCGCTTAATGGCTGTAAGTGAGACTTTTAAGAGTCAGAAAAGCATATTTGCAGTAAGGAAAAAGGGTGTTTTCAAGGGTTTTTTTATATTTACTATTTATTTATATAACTTATTTTGAAGACTCACCTGTACTCTGGATTCTGGAAGATTGATTTTAAGTGCCACTTCTTCGCGCATAAAGATGTCCGGGTAACGTGTCTTGCCAAAGAGCGCCTCCAAAACGTCCAGCTGGGCGCGTGTGAATGTGGTGCGTTCGCGACGCTGTTTTCTTGTGTTAACTCCTAAATATTTATTCAATTTTAATTTAATAAAAAAGAAAATAAATAGAAAATGAAATAAAATACATTAGTTGAAAGATGCCTAAAGTTTACCAAGTGCCTGACCGAATGTGCTGAAGGTTACAAGGTGGAGAAGGCCATATCAAGTATACGCCGCGTGTGCTTCGGCTTGACTTTTCCCAGTAATATTTCTTGCCCGTTAACCGTTATTTTGGAGCGCCATATATATATATATATATCTATATCTATGTGAGTATAAGAGTATTCTCTGTGTGTGTGTGTGGTGGTAGCAACCCCCGAAAAATGCTAGAGGCCAACCCCTAAGAGAAAAAAGGAAAACGGCAACCAACCCCCGTGCAGCATCAGTACAGGAGCAGCCGCCCCAAAAACTCGACTCCCTTTCAGTCCATTTGTACATAAGCCGTGTGCTATATACACATATATATCCTTATATACTTTATATACATCTTTTGTTACTCTCTCTCTCAGTGTGCGTACTAAGCCGCCGCATTGTTTGCTTTGCCATCATCCCTCGCTCGCTCGGAAAATATAAAAATGTTGGAAAAAAAAAGGCGACTGCGACTACGTCCCACTCCTCGTCTCGGGCCTCCTGTCCCAAATACTATACTCACGTACTCGCCCTCCCTTGGCTGGCCCTATCAAAAATTAATGAGTTAGTCATTTTGGTCATGAATTTATAAATTGAATAAAAAACTTCACTTCACTTCGCTGTGGCAACTTGCAGCTGCCGCTTTTCGCTGTTTCTGTCGCCTTTTTTTGGTTTTGGTTTTCGTTTCAGTTTCGTTTTCGCTTTCAAAATGGTGGCCCAAAGTCTTTGGGTTATTTCTATATATATTATGAATCTATAGATTATATAGCCAAATCAATTAATTGCCTTTGGTTGTCTCTGGTTTTTCTGTGCTTTTTTTGTGTTGTTTAATTAACGAAAAAACTGCTCCCAAAGGTGGCTCAACTTATCTCTTTGGCTTTTGCCTGGCCTTTTTCTTCAAATCTTTCTTCTTTTTTTTATGGTTTTAAGCAATTTGTTTTGATTTTTTATGGCTTACTTAAGGGGTTTCCTGGAAGGTTTTTGGCAGCCTTTTTCAAAAATTAGATCGAGGAAAAATTCAACTCCAAGACATCATCAAATTTCATTCTTTACTAAGTTTTAATAACAATTTCTATTTAATAAATTTATTACTTTGAAATTTTGTCTAATATTTAGTTTTAGTTTGAAATTGTAAAGAAATAATATTTTTGAAATTGATTTAAAGTCTCAAGTGGTTACTTCCCTTTTCCTAGTTTCAAAATTGTACAGAAATCAAGTTTTAAAAGTTTTTCACGAATCTAAAATCGTTGTTTTCCCTTTTCTAGTTTCATATTAAAACAAAAAAAAAATATTTTAAAAATTGATTACGACTCTGAATTGCTTGTTTTCATTTTCCTTTTTTCCTTATTTCCAATTTTATGCTCTTTTTTTTGGGCTTCTCAATAATTTTGTGGCTTGCTTTGAGCCAAGTCTTTTGTTGGCATTTTGTAGCCAATATATATATATCTTTTTGTTGTGATTTTGTAGTTGTTTTTTTTATGGCTTTTTTTAGTGATATTTTTATTTTTTTTTTGTCAGGTTTTGTTTGTCATTTGCAGCGTCACCGAGCGAAGCGCAAAACTGGAACCGAAGCCAAGCGAAGCTCTGGCTTCAGCTTGAAGCTTGAAAAAGCAAAAAAAAAGTACAAAAAATAAGAAAAAAAGAGCAAACTGGAAGATAAAGTCGGAACGAAGCTCATTATTCATTTTGACAATTTAACTGATAATGATGCAATATCGATGCGAACTGACATTGAAAGGCAGCCAGCAGCAAAACGAAGAGGAAGCCACCGTGTGCAGTAGCGAAAAAAAGTGGAAACTACACTCAAGACTTGATCACTTAATTAAGTTAAAAGATTTTGAGTTTGTAAATAACATCATTAAAGAAGGAATTTCTGGGAAAATCTATATTAAACTCTACAAATGAAACCTAACTTTTAAGACCCTTTAAGACTTTTCTTTGAGTTGATATCCTAGTAAACCTGCAAAAGGTAAAATCTATATAAAACCCTACGAAAAAACCCAACTTTTCAGACTCTAAAACACTTTTCTTTAAGTTTATATTCTTGAATACAAAACTAATACAAAATCTATTCCCCAATTTGAAATTTCACTCATTTAAACCCTGATAACTTTCAGCACATTTGATCTCGATCTATTGAGCTTACTCCGTTTTTTATATACCAAAATTGTGCGATGCGATATTTACCCCACATACCTTGGGAGAACCCAACGGCCTCCAGTCCATGTGGGAGGCCGAAGGGACCCAGCGAGGGCATCGGCATGCCCGGCGGCAGGGGTCCATGGGGCACCGAGTGGTGCGGATGTGGGCCGCCGTAGCTGTGCGGATGGGGGCCCAGGTCGCCCGACTTGAGGAAGCCCGCCGCCATCAGGGCCTCGGTGGAGTGCAGCGCCACGGTGAAGCTGTGTCCTTGCGCCGCCGGTATTCCGAATGAATTTCCTAGTATCCCAAAAGGATGATCGCTAGCTCCTAGCTCTGGCCCTAGGATACGCACTGTTTAGGTTCTTTTCCTCTGAACTTTCAGCTCTTGATGGTTGTATCTGTAAAGGGGTTAAAGATATTATATATATTTATTATAAGTATCTTTAAAAATGTTGATTAATATAGAAAATATTTTAAGACTTTTAGGGGAAAGTGGTTTGGTTAAAAAGAGACTTTCTTTGTAAGTGACATTAATTTTTTAAGATTGTTAAATACTTTGATAGCATTTATTGAGGTTTAAACTTGGTCTTAAATGGAGTTTCACATCTTAAAAAAATCTTAAATGAATTTTTTTATTGCTATAGAGGTTTTGATTTATGATTTAATTAATTTCTCTAAAGTTCTTAAGTGATTTAACTCATTCCTTTAAAGTTTTTAAAAAATTCTTTAATTACTAGTAATAACTACACTTTGTTTTATAAAGTTTTTAAGTTGAAATTCCAATATTAAAATCTTTGCAGATCCTTTAAAAATTCCCCTTTAAAGTCAAAATGATAACAAGGTTTTAACTGATATTCGATGGTTACCCTGTGATAATTACAGTTACAAATTGTTGAATTATCTGTGAAATTCACGTTCTGAAAAACAGATAACTTGCTGTATTTTTGTTGTGCGTGCGTGTGTGTGTGGGCTAAGCTCTTGCCACGAGTTCCAATTACACTCTAAGACCGAAACTGACAAGAACGTGGACTTATAAGGCCCGATCTCGCCCACACACGGACTCTCTCTCTATCTATCTATCTCTCTTTCTATCAATCTGTGTGTCTCTTTCTGGTGCTAACTCTCTCCTCCTGCGGCGGCTTAATCCCGAGGCTGGTTGGTGATGTAAAAACTTCTAATCTGGGCCGACGCTCGGGAAGATTACCCAACCGCCCAAAAAGGGCCCGAACAGCCTCCAAAGGAGGTGAACCGAACCGAAGGAGAACCGAACCGAAGGTGAACCGAAGGAAGACCTCGGCTCGGGCTTATCTTGCGGTTTAAAGATCTTTGATCTGCGCTTAGCCGCAGGATTATTTCAGACACTTACTAAAAACGGGCACAGGGACACACACACACACATAGATCGATAGGGACCTGATCCAGGACAATGGGAATTAAGATTAAGCCCAGACAGAGACAGAGACAGGCAACAGACTACAGGCTGGATTAAATCTCCTTTCGGGACACACTCAGTTTCGTGCGAAAAATAAATTAGCCAAAATATCGCCAGAGAAGAGACAGGAGACAGGAGACAGTACAGAGAGAATTGGAGAAATTTTCTAGAGTCTGGACACTGAGGTTAAGAGGCCAATGGCAATTGCGGTATTAGCACGAACACCGACACCTCAACTTGGCATTGTTTTGAAATTGAACACGGGAACAGGGGACAGGGGACAGGGAACAGACCCGAACTACTTATTTGTCATCATCATCATCATCACAGAGAGAGAGACCCTCTCGGTGTGTCCTCGCGGGGTCCTCTCGGGGTATGTAAAATTTGTTTTGTTTTGTCATGTCGTTTTCATGGCTCAATGCACTCCCAAAAAAAAAAAAAAAGAAACTCCCAAAAGAGAGTGAGAAAGAGAGGTCACTCTGACCGTAACCGTAACCGTAACCGAAACCCAGAGCATCGGGAACCCAATCCGAGTCTCTCGCCGCATCCCAAATTACATGCTCACGCGCACACGCAAATTAATAACACATCTGGCTTCAATTCCGAGGGATAAAGCAAGGATTCTGGATTCTGATTCTGGATTCTGGATTCTGGATTCTGATTTCGATTTTCGGGAAGGGTTCGAGGTTGCAGTTCAGGCTCTCTCTCTCTCTGTCTCCAACTAAACAGAAGCTGATCAGAACTAAAGCTGTAATTGATAGTTGGCCTTGAAAGTTAAGCTTACAAGTTGATTAATTACAATCAAAAGGGTTAAAGTATTTAATATTTTAAGCCAGTAAAGAAAGATATAAAGAGATTTAGAAAAAGGTATTACATAAATTGAGGTAGATTTGTAGAGTTTACAGTATTTAATGTTTCTTAAAACCAGTCTTTAATTGGTTTATATAAACCAAATAATATTTAAGCAAAGGATAAGAGAGTTATAAATAATAAATAATAATAAAACCAATCTTTAGTTGGTTGATATAAGCCATATAATATTTAAGCCAAAGATAAGAGAGTAATAAATGAATAAATATGTAATTGAAGGAAAAGAAATCTTCACTTTGAAAGTACTCTAATTCCCAACTGCTTTTTCAGTTCCACAAAACTACCATTACCTCTAACTTTTTAATCTAGTAAAAAAATTCTATAAAATCACTTAGCAAAATAGTACAATTTAGAGGTATTATTAATTAATTTTATTAATTAATTCCTCTCTTCTCCCTTAACCCATAAAAAGAGTAGACAAAACCCCCGTAAAAACTCTCAACATCTGTCAAAAACCGACACACTCGTGTGTGTGACACATTTTCGAAACGATCTCAGGGAGAGAGAGAAGAGCTCTACGTGATTTTCTAGACATTTGCACCTCCTTTGGCCCTCCCTCGCTCCCTCGCTGATTATGAAAAATCATGGTAAATGGCAAAAAATATAAAAAGGCAACATAAAAAAATAAAGAGAACCCAAAAAGCAAAAAAAAAAAAAGACGAGAAGTCCCCGCTGGTTTTTTCAAAAAGAGATCCATTGTGAGCCGAAACGAGGCGAAACAAAATCATTTACGCCACGCACATATCACGTACGATATTTCTGGAGTATATATCATACAGATATATATATATTTTCTGATTTGACCAATTCTGGTTTGATTTTCACTCTCGGTTTCGTTACCAATATTTCCGCCTTACTCGAATCAATACGTTTGCACTCGCGTAATTACGGTCAAAATAATATTTGTTGGGTAAACAGCCGGAGGAAAACAAAATAAAGGCCACAAACTGAACTGAAGAAGCTGCCGCAAGATGAGCTACCGTCGAACCCGCACATATGTCTGTCTATATAGCCAAGTGTTTTGGTTCACTGATGATGTCGATGTCGATGTCGATGGCCAAGTCCCTGGGAAAGTCGAGAAAAGAAATCGAACCGAACTGCCACTTGGCTACTGTTCATTTGGGCCATGGGAAGCTCTATGGGAAGCTATTCCAAAGCAAAGCTGCGTCTCTTTATATTTCCCATGATTAATGGTCCAACTTTGCATAATATTTTTCTGGCTTTTGGCTCTGACTAATAATCGTATCTATATTTAAGTTAGTCAGTCAGTCAGCCGGCACTGTGTGCAGCTGTCAGGAGTGCTGGCTAACCCGTCAGTCTCTCTCTTTTTCTCTCTGGTATGTTATCGTTAGTTAGCTGGTGCTACTAGTGGCTAGTCGGAGCTATTAGCTGCCTTAACCAGCTCGCTATAACAACCTAATTTAACCGGGCACATTGCACATTTTCCACACTGTCCAGCAAAGAGTGGGATTTGAAGGAAAGGTACTACTATATGATAGTTAAGATACTTTTGTCAAGATACTTAAAAGTTATGTCCTGTTTAACATGTTTTGAGTATAAACATTATCTTTAAGGTAACAAAAATATATATATATTTTTGAATTGCTATAACTTTGACCAAGTTAAACTAATACCAAAAGCCTTAAGAATGTTTAGATCTCAACTAGTAATGTTTAGAATTAAATATTGTGTACTCTGTGTATATATCTCAAGGCTTTACTTGTGATTTTTAAGATTTAATCTTGAAGTTATTGCTTCATTTTTTCGTTGTCCAAAAATAAAATAAATCTTAAATTATTTAATATATAATAAGAGTAAGATAATGTCTTCTTATGTATTATAAAAACATCATTAGATATTCAGGCATCAGGGTTAAGCCCTAATATTAATAAAAATATATATATTTCAGAGTTTGTTTTCTTTAGCTCTAAGCCGTCGGCATGTCAAACATACATTTTTTTTCATATAATAAAGATATTTTTAAGGAATTTTCAACTAATTATTTACTATTTGTATTATTTACTATTTTTATTATTTGCTATTTTTATTATTTACTATTTGTATTATTTACTATTTTTATTATTTACTCTTTGTATTATTTATGCTTGAAAACCAACAATTTAAAAGAGATGTAAATGGAAATTTTTGAATTATAAAGCACTAAAACTTGTCTAATTTAAAAAACTCAAACTAAAAGTAAGTAAAAACTCAGAAAATACAACACTAAGATTTCAAAAATATATATACCTAAGTGAATATACTCAAATTTAAATGAAAATAAACTGAAAATATAAAAAATCGAACTAAAAGAATGCTTCTCCCGCTCTTAAGTACACTTTTCTCTAGAGAAACTAAAGCTCTTAAGTACACATTTTTCTCTAGAGAAACTAACAAAGAAACCCAGCTTTTAAGGACCTTTTACTCCTAGATCTAACTTGGCTCGATTTCCCTTGCTGGCCAGTGTACACTTCACACTTGAGCTTGGTTAACGTGCCATGGCAGCCATGGAGAGCAGGAAAGCAACAGAAACAGAAACAGAAACCGAAATGCATTTCTCAGGCTCATTTACATTGAGCCGCGGCTACTGGAATATGTGCTCTATGGTCCATGGTCTATGGTCCATGGTCTATGGTCTTTGGCTTGGAACTAGTCCCTCCCGGTTCCGAGCTCTTCCCTGGCATAATAAGCTCCGCCGTCTGTCTACGTCTGCGTCTGCCTTGGAGCTCCTCAGGGGGGGTAGAAAATAAGTAATGCAACTTAATAAACGCAACAAAGAACGAGAAGAGCGGCAGTCACGTCCCACCGAAAAATAAAAAAAAAAAGAAACTGGTATCGTATCTTTACCAGTTACCAAGTTACCAGTTAAGAGACAGAGAGAGAGAGAGAGAGAGAGAGAGACTTTTGACTCTAGCCAGTCGAAAGAGCCATTTCTACGCAAATGCATTTTGACATTTAAATTTGCAGTTTTCGCATAAAATTATATTTATTTATTTTCAGCCGTGGCCATCTCGGGTTTAGCTTTGGTGAAAATGCAGCCTTGCCGCGATTATGATTATGATTACGAATTGTGATGAGGCTGTTGAAGTGGATCCCAGCTACTGACTACTGACTAGTGACTCTGACTAGTGACTACTGACTACTGACTAGTGACTACTGACTAGTGACTACTGACTTTGACGTTGACGTTGGCTGAAGTTTAATTAAGCAACGTGCCAAATAATTGAAAAAGTGTGAAGATTTGACAAGTTTAAGACGCATTAAAAAGTGACTCCTGCACATAGATATCTCTATGCTATATAGTATATATATATATATATATCTGTGGCCTAGAAATCAGGCAAGTCTAACTGTTTGTGGCGACAAGTTTTTTTTTAATTAGTTTTACGTAGATTCGCTTATCGCCGGGCCGCACATTATTTATTATTTACCTAATCAAATTGACACTTGAGCAGCAGTTGCTGTAATTAGCAGATACGCCGGAGATTGCCTAATCAAACTAATCCATGGCCTATAGATTAAGCCTAATCCCAGGTATTATAATTCTCAACTTCCAAAAGAAAGAATAGAACAGAAAAAGAGTCTCTTTAAATTGCTTTTTTTATTCTTTTTTGCTGACAAAAAAAAACATTAGTTGTAAATGCAAATGTAAAGCAAATGAATTGCATAACAAATTGCTTATGCGGTTTTTTAATTGGTTTCCCATTAATTTAGCAATTAGCCAAGTAAAGCAAGTTAGACGAGAAATAAGCATATAATACATCATATTCAGACAGAAGAGACGTTGCAATAAACATTACAAATGGCAAATTGTTTAAACTGGCCTATTTATTAATAGTACTAATAGAGTTGAGACAACTTTTAATGCATAAAATTAAAAAGAGAACTCGGTTAAAGATAGGTTCTTCCTAAGAAACTATCTCTGTCCAGTTTCAACAACTTTCCTTGTTCATTCACAAAATAAATTTCCATAAAAACTGTTTCCAATTCAACAAAAGTCGGATGCTTTACGTAATTTTCTGCCACTTCCCACAACTCCAACTTCAACTCCAACAATTCAACAATGAAGCCTACAACAACCAACAACAACAGCAGCAGCAACAAAAAATTGCCAGAAATGTATTGGATAAAAAAAAAAATTGAATGAATTGCTTGTTGCGGTTGTTGTTTTGATTGTACAAATGATTGCATCATGGACAGAGTGGACCAAAAAATAAATCAATAATAGACTAATAGAGTAAAGAGCTACACCAACAACACCAACACCATCAACAACAACAACAACGAGGGCTAGAAAAACTTATTATATTTGACGCATTGTCAATGTGATCTTGATAAGTCGAAACTGGAAATGGAACCAGCAAGAAATAGAAAAAAAAAAAAAAAAAAAATAGATAGATATATGAAAAAAATACCTCCGTCGTCTGAGTGATTTCTATTTAAATGGCTTTGTCAACGAAATTTGAGAAGCAACAACATCGCGTAATGAGCAAAGAGTGAAGAGAGATAAAAATTAATAATACAAATAATTGGGAGGAAGGCAAAAAAATAAGAAAAAAACACACACACACTCTCTGAAAATAAATCTAAGAAACGCCACGAAATAAAATCGAACGAAATGGAATGAAATGAAACCTCACTTAGGGCGAGGCGACGCCGCCGCCGCCAGAGATTGACAAAAGATGACGACAAAAAAAAAAAAAGGAGAGAGAGAGAAAAAAAAAAGGCAAGACACGATCTCCCAGGTACGGTTTTATCTATATATCGACTGTGTGGGAGTCAGAGTTAAAGACGCAGTCGAAGGTACAACAAATCCAAAAAGATTGGGGCGTGCTAGGGAAGCGGAACAATGGTTACCGTTTTCACAGAGAGAGAAATTTCTGGGTTTTTTTGCTGAATTTTGCACATTTTTAAGATTCAGGGAGAGACTAGATAGAGTCTAGATAAAGAGGAACTTGTAAAGTTTATAATAATATGAATATAAAACTAAAGTTAGAGATATAACTTGTTAAAGTGTGAAGTAAAGCAAGCAAAATATTATTATTATGATATATTACATGATATTTATTTGATAGTATGAAGAACCAAATTCTATAAGGTTTCATTGATAATATAAAAGAAGTTTTCAAATATGTTTATGAATTGTTTTAAATACAAAACAAGAAAACCGAATACAATACCAATAACTCTCTTTTTTATATTATTAAACAAGAGTTAAAGACTCTTTATTTGAGCTTCCCTATTCCCCTTTAATTTTTTATATATTTCTTTTGTTCCCTGAATTTTTTTACTGTGCAGCCTAGAGCAAAATTCACTCATTCGCTGGGGGATATGAACGCGATAAGGTATCAAATGTGTCGCGGCGCAATCTTGGCGACTTTCAATTCACAAACATAAACCCGAACCCAAGACCCAAAGCCAAAGCCAAAGCCCAGACCCGGGCTTGAGTGCTGGGCGGATGTTGTGAATGAATGAATTGGCATTGAGACATTGGGCCATTGAGGCATTGAGCCATGGCGGGATCTAGGCTCTGCGTGGGCGCATTCCAGCTCCAGTCTCGAGATTCCTCCTCGAAAGAGCACTCTCGAAACCGAAACCGAAATCGGAACCGAAATCGGAATCAAAATCAAATTCAAACACGGAGCAAACGCGAGAATTGGGAGAGAAAAATGAGAAAAATCGACTTGCATATTAATAACCATATGCAAATTAATAATAATAATAATAATAACACAGAACACAACGAAGTAGTAGCGGCAGCGGCAAGAAGTCAACGTTTTATTCAGATATTATAATTTATAGCCGCCGCTTTGAAATTAGACGATGATTCCGATGTGGGGAATATATGTGTGAATAATGCGACCTGAACGGGTCGTCGATGGGTCCGTCGGCTGCTCTATTGTATCCAAGAAATGTCTAATATTAGATTTTAGGGTTTCATCGTCAACGCCTTGCCTTGCCTTTGGTAGCCTTTTTCCCAATCACATTTCTCGCATCCGACGGAATGTTTTGCCTAATTAAGAAGGCCGGCCTTAATATGCCCATTAAAATTATGAAAATCATAACGAATATCGGTCTGCGGTCAAGCATTTTCTCACATTTTGTGCTTCTGCCGCTGCCCGGACATTAGTCAGCGGGAGAATCTCAGAGTTTCCTGTACTAAGACCCAGATGGGGTTTTTATAATATTCGATTAGATATTAGATACAATATAATACAAGCTTTTTATCAAGATTTTGCTAAAGTAAAGTCTTTTTAAGGTATTGTCTAGACAAAAAAAAATGCAATTTTGGAAGAAATGTAAATAAATAAAAGGAAAATATGTGGAATATTTCAAGTCTCTTACTTTTAATGTTATTTAAACAGATTTGTAAAAGGTTATATCAAGAATTCTCTATAATATCAGAAAAATCCCAGCAAAATGATCTTAAATTCTTCAAAGTCTGGTAAACAGCCTGTTCTATATGATGCTTTAGACTTATGATTCCAAAGACAACTTGATTTATTTTGAAAAATTACCCAATACTTCGGAAATATAGTTTTTACAACCGAGAACTCTTTATAATGGAAGAAATTTAAAGCTTCGAAGGTTTTAAGTGTCTGTTAAAATGAAGATTAAAGATATACCTTACTTAAAAAAAATATATATCTCTGATTTAGTTCGAATGAAATGAAGTCTATAAGGAAAACAGAACAAATGGTAAGGATTTTTCGAGGTTTTGAAGATATAACACTTGATAAAGTAAAACAGAACCTTTCAATATTAAAGATATAACAAGGATTGAAAGTTATACATCAGAAACGAAGATCTTTTATATGTCTTTATGTTTTATGAACCATAGTTAGAGTGTTGCTTTTTAGTGACATTTTCTATATCAGGAAAAATCGTAACTAAAATAGATATCGAAATAAAGACAAGTAAAACGCAAAAGTAACCCAGTTATCCCTTGAAAATCAACCTGCTTAAGTCTACCGATTACCGCCCCCGCGACAAATCCAAGTATCATAATCCGCAAATCCGTGGGAGATCGGACAGATATATGATTTTACCGATATGGGGTTTTTTTTACCGATCGATATCGATATCGCACTCACCGAAAAAAAAAAACACAAACAAAACTAGAAGCAAAAGCGGCGTCGTCGTCGTCGTCGTCGTCGGTTAGTTATATTCCAATGGCAACTTGCTTTCGCATCAAGATGCACTGATCGAGATCGAGATCGGGATCCAGACTCTATAACTTGAAACGGTATTCCAAAATAGGGGGTTTGTTTGTTTGTTTTTATGCGATGTTTATTGTTTGGCTTGGACTTTGTTTTGGCACTGGCAACACCATAAAAAAACAGATTCTCGGGCACTGGCACTGGGATATATCCGAGATATATGCATGGGATATATCTCTGCGGCTCTGTAGCTTAGTATTTCGCTTCGATACTCTGCGGCTTGTATCCTCAACTCAACTCTTTGTTTTTCGTTAGGTTATGTTTTTGCGTGTGTTGTTTGTTTGTTTGTTTGTTTTTTTTTTATACTGGCGTGGCGTGGTGGCGACGGAGAGCGATCGAACGAACGAACGGAGCGGACGAACAATCGACGACAACACGTTGAAATTCGAAATCGAACTGCCAGAAAGTAACTGAACGCGGCAGCAGCGCAGCGAGCAGCAGAGCCGGAGCGGCAGAGCAAAAGTCGCCCGACCAGTACCCGCAAAAAAAAAACAACAACTACCGGTTCGGGTGGCCGGGGTGGCCCGGGTGGGCGACAGAGAGCGCTGCTTTTAGCAATGGCTGACGCTGTGCGGCCCAATTTCAGCTACCCAGAGAGAGCGAGACCACCATACGCACACACACAGGTCTGCGAGCTGAATGACCATCTCGCTCTGGCCTCTGTGCTCTCGTGCTGGGCGAGAGCGAGATAACCCACTGCTCGGGCAGCTGTATTTACCTCTGTGTTGTTGGTGTGTCGGTGCTCGCTGTGTGCGTGTTCGTTTGAGTGTGGAACCACACCCCAAAAAGGAAAAAAACAACAAAAACAAGAATACACCCTGCATCAACAACACACACGGTCGGTGCTGTTGATGAAAAGTTCATGAATTTCCATACAATAGTACTGATGAATTTAATATGGGCATGTCCGCGGTATTCATCAACAACAATACATAATTTTTCATTAACATTTTAAACCGAAATGTATAAACATTTATGCCAAAAATTCATTATCCTCAATCAAAGATTCACCAACAAATTCATCAACAATTCATCGACAATTCATCAACAATTCATCAACGATTTTTGGCGAATTGTAGGGCATTTCAACTTCGTTGCTTGTACCAACACTCACTCACACACAAACACACACGCATAAAAAACGAAAATAAATAACAAAATATAATAATAGCAAGAAATAAAAAAGTACCTTCGCAGCAATGAAATTTTAATGAAAACGACAAGGCAGCGAAAACAACGCAGAAATTTGTTAGCTAACAGCGAAAGATAAGAGCGAAACGCTGGACCCTACGTATTTCTTCTGCTTCTTCACGACGCAAAATTGTCATGCACACGCACACTCACACAGCACACTCACTCACCCTCTCTCTCTGTCGGCGCAATGGGCGGCCCCATTGTTCGATAATCATTTACGCAAAGTAAGAGCCAAGTACTTGCCGCACTAGGTGGCTTTGATTTCACGAAAATAAAGGTAAATAAAGTCGAGTTAATCGAGTTACTCAAATTGTAATTAAATAGAAAAAGGCTAGATAAGTTCATAGATTAGACGGAGATAATATTACACTATTCCGATAATCACTAGGAACACCTTAAATTCTGCTTTGAAGAGTTCTTACTTTTACTTTTTTAATTTCCTCAATAGCTTAAAATTCCCAACAGGTTCGGGTAGGGAAATATTTGCCAAATATCTCCAACAGTGAATTACAGCTCGCAGCTTTGCTGTAAATGATATTCGCAAGTAGATATGTAAGTGTGCATGTAGAAAAAGCGACCAGCAACCAATTCAGTTAATTTTTTCCCCAAACTTTTTTTTGCGTTATTTTATTTGTATTTTTTTCCTTGCTTTATAGCTGACGCAGGAAAAAAACGCAAGGGGGGGGGGGGTGGTCGGAAAAACCCTTATCAAATTTTTATGACAATTTGAAATAGCTGACGACAGTTGTTTTGCTCGCTTTTTCGCTCGCACTCTCACCGCTATAACGGGCGAGCGAAAATGTTGCACAAATATTTTATGGATTTTTCTTGTCAAAACTGTTTTTCTGTTATTTTTTTTTAGTCCTCTCTTAATTTTCATTTTCTTTTTGCTCCCGCACTTTTCCCCATTTCGAGGCGGCCAAATTAAATTGTTGCGGCTAATTGATGTGTAGATGAAACATGAAGCAATTACCCTTCGAGGGGTACAGTTATCGCAGCTTAGCATACAATTTGGGGCCCCGACAAGCTCGTTCTTGTTGCTGTTGCTGGAAAAACTGTGGTCAACTGATGGCAAAGAAGGCGGAGAAAAGCAAAAGAAAAATTAAATTTCATTACCAAAATGTTGCTAAAGAAACTTTAAAAAGTTTTTTGAAGTCAAATTAGAGCACGGAAAAGTTGTTGTAGTGAAAAATAAGCTCAAAAAATCAATTATTTCTATTTAGAGTTCTTTTATTTATTGGCATTTAGCTGACTAAGTTAATTTCAATTTATTTTCTATTATATTTATTATTTGCTTTTTAATGTTTTATGTTTATATTATTTATAATTCAGTTTTTTGTTATTATATTATGACACTAACTTTTTTACGTATAATTTATCATTATATATTTTTAAAATATTAAAAATTTCGATACAACTGCAAAACACTTAAGTCCCTGAGGACATTCAACTTTTCAGAACGAAAGCCTGGAGGAAACCGATTTGAAAATGAAAAAACTCAAAAGTTGAGCACCAGCATATGTATGTATGTATGTATGTATGTAGGTACAGTATGTATCCGTGGGTGCTATTTTTTTATTCCATAATTCTACTCTTTTTGCGCCTTTTTTTGCCAGCCGCGAAAAGTTCGCCGCCATTTGCCCCAAAACATTTTTCATAGGCGACAGTTTTGATTGCTCGGCGGAAGGGGATTGCGTGTGGGCGTTCGTTCAGGTTTCCAGCTAGAAGCACACACAGCAAACTTGCCTTGTTTTTCTTACGTTTTTTTTTTCGACTTCGAAACTTCGAAACCATAGTTTTCTTTTACCATTTTTCTTTTTTTTACTATTTTCGCGCCTTCGTTTTTGGCCGGCTGATTAACGACAATTCGTTTGGCTGATTTTTTATTGCCCCGCACATTCATTAGCCTCTGTCGTAGGCGCGTGGCATGCCTCATGCACTGTCAAAAACTGTGGCTTACTTTGGGGGAAACACTTTAAAAATAATTGGGTAATTTCTATGGTAAGATTATGGACTTAACTTTGCTAAAAAGTTCAGAGATAGGAGGTAAGGTGTCATAGTGTGTAATTAATAATTAATTAAAATCCAAATAAAATAAATAAAATCGAGTCCTTACTATTTGTAGTGTATAGTATTTTATTAATCACTAAAAAATTTACAGAATCCATTGATTTTTAAAGCAAAGGTTCCATAAATAAGCTTTTATTTTTAAATTTTAAAAATTTTTTAATAGATCTTTGGATTCTTTAGATTTCAAACCATATTTAATGTTATTTTTATTTAAGACTTAAGATTTATTTATTGAATAAATAAAATGTGATGAATTATATACATATATATTATTTTATAATACATTACGTAGTATATAAAGTATGAAAAATAACTTTATACTCTTTTCATTAGCCTTCAGTCGTTGCCTTTTATTGTCTTCAAATGGGTTTTATTTTATTTTTTTTGTGGTTGGGGCGGCAAAAGAATTTCTGCGGCCAAATAGGGGCGTGGCTGTAATAAAATAAGTAATGTAGGCATGTGGGCGTGGCACAAATAGCCTGATTAAGCTTCCCGTAGCCAGGCAACAGTCCATAAAAGTTGGGGAAGAGCGAGAGCTCTGTTCCCAAGCAATTGTATCCTGCCTTACATAAATGTTATATACTGTACAGGATATATATTTTGTTGATAAATATATGGAATATAAAACGGCATTCACTAATTATATATACAGATTTTTACAATATATTTATGTAAATGTAATTAAGAGTCAAGTATCGGATTTAAAATGAATTTCTTGTTAACTATTAAGTTTTTTACTATGCATTTACTGCCTTAATAATACATCAAATATATATATAACTACATAATATCATATAAGGAACCTCCCACTGATTTTAAATTTGTTAATTAATTAATCAGCAAAGAAAGGAACATCAGGTAGCCTTAAAACCGGGTTAAATCAATAAAAAGGACAAGGGACAAAAACCAGAAGCCGCAAAGAAAAAGTGGCAAGTGCAATGCAGATCCTTCAGCGGATTTGGCCTCGTTCTCGTTCTCGTCCTCATCCCATTGCATTTTTCTCAGTTTCATTAAGGCGAGCCGCAGGATCAATGCAATGCAGCTGGGAAGGTAGGCAGCGGCAGGACGCAGCGGGAAAGGGACGACAACGACTCAAGACCCACAGCTCAAGATCCTAGATCCGAGATCCCGAGGCCCTCGAGGTTTATTCGCTGTGCGTGGCCCGATGATTATAATGGCTTGCCTTTATGCTGCCTGATGGTTTTATGATGCGGTTAAGCGCTTGCAACCGCAAAGTGGCCGCGCACACGACGCACAGGACCAAAATGGCAAGGACCTAAATGCACTGCAAGCAAATATATAATGCTAATTATTTGTAAATATTTTAGGAAATAATTGAATTGCTTAAAGATTTTGATAATTTAAGCTTTAAAGGGGACATCATTTATTTGAAATATTCCTACTTTCATACATGAGAGAGCTAATACTAAGAGAGGGTTGCCTAATGTCCTGATTATGAGGAAGGCAATTTTTCTGTCCACAGATTTTGCTTTTAAATAGATTCTTTTAGTCATAGCAACTTTTATGATTTTTATTTTGTTATTTGTAATAAAAATGTTGCTAAACTTTAAAATACACAAAAATGTATATATATTTAGGCACTAAGAAAATCCTTTCTTTTCCCTTATATCCCCTTTTCTCCCAGTGCACAGTACGCTGGGCTCGACGAGCGTAGCCCGCAGGATTGAAGCAAAGGACTTTCGCGTAAGCTGCACAAGTTTTGGGTAATGCCTTGAGTACCTGTGCCGAGGAGGTGGCCCAGCGCCCTGTAACCTGCGATCCTGCGGCGACCCGGCGACTCGGCGACCTGACAACCCGCCGAACTGTCGACCTGCCGACCTGCCGACCTGCCGACCTGTCGACCAGTGGCAGAGTCCTTTCGTACTTTTTCCGCCCTCGCCCTCGCCTCGCGCGCGACATAGCCAAAGGATTAACCGCATGACAAAAGGATGGACCGCCAAGCAGCGCACTGCGGTTAGCAGGATAAAACGCCTTTAATCGCCTTCATTGTTGTCCCAGAGCGTGGAAACAATACAAATGCGAACGTTGGACAGACGGGAAGGACTGCGGCCGATTAAGTATACGGAATTTAATCTCGGCCAGGACTCAGCCATCTCAAGCCGCATCCTGCCGCCTGCCGCCTGACCTGCCGAAGGCGAAGGTTAAACCCGACTTGGAAATGTGAAAAACTGGCAAGGTAGTTCCAACGATAAGTGTTGAAATTACATAACTAGAAATTAAATTAAGATTTCTGTATTATTTAAATATTTTTTATAGATTTCTGTAAAGTTAAAATAAAGATTCATTAACTAACTTCTAGCTGAAATTGCACAACTTGGGAGTTACACGCCCAGACACCCTTCAATTGCATTAAGGATGAGCTGAGTTGCGACCTTTCATCGGCAGATACAAGGATCAAAGACTTACATTAACCTGACTGACCCACTCGGTGGGAACAGGTCACTTTGAGGTTCGGAGAACCCACTGACCTAATCTCCGATATAAGCCGGTGAACTAAGCCGGAACCCTTTCGAGGTAATTATGAGTTTATGACAGTGCTGGCAGCAGCCAACTTAATAAAAGATGACCATATAATATTATAATCTCAATAATATCCCATCATATAATATCATATCATATTATTTTAAGTATCCCATTATATCAGATGTTTAATAATATCCCATCATATATAATCACATCAATTATAACATCCCATCATATCATATAATATTCTCTTCTTCATATCATATTATATATTTCTTAAAATTCACATAAAAAAAGTCAACTAAAATCCCTATAAAATGTATATTTAATTAATTTGTTAAATTAGGTAAGGAAATAAGGTAGCTAGTAACTTCTCAGGATTATGAATTTCTTGGGAAAAACCCCTTCGTTACCAGGAACAGATGACAAAGGATCCGGGGACGACTGTGCTGAAGACGCCGCCTCTGCTCTGCCGCCTCGTGACGACGATGATGATGATGATGATGATGATGATAACATGGCCGATTATCAGGCGATTATCGCGTTATCGATAATGGGATTTACGTTCTTACCCCTTGAGCCTGTAAGGCAGTTGGAGGCGGTTGCCAACAATAACACTAGGGGGAGGCAGCGTCATCCCTTTGCAGCAATTAAGTTATCTCGAAACCCACTTGGCATCCGTAAACCGGAAACTGAGAAAAAGTTTCGCCCAGTTAGAGCGAGGGGTGGTTTTATTTGATTTTTGATTTCAGATTTGTGATTTCAGATTTTTTTTTTTTGGGAGATGATGTTGTAAGAAGTTAAGCTTCCATATAGCCTAGGCAACACACCCCCCTTCCGTACGTACGTCTGTATGCATGTACACCTGCTATTTTGATCATTTGCTGGCATTTAAGCGATAATTCATTTGATTTCCACTCGCTGACGATCAGCAACGACCGACCGATTGGCCAGACAAATTGACAACCCAGGAAATGAAGCATGACATTGCAATGTCCGAAGAAGAACCAGAAACTGAATGGATCTTTGGGGAGTTCTACGACTAACAGGTACCTCTTTCTATCATATAAGAAAAAAGAGCAAAAAACAGATAAATCTCTATATAATAATTAAATGAAAATCAAATTCTTACTAGTTTATTATAAAAATGTATCATAAAAACTCACTTAAACAGATTACTTTAAAGATTTCCTGTATAATATCTTATATAATGAATGTATTTATTTGAAAAAATTGTTTGTTTTGATTAAAATAATCCATAAAAACAATGATATTTAGTCGGATATAAAAACATATTAATAATAACCATAAATGGGGCATGCCCCATGCCCATTAATGGTAACAAAAAACCGAACCGGACTTGAAGTCGCTTTAACCACGCTTCGGCTTTTCGAGTTCGACTTTGAGTTCGGGTCCACAAACATTTCAGTGATTGACAGCGCAACGGAGGATGGTATGGGGTTAAAAAAAAAAATAAATAAAAATAAAATCAGAAAAAGAAGCAAATCAGGAAAACAAGAACTGTGTGATAAATATCGAAGGAGGAAGGCAGAACGAGGAGAAGGAGGATCACCGTTCTCGGTGCCACATTTAGAGCAGAGAGCAGGAGCTGGAGGAGGACCAGCAACGGCAGCTAACCAAACTAATTTGTGGCAAGATCATGCCAGAGATATAGCCATCGTGTCTCCGCCTCTGCCTCCAATTCTCCGATACCGTCTCTGTCTCCGTCACCGTCACCATCACCGTCTTTATCTTCCTGCCCAGTCAAGTTCACTTCACTTCAGTTGTGGAAAAATGAAAAAAATAAAAATAAATAAATATGAGATGGGATGAGCCCGAGCAGAAGCTGCGGCAATGAAAACACGTCGACTGTCAGTTGTCAGTTGGTCAGTCTGTCAGTCAGCTTGTGCACTGAGAGAAATTATGTTAGGTTGATTACAAAGAAGACAAAAATATGAATAATATTTGTATTATTTTTCATTTGAATTATTTTTTAAATAAATTTTTGTATATAATAAGTGAGGCTTCTTTGGAGACTAAATAGGGTTCGATTCAATTAAAATAAATCGGAATTGATATAGATATAGATTAGACATAGATCATTTTGTTAGTTTGTTTCAGAGGACAAGTATGTTTACATAGAGTTCCATTCGCTTGCCGCCTTGAAAAACTCATCATTAAAGTCACAGAATTCCGACGTGTTATTTTTAGAGCACTTTTCCCTACAGTTAAGCTGGACTTAAATATTTTTTTCCAAATTTCAAAGGGCTTTATAAGGTTGTTTTTCATAAAAAAAAAATTTATTTTTTTTTAATTTAATTTTTTTAATAAAAAAAAAGGATTTTAGAGGAGGTCTTCGAGGGGTCATTTTGAGGCTTTCAAGAGTTTGTTGTAAGGAATTTGTTGGCAGTTCTTGTAGAGGCTTTTGAGGTTTTCTTAGGGGTTTTTCGAAGGCTTTTTTGGGGGTTTTCGAGTATATTTCAAATTTAATTTTAATTAAAGGATTTTAGAGCGGGGTTTTATATGAGATTTTTAATTTAGTTACCAGAAAAAAGCTATCTTAAATGCTGAAACAGAATTTTCCCAAAGTGGCTAACTTTTCTCTGATTTTTTCCCAAACCCATTTTTCCACAGTGCCTTTTTTGCCCGGTTTAGTATATAGTTTATATAGCCATATACTTTGTCTAAGCATCGGAGATCACCAGCAGCGCACGCTGAAATAAATCAACTGGCTCCGAGGGGTTCCCGAGCTTCTCGAGGTTCTCCGGGGGCCGCTTGGAAAATACGAGGGAATAAACAACAACAGCAAATACAACAACAAAAAAACGAGCAACGAGAGAAAAAAATTAGTTTCATCAAGGCGGGATTAGTGTCAGAAACGTGTTAAATGGACTGAAGGGTATATGATGAACGGTCGTCGTCGTCGTCGTCGTCCGCGAAAGAGCTGGGCCCCACTATGGAGTATATATATGTATATAGAGAGGGGGGGTGAAGGGGAGGGAGCAGATCGAGTCAGAGATTTGGACTCGAAATCTACCGGGAGATGGAGTGGAGATTGTCGATCAAACAGCGAGAAGCCAGAGACAAGCGACAATCTGCGGCCTCCTCCGGGTTTTTTTTTCTCGAACGAATTTATATATTTTTTTCCCCGCTCTACGTTTTTCCCCCTTTCCCTAACATTTATTAATGAAAATTAATATGGAAAATCTTAATTGTTTCAGGCTCTGCCGGAGGAGATTCTCATCGTTTGCTTGGCAGCATATTTTCTTTGGCTTTCCCACCTTGCAAATTTGATTTTACGATTATCATCGGGAGAAGGTTATACGAGTAAAAAGATCCATAAATCTGCCGCTGATTTCGGTTGATGTTGATGTTTGGCCAGCAATTTGCAGGTAATCAAGCGAGGTGTCTTTAACAGGCCATAATGTTTACAGTTGCAATTTTACAGCGAGAGCCTGATTGCCATATATCATCATTGTGATCACAGCTCCTGCATTTTCCACTCACTTTCACACATTTGTTTTTTGTTGTTTTTCATTTTGATGGAATTTGCAAGGAAAATACTTGAGGATTGCCTCATTCTGCTTTGGAAAGTGCTAGTTATCGATATATTTAAATGGAAGACGGGATTTTAAATCGATTAATAAAATTATGTTTACCCATCTCCCCTTAGTTTTATTATATGTCTCTAAGTATCGTTTATGTACACTCTAGAAAATATAATTTTTTTTATATGTTAAAGTAATGTTAGTTTTAGAGATGGAAGAGAAACAAAGTTTTCGATATAATTGTCGATTTTTAATCGATTAACTTGGGTGTTTTCTCATTTCTACTTTGTTTAAATATGCGTTTCTGAATAAATTGTGTTAAAATATGAAATTCTACACACTTGGTACTTGCAGAAAAATTTAGCTTTCATTATGTTATGGAAAAGTTAATTTTAGATCTGTATTTGCATGAAAAATCGATTATAAGTCGATTAATATTGCCTTAAATAAAAAAATCGTATTATTTATACTTTTTTGTCAATCTTATTTCTTTTTTTTTAATATTTACCTAATCATTTTTTTATATACATACTAATATAAATTGAAAATACTTTTAAAACTATTTCTTGATTTTTAAAGGTCTTTGGTATTAACAAAGGCTACTAAAATTTTTTGTTGAGGCTTAAGTTTAGTTATGCAATTAGGAAAATTCTTTCATTTTTTTTTTTGCATGTTAAACTTCATAATTGTTTTCCATGCTTTTTCCCGGGGCACTCAGCATATAAAAGCAGCGCGGAGGCGCTGGCAAAGGATGAAGGACCCGCGTTGTCTCGGGAGCAAGGCAACCATTAACAGTTGGTTAAAGTTACTTAAAGAACTTTTGTTAACACACGGGAGCGATGAAAAATGCATAAGGGAATGGAAAATGACGGGGTGGCGGTGAGGTGGGTTATGTGGAAAGCGGCCACGAGTGTGTGTTGGTGTGTTGGTGTGAGCTTAAAACCGGAAAAATGGAAAATGGCAAGGAAGCAAGCGAAGCAAACAGGGTACAAGCTTTGGCTGTACTCAATGATGAGTGATGCGGGGTATAGGGGGGGATGGGGGGGATGGTTTGTGGTGTCTTGTGGAAAAAGGTTGGAAAGTTGGAAGACTGGAAGGTGGGACGGTTAAAGGTTGGGTCTAGAGCCCCACGCTTACCTAGGGTTTCCCCTTGTCCAGCATTAACTTGGCAAGCAAAAGCTATTTAAAATTCTGAAAAACTGCATTGTGTTGAAATTTTAAACGGAAACTGTTCGCTTAAGTAATTTCTGTTAATTTAAATTAAGAGAAACAAAAAAGAAAGCAATTGTTAGGGTAATTTTGTTTTTAAATTATTTTTAAATATTTTCATCGGTTGTAAATATATCTCGGTAAGGTTTTATTTATATAAAAACCTTTCTTTTAGCACGTTTATGTATATATTTTTTTAATATTTATTATTTCTTTTAATATCTCTTTCCTTAGATGTGAGGAAGGGAGGGGTACAGCTAAGTATTTTCACCTTTTCCGCTCAGATGCATTCAATTAAAAACTCGGTCAACCCCCCGCCCTCTTTCTCCCTTATTCTCTCTCCTCCAATCCTCCTTTCCATCTCTTCCCTCCACTTAACACCTTTTTGCATCTCAACTCCTCAAACTGGCGTTAATTACGCTTGCTTGCACATGTGTGCACTGAGAGAAAATTGAATAAAAGCGTTGCCATAAAAATATATACATATTTCTAGCTACTGCTTAAATTTCATTAAAAATTAAAAATACAGAAAATGTCTATACAAGTAAAATAAAGAAAAAGAAAGTGGAAGGAACAGGAATATTAAAGCATTTCTTCTTAAAAAATACTTATTAGTTATTTATTACTTCTTTAAAGTATTATAATTGTATTTTAGTATTTTATTTATTTAACGTAATAAAATAACTTTATTAAAAAATGAAAACATGAGCAATTTGTCACAATTAATCATATTTCTTATACATACATTTTTCTTCAATGCTTTTAAATTATTTACAAGCCACATTTTTAATCAAATTAAATTTATGCATCAATCTGAAACTCATCTTTTTTTTCCAGTGTTCTAAAGAATAACATTAAATGCAAGCAGGGTAAAAAAATGCTGTGCAAATACCTGAGGCAACAAAAAAAGGAGCAACTTTGCCTCAGGCTACGATCAGTGGTAAGATCGGTATTAGGTCTGAATTCTATGTGCAATTATTTGGCCATTACCTTGAGGTCTCATCTTTAACCTTCATTGTCCCGATGTCTACTATATCCTTCTATATCCGTCGATCAGTGCGGTTACCTCGGTTACCTTCTCGCTTTTCATGCTACGACCTTGTTTTTCCTCCACTTTGGTGTTGTTTTTGGGGAGATTTTTCTTTTACAAGAAAGTGTTCTTTGACGGATCCCTTTAAATTTTTGTAAATAAAATATAAAAAATATATATTATTATTGACTAAAACTCGAAACTTTTCTTACAAGTGATGACCACTGTACGGACTAACTCTTTTTATTTTAGCTCCTCTGCAATCCAGTGAAAGTTGTTTGGCCATCAAAGCAACAATGTTGCAAACTGAGCACCATAAAAAATGTTAAGAACTTCGCCGAAGAAACACTGAAGGAGCGAGCGTCTTAATTTTGAGGGCTCTTTACGGCTCTCCGGTCGGTCCTTTGGTGTTTAGCTGATTTTCTGCTGCATTTAATTAATGCAATTAGCTGAACAACAAACGAAACACTCGACGCACAGAATGGCTATAAAATCAAGTGGGTGGAATTTTCAAGGAATTTTTTATACCTATAAATATGAGTTTTGGTTGAGGAAATTTCTAAGGAATTTTTGCAGCTAGAAATAGATTTTTGCATAACCTATAAACCAAAGGACATGTCGTAAGAGACAATTCAATTCCATTGTAAGGGGTTTTATATTATTTCCAGATATAAATTCCGATACTATTTTAATTTATTTAGTTATATATTTGGTTTTATGATACAAACTGAATGTAATTCTCAATCTCTTAATAACTTACTATCCCTGTCCTTTAGTATTCGCCAAACTAACTGGCATCATTTATGATCCTTGGCAGCGTAGTGAAGCCTTAAATGAAATTAGCAACAATAAAGTGTGTTGCACTCAATAATTTATGGGCTTTTATAGGGTACTCTGGGCACCGTGACTTGCAATTATCGCACAATGACAATCATGACCCATCTGGCGTTGGTGGAATAACAAACAGAGACCGAAGCCGAAACCGAAACCGAAACCGAAACCGAGGCCGAGACAGAGACAGAGACAGAGACAGCACCCCTGGAAGGCCACTCCCACAAGCCAGCCGCATCATTCCCTGTGCAACATGATTTAATCACCGTCATAAGATTGTCCATAAAACTCGCCCCCCCAAAATAGAAGGGGGTTGTTGGGGGAGAGGAGAAAAGCCAGTAAGGACACGTGATTGTTTAAGGGTTTCAACACAAAGGATACCCAGTATCCAGAAGAGGATAGAAGAAGAGGTTTCTTTGTTGGAATAATATATGTTTCTTATAATTAAAGTATTTCTTCTTTATCTATTACAGTATACTAAAAATGTCTTTTTAAGAAGTTCTTATATTTTCCATTAACATCAGCAGTCGAGTTGATCTAGCTAAGTATGGCTTAGTTGAAAGTTGCATAAATATTTTATTTCTATTTTCATTTTCTACATAAAAGAAAGAACGTTTACATTTAAAAATAGGTAAAACATTATTTTTACCTTGATAAATATATTTATTTAATTTTTTTTTTTTGTTTTTTTTGATGTTTTTATTATAGTACTTAAATAATTTAATCCTACTCTTACTTTTTCCTATCTTTTGTGTAAAAATGATAAAGAAAACTCGAAACTCTTTTCCACAAGACACTCATAATGTTTTAGTATTCGATTTTATATTATTTAGGATAAGATATTATGTATTTTCATTAGATTAAAGCTAGTACATGACATATAAACAGTGTTAAGCTCACAAACATGTGCATAATTTATTTTGTAATTATTTTTTCCCCGACAAATATGCTAAAAATGGTTTACTCGCGAGGATCGCTTAGTTCGAGCATCCCCGGTTTTGGGTCTATTACTAAAGGGTGTTCCGTGCAAAAAGAACGCGTAAAAAAAGAAGAAGCAGCAGTTGAAAATCAGAAGCCAGAAGCGAAGGAGTAGGAGCCGGAACAGAAGGGGCAGGAGGAAAAAGCTATAAGAAAAAGAAGAAGAAGAAGTGGGAGAATGGCAGCTGCAGGTTACCCGCCCCAAAAAAACCAACAACAACAACAACACAAAGAGCAAGAGAGAGAGACAGAGAGAGAGAAAGAAGCAAGAGCAGCAAAAGCAGAACGGGAGCGGGAGAGACGAAGCTCTCTGGGTGCCCATCTCCTTGGATGCACGAATCGGTAGCCTAATCCCCTGTTGTACGACTAATAACATTGTTACGATTAATGCTTCTTCTTTTTCCTTCGCTTCTCCTCTCCCCGCAGCTCGCGCGCCCGCCCTCTTGTTGTTATTGTCGATTTTTCTGACTCTCTGCGGCTGTTTTATTTATTTATGTATGTCCCTTGCCTTCTGCGTCTTTTAAGGCTTTTCTTATAAGAATTGGTCAGCGTCAGCATCGGCGTGCCCCTCCCAAAAGGCCCCTCTCCCCCTCCCCGTTCACGCAGGCAGGCAGGCTCCCCATTTTCAACTGAGCTACTGTCGCTCCACAAAAACAAAATCAAGTTTCCAACTGGAAGGCAGTGCTGTCTATTTGACTGGATTTGTGCTAGATTAAGGTATTTTTTTTTAATTATTAATTAATTATAAATTAAGAATAATATATTTATATTTTGTAATTTTATCATCCTGAAAATAAAGATTTTTATATAGTAAATTATGCCTTTATCTTGAAATTGTATTTTCTCTTAATAACTTGTAAATTAATGCTTTTCAAGAAAAGAAGTGAAATATATTTTTTATGACACAACAAAGGCAAGTTTTTTAATTATTTTCCATTATAAGGCCTCAAACGAAAGCTATACATAAGATTAATTACTTTTATTCCGAATTATGTACAAAATTATGCTTTTCTCAAAAATTTTAATCAAAAAGCTTAAAAAAAACAAAACAAAATATAGTCAGGCAATAATATCTAGATCTACTCGCCTGATTATGCTGATTGAAAATAATTAAGCATAAAAGAGTTACAAAAATCTCATGGGAGCTAAGGCTTAAAATCTTTGTAAAAATATTATTAAAAATTCATAAAATAAAGAAATTTTGCTTTATACTGGACAATCAAGGGGCATCACTGATCTTCGGAGACCCTCCTCTTGGGTTCTTCGGTCACTTCGGTTTCTTCGGCTGCTGCTTCGACTGCTGCTGCTGCTGTTTCTTTATCTCGAAAAGAATTCGTTTGATATTAGCGCTCTGGTATCGCCCAGTGCTGCTTCATATATCAAAAATTATTATGACGATTTTATGCGTTCGAAATGTCGTCTCATTATTAAACAAAAAAGCCAAGCGAAAAAGGTTCGGAGAAGAAAGGAAAGACAGAGATGGACTGAGCGTCGCAGGGATTGTGTTCTTCTCTTTTGTGTTATTAATTTTGTTGTTGTTGTTGTTGTTGTTGTTGTTTGCTGCTCGGAAGCTTGCATAGAAAAATGAAGAAAAAACAACAACAACAAAAAATAATAATAAATGATGAAGAAGCCGCGAAGGGGATTGTCAAAGAAAAATAAAACGAAATTAATTATGCATATGTGGCCCAAGACAAGCAAGCCAATTTGTAGGCTCATTGCCAAAATGCCGAAAATACAAAACGAAATATAACTTCAAATCGGACACCAACAATAATAAATGAGAAAACATAAACAGTGGTGCCTTGAGCAGGCATTAAATAATGGAAAAACGAAATTTTTTTAATTAATAAAAATAATAAAAAATACTAAATAATGATAATATAAATATTTGAAATATCCAGAGACACTCAAAGGAAATTTATTTATTTTTTAAATTGATTTACAATACATTTTTTACACGAGTATCAAGATCTAGCCTTGAATCCTCATCAGTAATTATTTTTCGGACTGATCCAACCTTGACTCTTTTCCTGGTTTGATGGCATTTTGTGGCTGAATTCAAACTTGGGAATTATAAGTAAAAAGTCTCCATTAGCTGGTATTTTCATAAAATCCTATAGTAGAAATGCACATTTATTTATAACAATCAATTGACAAGACTATTTAAGTTCGACAATATCTAAAAATGTGCAGAAAAAATAAGAAAAATAATCACAAATTTCTTCTAGCAAAAAAAAACTACCCAATCCCGTACCACTGTAGCACCTGAAAAGGTTTACAAGAACCAGAAGAGAACCACAACATTGTTTGGGTTTTTTCATATTTTTTTTTTTTATTATTTCATTTCATATTTCTCAGTTGAAAAACTTTTTTTATTGGTTTCTATACGGTCAAAAAAAAATAAAGAAAAAGAAGAAAACTTCAAAGTTTTAACTGAGATACTTTTTTTTATTATTATTACTATTTTCATTCCTTTTTTTTGTTGCATTTTATTTTTTTTAGTGGTGGGGGATAGCTTTTGTGAGCTCGTTGACGTCATAAAAATTTCCTTCATAGCCGCATACCGGAAATGCCTACACAATACCGCCACCAAAAAAAAAAACAAAAAAAAGACAACAAAATGAAAAAAAGGCAGACAAAAAATCAGAATATAACAGATACAAAGATACAAAGATATGTAGATACGTAGATACGCAGCTACAGATTTCGTTCGCTCGGCTCGGACGCTCTTGTGTTATTGTTGGAAATTGAAAATTCGAATTGAAAATTTCCCCGCCGTTATTTACAGTTGAACGTTTTTGGCAGCCGCAGAGAGAGGGAAAGCGAGGGACGAGAGGCGAATGGGAGGCGGGCCCACGGGGCGTATGCGCAATTTTCATCAAAGTTTAACGAACGCGTTTTCATTTTCGAGTCCTGGCGAAAAAAAACGATTTATTTGTGCATTATAACATTGTATAAAATAGTTTGTACTGCAGCTGAGAATTAAATATTAAATCGTGTCTACACGGCAGAGCTTTAAAATATATATTTAAAATGCGCATTAAAACGATGAGTACTTTTTTTTTAGGAAAATACACAAGTAAGTGCTGTAAAAGCCTTAATATTACCAATTAAATTTAACAATTAAATTTATTATCAGGAGAAAAAAATAGTAAACATGATTATAATATAGAAATATAAAATATAGAGAGTATTTTATAGAAATACAAAATATATAATATAAAAAACAAGAAAGAAAACTAGCTTTAAGAAACCGATGTTTTGCAGTTTTATATGGAAAATCATCAAAACTAAGCCAAAAATACATTAATTTCCATTTGGAAAACATTTCTGTGATAGTTTTCATTTGGTTAAGAAATCTATATATTGAATTTGAACTTTTAGAAATGCAAAATGAAAATTTTGACAATGTAACCCCTTTAAAAAATTTCGAAAAAATTTTGTAAATTGTTTTCTCTCCCAAACATGACTGGAACGACTCGCCTGATGGTGCTGATATATATGTCGGAAATGATTCCTTCACTGCCTTCTTAGCTCCTCACTAAAATTAAAATGCCCTGCAAGGGTATAAAAATATATACAATATATATCCAAACTTCTAAAACATAAAACACAGACAAATAAAATCTCTCCCGTTTAATATTTTCGATTTATTGCCTGAAACATGAAAAGTTTTTTCTAGCCATAATGACGACACTTCCAGTCTTTAACCCACAAAAGTTCGGTGGCAGGTGTGACCACCGTCAAGGCCCTGTGGCTGATTCCAGTCTCAACTCCCCCCCTCTACTTTTCCACGGAAAATCCACCGTCTTTGAGGCAACTTCAGTCGCAGCAACAACAATGAGCGCGTTGTCAATCAACCATTTTTCTTCTCCTCTCGTTTTCTGGGCTTAAAAACCGATGCTGACAAAACACCAACAACAACAATTGGGCCATAACAAGGCAAGTATAATAACAACGAACAATGGCCA
>VNJR01008300.1:0-154023 GCA_008042585.1 Drosophila punjabiensis
TACAATATGAACTACTTTCATATTCATAAAATTTTTACAGTCTTACAATTTTTTACATTTTTTTCAGATTTTTACATGTAAAGTAAAATTTAATTTTTCTCCACGTTTACCGATCGTATGTATGACAGCTATATGATATAGTCGTCCGATTCTTATGAAATTTACAACAAAATTCTGAAAAAATATGAAATGCTACTATCTCAAAGTAGAAGAAATTATGTTGAAAACTGACAAAGCTATAATTTTTTTTCTGAATATTTTACGACCGTTCCTATGGCAGCTATATGATATAGTAGTCCGATCTTTATAAAATTAAAGCCAAAAATCTGAAACAATATAGAAGGCTTATAACCGAGAGTTGATCAAGATATGTTAAAAAACAGTGAAGTTATAATGTTTTTTCAACAAATTTACGGATCGGTTGTATGGCAGCTATATGATATAGTCGTCCGATCTGGCCCGTTCCGACATATGTACGAGTGAGAGTATATATAAGACTATCTGCAAAGTTTCGTTCAGATAGCTTTAAAACTGAGGGACTAGTTTGCGTAGAAACGGACAGACAGACAGACAGACAGACGGACAGACGGACAGACGGACAGACGGACAGACGGACAGACGGACATGGCTAGATCGACTCGGCTGTTGATGCTGATCAAGAATATATATACTTTATAGGGTCGGAGATGATTCCTTCACTGCGTTGCAAACTTCTGACTGAAATTATAATACCCTGCAAGGGTATAAAAAGCACTGTGGAAAAGCAAGCAAAACAATATTTTCCTAATTTTCGCGCGCACGCGACCAGAGAAAAGACAAAAAATAAAAAGAAGGAAGAGAAAAGAAAAACGGGGGAAAAATCGGCGAGCGGCAAAGCTAAAAAAAACTGTCAGCGGCAGCAAAGGCAAAGCCAACAGCAACAGGAGAAAACGCCCCGCGGAGAGTCAGTGGGGGAGGTTGGCGGGTTGGGAAAACTGGAAATGGAAATGGAAATGGGACATTTTCTGGGCTGCAGCAGCAGCAGCAGCAGCAGACGCAGCAGCGGGCGACACTGACTGTGTTTGGCTTTTGTTTGCCGTTGATTTCCGCGCGCTTCCGATTGCTTTGTTGTATATTTCCTTCTGGCCCCTCATTTTATTTCTTTTATTACGTTGCACGGCGGCAGAAAGGTGATTTGATAAGTCGGAACTGGGGGCCAGGTGAAGTGGATTGCTGCGGATTGAGCCACTTAGATTGAGGAATTGTTTTGCATTTCACAAACCTCTGAGAATGTCACTTTACTGCTTTTCACGCCCCTCTGCCTTTTTCAACACAAAACGACAACAAGAAGGCGTTGTAATTGCAAAACATAGAAAGAGGAAAATCTGTGAAGAAGGTACTTCAAATACTGGAAAAATTTGGAAAAACGGTCTCAACTAATATTAAGTACAAGAAAAACGAAATATAAATATTGTTAAGAGTGATGTTTGCTAATTAAATTATTTGTGAATTAGATATCAAATGTTAAATGTTCAACAGACATATTCAACAATGTGGTTCAACAACAATGTTTCACGACAAAGCTCCCCAAAGAGTTTTAATAACAAAGATCAATACTGGAAAACTTTGGGAATTGGTCGGAAAAATTTTAAACATAAGAAAAAGGGAATATTAATTATTATTCAAAACTATGTTTATTAATTAAATTATTTGAGAATTACAAAATAAATGTTAAATGTTCAACAACAATGTTTCACAACAAAGCTCCCCAACTAGAATTATAATATAAGTAATATAATATGTTATATTAATAACAAACAGTTAAGTAAAATATTAATGTGTATTTTGTTAAACTAATGCCAAATATTTACCATTCAACCTACACAAGCGAAAGCATTTCCTTCATTCACATTTGCTTGCTAACAGAACAAACAATGATTATAATAAATAGTAACAAAAACAGATTATAATTATTAGCATAAATTCGTTTTTTATTTCGTTTAGAAAACTAAACTAAATATTTAAGCCCTAACGAACAATTACTGTGTCTTGCTGGTTGGGGGAAGGGGCGGAAATATATATTTGCAATCATTGTTGTTTGCGCAACAGAATTGCAAAATTGATTTATTTATTTATTCCCCTTTCATTCTGTTTGTTTTTATTTAATTTCATAAATTATTTCGACTAAATTAATGCTCAGCCAACCAACCAGTCCCCAGTCCAGAAATCAAACAAACGGAGGGAGCGAGTCATGGCAAATTTTAAAACTGAAACCCAAATCGAAATCGAAACCGAGTCAGGAATTATTAGCCTTGGGCGGTGGCAGTTCCAACCCGGCAATAGATAGCCTTATCTTCTGGTCTTCTGGCGACTTCATTTTGGTGGAGCAATTTTTATTTTCATTTAAATCGAAATCAAAATCAAAATATTTTACCACCAAAAACGATAAAAGCTCGAAATCAAAGCAGAAAACTAGTCATAGAAAGTGGAAATAATACCCTAAGAGTCTAAGCATATCACACTTACAGTATCATTAAATATGTTATTTAAAAATAAATTAATTCCAAATATTTGCTGTCAACTCGTTCTTTTGATATTATTCAAAGGATATACCAAATTATAGCACACTTTTAGGCAGCATTTTCTCCAATTCTCCAGAGCTTTCTGCAACAGCTAAGCGATCCTGCGAGCCAGTCACTAAAATCACTAAAAATTTGCATAGAAAATAATTTAAAACCCGACAAAATAACTTTAATCAAATGCATACATATTTAAATAGAATATTCGCTAGAGGTTTAATGGCCTATCTGCCTTATGGGGTATGGGGGTAAACCAAATGAATTTGAACCAGCGAGACAAAAATAATAATAATATATGTATCTGTGAGGCATTTTAAACATATTTCGGTTAACCCTGACCGAACCGGAGCACCAGCAAATAAATTCAAGTGAACCAAATTGAGCAATCTGGGTTTCAGTAATCAAAAACAAAATATCTCAATAATCGTTGGTTTAAGTCTAATCGAATATATACACGTAGAACTTGAGCCAATGATCCTGAAAATTCAGATATTCACCTAGAATGTATACATATAGTATGTATATGTTGTGTATATAGCATTTATTGGCATTTTCGCACAGACCAACAGGAGGAATGCGGAAAAGATTCGTTTTTAATCGCATCACAGGACCTGACGCCACCTTTCCCTCCTTTCTCTCCTTTCTCTCTATACTTTTGGGCTTCATCTCGTTCGGTCCGGATTGTACAAACAATTGGCATGTTTTTGGCTTTTTGCTCCTCGGCGACATGTTTGTTGTTAATTTGTTGCCGTTGTTGTCGTTGTTGCTATTATTTGAATCCAGTGCTTTAGGGATTTAAAATACAAACGCAACTATATAGGGATAGAGCATAGTGCAGAGGCGAGCGAGACGCACACAAAAGCATTTATTTATGCAAATTTTATTTTATTTGTTTTCAATATTTTGGTAACTTTGTCGCTGATATTTCCGCCATGGAAAATCAACAACAGCAGCCGACAACAAATCCAACAAAGTGCCAACCCAGCCAGGCCAGGTGCAAATGCGTTTCGTTGAATCATATATGTGGGTGCAGTGCGTGTGGTGAGTGTAGCGTGAATTCTATTTTATTTGATAGTAATATAACTATTTTTTTTAATATTTTGAAATTTAAATTCTAAAGAGAGGGAAATTTTAAGTCGCTACATTTAAACAACAATTTCAACAACACAATTCTTAATGATAATATTGAACAACAATGTTCAATAATAACTTTAAGCAACAAAGTTTAGCAACAATGCTTAGCAATAATGCTTAACAACAATGCTTAGCATCAAATGCTTAGCAACAAAGATTAACAACAATGTTCAACAATAATGTTAAGCAACAATGTTCAGCAATAATGCTTAGCAACAATGTTTAACAACAATGTTAAACATTATTTTTTTACAGCAGAATAAAGTTTCACAACAATATCAAAACCATGCTTTACAACAATGCTTAGCATTATTCATAAATGTTTCTCAACTCTCTTTACTAACATTGTTTTTTCACATGTTGTTCAAAACCAATGTTACTCAATAATGCTCCCCAACAATATTTCACAACAATGCTACTTCAACAACTGTATTCCACAACAATGCTTTACAACAATATTGAACAATGAAATTAAAGTTAGTTGTCAACTTTGGAAACTGTAAATTATTTTTAGAACCAAATATTAATATTATATTTAATTTTCTACATTGGTTATTTAAAATAGTTAACTTCATGATACGCACTGTCTTGTGTTCGGAAATACATTTACATACGCACACTCACTCGCTCAGTGAGTCGGCAATGTGTGTGCGCTTATGGCGTCGCATTATTTTGTATTTTAATAATTCAAATATCAATTTGTTGTTACATTAAATATTTAATTTGAACTAAAATGTGTTAAATTCTTTGGGGTATTATGAGCTCGTACAACTGGACATGTCCACATTGTGTGGGGGAGTTGGCCGGTGAGACGGAGTGGTGTGGGACGACGCACATATGTCATGCAATTTTTGGTCTGCTTAATTACAGCTTAAAATCTTTGATTAAAAAACCCAGCCGTGCAAATTGGACACTGGAAACCCGAAAAACCCGAAATGCTAATTGCCATCCAGTGAAGTCTGAGCGACTAGGGACTTTCCATCAAAAATTCAGGGAAATCTTTAGAATATATTGCGGTGACAAAGTAGTTTTGAGAGCGTATCAGAGAAGTGTGGTAAATGTGGTTATTTAAACTTGAAACTTTTAGGAAATTAATTAGATTTTATACAAATTTGATTTAAATTTAAATTAAAGCTAATAAAGTCTTGCAATAATGTTAAAAATTGAAGCTTGGCTTCCCTCTTCCCTCAAAGAGGCTTAGCTTGTTGGGTGTTTCGCCGGACTCGTGGGCCTCCACGATTTGAAGTCCTACCTCTTTGCCTAATTGACCACTTGACGGCGGCTCCTCTGGCTGGATTCTAGAGGTCCATTCCCATTCCTAGTCCCATTCCTAGTCCCATTCTCATTCCCATTCCCATTCCCAGACACTCAGGCATGTAGGTAGCCACCCCGGTAATGCCCACTCGCCTGGACGACAACATGGTCATTGAGCGTGTGCCATGTTTGTCAATGCCGGATGAGCTGCCAGAAGTTCGAAAACTCCCAGAAATCCCAGAATCCTCCTATACCGCCGGCAAGTTCAGGTTCATGTCCCACAGCACACACCACACCCTTCCATTCTTCTTCCCGGATTCCCCCCTTTCGGTGGCCACGTTGCCTTGACGACCCAAAACGCAGGCAATCAAGTGTAAAATCATAGAATTTTTAATTGATTCCACCGACGCAACGGAACGCAACGCAGCTGAATCCTATGCCGGCTCAGGCTGAGTCCTTGTCCCGTGTTTTTTTTTGTTCTTTCTTTCTTTTTTTTTTATCCTGTCCACTTGGAGTCCAGCGGTCTCTATCCTAATGCCCGCTGTCGGAACTGCGGGTATTTCGTTTTGTTTTGGAAAATATGCCCTTTGAAAGGATATAGAAATTTAGGAACTTTGCAAAATTCCTAAAGATGATTAGTTAAATTTTGATTTAACTTATAACAAGTTTTCTTTTAACAATTAATTTTAATAGTTCCTTGCTTGTTTTTTCTAAGAAGCATTAAAACAATTTAAAGAGTATTCCCAATTTCGTGTTTAGTCTTTTTCGAATTTGCTTTTTGGTTCTTTTGTTTGGTTAATTGGCAGTTTGTGCTGCGCCCTGACCCATGGCATCCGAGAAGTCTCGAGCAGTACCTGCTGCTGCTTTTTCTCCTGCTTCTGCTCCTGCTTCTGCTCCTGTTCCTGCTTCTGCTTCTGCTCCTGCTCCTGCTCATCTCTTCTCATTCACATTGCCATTGCCACCTGGAACCTCAATCGAGTGAACGAACTGGCTGCTTGACGTGTCCTCGACATTGGCATTGCTATGGGCGATCCTTCCGCCCGCCAGGAAGCCGTCAGGCTCAGTCCCATCCTCCCTCAATACCAATCGCAATCCGCTACAGGACTCGTCCTGTCATATGCCGTGCCCTTCCGATTGAATTGTCCTGCCTGCTGCCTGCTGCCGCTGCCGCTGCTGCTGTTTCGTCTTTTGTTGTTCCAATTTTTCCAGGATTTGATTTACATCTTTCATGTCCGCACTCCCACTGAGAGACAAGGAGCCGCAGATCCTGTGGGAGGCGGGCCTGGCAATTGGTCCTTGTTGTGCAAGATATTCCCCCATCCTGCCTATCCTGCCGTAAAAAAGTAGGCAAAGAGCCTGTCATCGGCTTACAATCGAGAATTGAGCCCGATAATCGGACCAAGTCTAAAGTCTCTGTGCGTTGCGTAAGCAAGGATTTTATGTTTTCATAATAAACACACGGTGCGTATGCGTAATTTTATTAAATGGGAATTTAAATATTCTCCTTGAAAGTTGACACCTTTTTAGATTAAATTGGAGTTTTTTGAAAAGTCAAAAGGTAACTATAGCTAGTTGTAGTTAAGGCCTCTCTTCCCCTTAAATCAATAATCGATAAAGCTGTAACCTTTGGCTGTTGGCATTACCTATTAACAGGCTTTTTTATGGTTACAAGTTAATAATAATTCTCGAACGGGGCGCCACTCGAGCGTGCTCTGGTGTAATGTCTGTCGTCAATTTGGCCCAAAATCCACTCAGCAGTCATAAAGCAGAAATGTGGCTAACACGAACAGCGTGCGAAATCGGCTTGAGTCCTTTCCTCTCCTGTGTCCTGTGTCCCGTGTCGTCTCCTCCTTGGGTCACGCCCCCTCGGAAGCCCATTAAAAAATAAAAGAACAAAGCGAACGGATCTCGAGGAGGAGACGAAATCGAAGGGAAAGCAAACGCAGAGAGAGAGACAGAGAGACAGAGAGAGAGAGAGAGAGAGCGGAGGAAGCAGTGGCATAACAAACGAGGGAAAAAGATGCCAACAAGGCAATTGTGAAATGTAAATGGCCAACGTAATAGATGTCCAACGTCTCCAGATACACAGCACGAAAATGCGACATGATTTTAATTTAATCAGAAATATACATTTATTTTATTTACCATTTTTGAACATACTTTTTTATTAGAAACTTATGTGTTTATTTTATTTGTAGGAATCTAAAATATACGAAAAATTGAAAAAAAATATATTTACCTTAGTTATTTTATAAAAGGAAAAAAATGGTTAACACTAAAATTAATTAATAAATAGAGTTCATTTTAAACTCGATTTCTTTTGATTTTTTAATAGAGATACATTAAAAGTAATTTAAAATCCATAAAATATAAAAAATAACCTTTAGCGAGACATTAAAGTTACTTTTGTAAGCTCAATAGCTTTGATATATGAGTAGGTAAAAATTAAGTTACTAGTTAACAGTCGCCACAAACTTTCTTTTTCAAATATCATTGCCTACTTTGTAGCGTCTGTAATTATTGCTTGATTGCTGTGAAAATCATACTCATATTCATATTTAAGCTGATTTTAATCGTAAGAAGACACATTTTCTGTGCGTGCACCATTGCCCTGACTCCGTCTCCGGCGGAGACTCCGGCAATAATTTGCAAATTTGCTCAAATAAATTCCATGCTGAGCGGGACAGGCAAAGGACCGAGGGTCGGGGCCTAAAATATGTTGTTCTCCGGGGCTGAGTCAGGGAAAATGTATGCAAAGCCCTTGGAACGGATTCCACCTACCACGAGGACATGGAGGAGGACGATGAGGACGACTCCTGTCAATGATATGCAAAACATTCGCCGGGGCGACTAGGGCACGACATTCGCATCCGTGGAATCGGCCCGGTTTCGAATACGGATTCATAGCCGGGGATCCAGCGGAGATAAGCGCCAGGACCAGGACCAGGACCAGGGCCAGGACGAGCGCCGATTGTAGCCAAGTTCCAGTTCGCTTCGGGGCGGCATAAATAAATAAATAAATAAATAATCGATTGCAGTTGTCCGCCCAGCCATCCAGCCATCCAGCCACTTGGCCTGGGTCAATGGCGGGGCGGGCAATTAATTTGCCATTTGTCTGTCCGTCTGTCGTTTGGTCCGAACTCCTGCCTTGAAAGGCGACAAATCCCCAATACGCTGATAAGAATGAATGAGCCATCGCCGGCGAGATACAGGCAGCAGATACAAATACGGGCAACAGCTACAGCTCCAGATGCAGATGCAGGTGCAGATGCAGACGTAGATACGGATACGAAATGCATCTGCATGCGTCGTCGGAGAGCTACAGGATGGCCTTGATATGGCGGTCTCCTCTCAAGATATTTTACTTAAAATTAATAACAGTTGTGTTAATTATTATGCTTCTTATATTTTAGGTAAAGAAAGTCACTTGACTTTGAGGGAATTTCAAGTGCAAAGACTGTTAACTCTCAAGAGTGATTATTGTATCTTTGAATGCGGCTGCTCCTGCTGCTGCTGCTGCTGTTGCGGCTTTGCGCAGCTTTGTGGGGTTAAGCTGCCAGCAGCGAGTATGTGTGGGTTAAGAGTCCTTTCTCGCTTCTGATCAGCTCGTCCTCGTCCAGCGTTAAGCTGTAAATGTACCGACAGGCTTAAAGCCAGCATTTTTGGTTGCTGCGGTCAAGGGCTTCAAAGTGATCCTTGTTTGCGGACCTTTTAATGAGTTCCTGAATTGATTTTTCTTAAAGAAATTATTGCCAAATAAGAATAATATTTAATTAAAGCAATTTCCTTAATCTGTTACCCCACGAAGCCAGCCATGTCTCTGATGCCGGAAACTTTTGGCAAACTCAAAATCATGGCCAGCAGCAGCAGAGGAGGAGCAAAAGGACCGAGGAGGAGGAGGAGGAGACTCTGCCTGGACGTGGGTATGTGTGGCTGAGACAGTTTTCATTGCCAGAGAGAGAGGAAGTAATTAAAACACAACTCAAAGGACATTTTAATTTAATCCCTTTGAGCTTGTCTCGCTGGCTGTCTCGTCGCCCATCACAAACATGCGATGCCGCCGCCGCCGCCGCCTCTGCCGGAGAAGAACCTAACAGATCCCGGCCAGACCGGGCTAGGCACACCCGCGTCGCGCCATCATTCCGGCCAACTCGAGCCAAGTCAAGCCAAAAAATTGCGCTGCTCTAGTAGTTGCCGGAAGAAGCCGACATTGCAGCAGCAGCAGCAGCAGCAGCAGCAGCATCGATGTGGCAGCGAGAGAAGGAGGCGTGAGTCCTGCTGCTGTCCTTGATAGACACTGGCAAAAATTCTTTCAATTTTACTTAATGAATCTGTATCTGTATCTGTAACCAAGTAACCAGGTTTTCATTCATCTGAGAAGCTGGCCAGGAACGTCACAACGTTAGTCAGTTGGTAGCACAAGTTCACAGCCTACAGCTGTGTCATTATTAGTGTTAGGGACCAGTGAAAATTCGACAAAAGGCTTTTTCAAAAGCACAATAGCACAATAGCATATACAATACATATTCGAAATAAATATATATATATTTTTGTCAGCAGAAGAGCAATCGGATACGATGTCCTCCACCAGCATCACCACCATCCGCAACGGCGGGAATATGTCGCGGTTCGAGATGCTGGACTGGATGAACAGCAAGGCGCAGGAGCACATTGACCGGATCGAGGACCTCTGCACTGGCGTTGCCTACTGCCGCATGATGGACACGATCCTCCCCAACTGCATCAACATGAAGCGGGTGAAGATGAGCCCGAGGCGGAGGCACGAGTACAAGCACAACATGAGGCTCCTGCAGGAGGCCTTCAATCGCCTGGAACTCGAGCAGCCGGTGCCCATTGATCTCATTGTCCAGGGCCGATTCAAGCACAATTTCGAGTTTATACAATTCTTCAAGAAGTTCTACGACTCGCAGACCTCGCAGCCAGCGCAAAGAATAGTCCCGAAGCCAAGAAAGGGCATCAAGTGCCAGCGTGTTTTGGCCAAAAAGGAGCAAGTTAATCGGGCTAAGGAGCTTAATTATCCGAATGAATCGCAGGCCGACTTAGTGGAGAAAGTAAGAAGAGCTCGCGATTTCGCCTACCACAAGCTGATCCTAATCGAACACATGTTATCGGAGACAGACGACGAGGAACGCTTGGAGGGCATCGGCGGTCTCATCCTCAAGGTGCTCAGAGCCCGCATGGAGGACCAGGTGCCGGAGGGAAAGGGAGACGCTGAAGATGATCCTACACTTGCCCCGCAATAGGGGAGTGTTGTTCTTTCTAAATACTTAGTAATATTTTGTATAAAAACAAGGGAAATTAGTCAGTAAAAGGGAAATGGAATAGTTTAGAGAGAGCCTTTAATAAAAATATTTGTTGACTCGTCAAGTTTAAATATATTTATACTTGATTTAAATTCAATTTCTACCAATTATATTTAGTTATTTAAACAACATTTTCCCCTTTTTTTTTGACAGTGCATAAAGCGTATAAATCATAACGCTTTGGCCCATCTTCTGGTCCTCCTCAGGACTTCTCCGCCACTGAAGGGGGACAGGGCTCCGCCTCTAAGCCTCTCTCATTTCGCCTGCAGCAGCCTCTGGCCTGGCGATTCTCATTTGCCAAGACTTTCTTCCTGCTTTTTGGTTGCATTTTATTTATGCCGACAGTTTATTAATGTCAGGCGGAGGCGGAAGCCAGCCCACCCACTCGCCTTGTAATTGTATTTGTTTATTGCCGTGCATGTGGTGGTGGTGGTGTTAGGGGTCAACTTTTGACCCCACACACATTGGTGTGGCCCTTGGCCATCGGCCTCTAGGGATAACCGCAAGGCAATATGGATATATCATTGTCTCATATAAGTTTTTTTCAAACGGGAAGCAGATTCCAATTGCATTAATTATAATCTAACACAATCTATTTTAAAATGAATTACTTTCAATTCAATGTTATTTTTACAGTTTTACATTTTTTTTTACATTTTTACATGATAGTATTATATTATATTGGGTTAGATTATAATTAATGCCATTGGAATCTGCAAGGCGTGCCGAAGTTAGCTTCCTATCTTGTTTGGTATAATTTTGATTTAATAGAAAAGATTATTTATTATTTATTTATTATTTTCGATTTAAAGCACAATATTTTCGATAAGCAATATCGAGCTGTTGCTTTACCCGATACACATCCTTAGGCACATCCCTAAAAATATTCCGCCGCCTGGTGGTGACCATCGCCACTGCATCCGTCTCCGGTTCGAGTCTCCGGTTCGGTTCTGGACCGGAGTTTGGGTCCCACTTGTTATGCTAATTAGTTTTCGACGTTGACGTTTGCCAACAACGCCGCCGCCGAGGAGGAGGACGCCGTCGACGACGACGACGACGACGACGACACCAGCGATGTCTTTAATTGGCTCTCATGTTGCCAGTCCAGGGCGCTGCTTTTGGTGTTGCAGATGTTGCAGTTGCAGTTGCAAGCAGCTGCTGCCAGTTCGGCTTTCTTTCCCTTCTTTGGCACTTTGGCACTGGCAATTAGACTCCTTTTTTCGGGGAGAAGGGGAAAGGACGAACTCCACTGCAACTGAACTGAACTGAACTGAAGTGAACTGTCGCCCCGCAAAAGGGTGTCAAGTGCGCCAGGCGGATGGAGTTTTCTCACATTCGCGAGGTCCCTGGGGATGCGGTATCTCGATCGTTGCTCCTAACTTACTTAAGTTTAAATTGTATTTTTTGGCACAAAAGAGCAAAGGCTTAAAGTTGAAGTCAGAAAATGTATCAACTACAAGATGGAATATTGATTTATTTCAAGGGAAATATATATGCATACATTCGTAGTATTTCAAACAACTTGTTATTGAGTTAAGGAAGTCGGGAGCAGGACTTGCATTTCATAATCAAATTTGCACTCTGCCTCGTTAAGTAATTTGAGGACCGGATACAACGTTCTCCAAATGAACAGGCTTAGACTTCGATGACGTAATATTATTTAAAGGTCTCTGCGTAATCCCAGTTCCGCCTGCGCCCCCTGGCACTTTAACCCTTTCCCAGCACAGCTCTTAACTCCTGATTTTGTGCACACATCCATCATTATCGTTATCATTATCATTTTCATTACCAGGCACAGGCACAGGCCAGTCCACAATTGCGTTTTGTTGTGCTAACCAAAACTGTCAACATACTGCCGCCAGTTGATGGAGCGGCAGTCCGGGTTAGTCCAAACGTTATGATAATCACCCACGAGTGCGGGCTGGGGATGGGGCCGAGGACAGCAGGACAGGATGTGATGGAACAGGTGGTGGCCGCAGCAGGCAGGACATGAACGTGGATCTGGACACGGATGTGGATGTGGATGTGGACGTGGACATGGAGATGAACAGGGGCAGACGACAGGTAATAAACAATTCCATTTACCGACAGCTGTCAGCAAATAATGAAAAATTGAATAAAAGAAGCAAGGCAGGAGCAACAGTCGAGGCAACAAAATACTCTATATATTACACCGATTTCTGATATATATATATTTTGATTCACTAACCATTTTGTAGATAAATAAATGAAAAATGTATTTTGGTTAATTTCCAACTCTTTGGCATTGTTTTTTTGTTTTTTAATTGATATTTTATTTTATCAAAGTCATCAGAATATAAGGCATATTTTATGAAATTATTTATATAAAATTCAAATGATAAAATAAGACAAATAAATCATTGAGAAAAATCTTAAAAATCTTAAAGTTAATAAATAGATTAATTTACTGATGTCTTTTATGATAATGCTTTCCGAATACAAAACATGTTTGGCTCACCAAACAACCACTTAAAAATGTTTAAAATAATATAAAAGTAGGTTCATTTACATAAATTTAATTTCTATCAAAAAGACAAAGCAAATATTACATTAATTTAATGTATAGTTTTATAGTAATAATTACTAATAAAAACAAAAGTTTAGCTTGCTAGGAATACCTTTAACAGAACTCTAAAAATGTTTTAAGTAAAATACATTAATTCTTGTTATAAATTGTTAATAAATTATTATACAATAAATTGATGATTTAATTTATAACGTGAAGTAATATATATATTACTTAAAACATTTTTAGTGCTCTGTTCAGTTGCACAAATCCATAAATATAATACCTTAATGATATTTTATTGTACAAATCTTTTACAAAAATTCATTAAACCCATTTAGTTGTAATTTTTAAACCCAAAATGAAACATATTTCCATGTATATACGATCTCAATATATATTCCCCTGCAACTTCTCTTCTTTAGTCATAAAAAAACATGAAATTTAAAGTCTAAATGAAATACTTTAGAGAATATTGCGCATACGACGCGTGGAACGTGGCTAAGGGTGTTCCTGGCAAAAGGGCTCCGCTGATGACGATGGCAGCCCGCAAACTGTCCAAATATGTTTGGTTTTGGTTTTTCAGCTGGCTTTCAGCTGGCAAGGGGGCCACTCCTACCCTCTGACCCTTGGCCACTCTCCTCCCGATGCAATGATGAGCGAAAAATTGACATGCATGTAATTAGTGACAAGAGGCCAGTGGACAGTGGACACTGGACACTGGACACTGGACGCAGTCCTGCCGTTAGCACTTGATGAGCTTTATCCACACACACACACACACGCTCTGTGTATATATATCAATTATGCCGTTTATGTCCAAATGTCGAGAGCTCTGGCCCCCTGCAAAAATTAATTTTCGGTGGCATTGCGTATCGTTTAAAGGTCACAACGAATAGGGAAGTACCTTGTAGAAGTTGTTACTTTATAGAAACAAAAATAGTTTATTAATTATAAAGTTAAAGAGCTAATAAGTCACTTTTTTATGTTATATAAAAGCACTTTTTTAGTCTTTTATTTTATGGATTTATTCTGGGGCTATGAACTTCTTAGCGCTGCCTTAAATATTATTTATAAATAAACCTAGATCCTTTTGCAAGGTATACAAACTTCGGCGTGCCAAAGTTAGCTTCCTTTCTTGTTAAATTTAATTTTATTTAATTTATATTTATTATATATTATTTATTTAGTATTATTTTATTTTATATACTTGATTTTCTACAGCTATTTGTGATCTTTTACTATTTACATATTCATTACTTAGCACATTATATTAAAGGTTTTATTCATTCTACGTTTTTTAAGGAAACTTCCAAGGTGCCTTGCAAGTTTTCATACAGAATTTATTTATTTTTCAAGACCTTTTCTTAAACTTTAAAAATATTTTCTCTTGACAACATTTTGGTATATGTTTTTGGAAATAATTTTCAGAACAAATACTTGATACTTGATACATAGATCTTCCATTTTTTTTAAGGCAATTTCTTATTTATTTTCTTCATTTAAATAATAAACCATTCATTTAAATAATAAACCATTTCAACCATTTTTTTGCTTAACAAACAAAAGGTTCTTACAGGAGTCTTTTTAATTTATTTTTAATTTCTAATTTTTTTTTATATACATTGTTAAGACGAACAACAACTTAGTTGTTTGCCTTAGGGAGTATTTTTGGGTAAAGCTATTCCTTCGATCAGTTGTCAAGTGGAAGAGAAAGGCCTGTCTGCGATTGCGGAAAATTGGGAAGGAACTTGAGAGAGAGAGAGAGGAGCTTGGTAGCTGGGAAATGAGAAATGGGAAATGGAAAAGGAAAGAGGGAGGAGAGGAAGAGAGGAAGAGGAGGGTGTGGGAATGGAGAGGCTGTCTCGTCAGCGTCACTTGTCACATTCACGTTGACTCTTTTGACACGTCGACAAATTGTCAACAACGGTGCCACCGAAGAAGAAACCGAAGCCAACAAAAACTAAGAAAAATGATCCAAAAATGCCGGCCACACTGGAATGCCATGGCCAGGGCCAGGCCAGGCCAGTCCAGTCCAGTCCAGTCCAGTCCAGGATATGGTGGTGCATCTGGGTGGGTGTACGGCGTTATGTACCGCCGATGTCCTTGCGGCTGGGACATGGGGAGTCCTCTATTAGCAGGCCGCTGGCGGCATATTCACGCTTTCGTTTTATGCGGCTCAGTGGATTTCTGTCGCACTTAACGGCATCAGCAGTGGCACTGACACTGGCCATGGTCTGGGCTACGGGATACAGGATTCCAGATCCCAGCTCCCAGCTCCCAGCTCCTTTTTGCCACACTCTCTCCCCACAACACACACACATTTATCAACGCCTCGCACAGGAACAGGAACAGGAGCTGAGGCTGAAGCTGAAACTCTGGGTTATGGCCAATGGTCAGTTTCTGGGGAAGCGCTCTCCAAGCGTTTTGGCTGAAAAATGCAATTCAGCACGATTTGCATTTTAGGTCCCTGGCTCCCTTGCTCCCTGGCCATGTCCTGTGTGTCCTCGATGAGCATGTGTGTGCGCGTGTCAGAGTGCCAGAATCCTTGGAGCCGCAGCAGCATCAAGTGCAGATCTGCCTAGGAACAGCAGCGGATCCTCATTAGTTGTATATCTTATTTTTGATAAATAATTAAATGATTATAAAGCCATAATAAAATGGTTTCTTTGTGAATTTATACTTAAATTTACTTGGCTTACATTTGATTTATTTTAGTTTTTATTTATAAATTAGCATAATTCCAATATTTACTATGATTCATATCTTTCTATGTGAACTATACTCCTCTTCCTTTGCCTTCCCGATTATCCCTGCAATTACGATCCTTTCGCGCCGCTTGGCCAAATAATTAAGACTCCATTTTAGCTGAAAGGAGGATAAGGAGGTCCTACAGAAGGACTATATATATAATTTATCTGTGGCAATGGCGATTTTGCGCCGTCACATCAATCAAAGTAAATGTGTGAGCAAGAGCGCGCGGGGGCGGCCTGCAAGTGAGCCTGGCGACCGTGACGGCAATTTCCATGCGAATGTGTTTCAAGTGCCTTTCACAGTTATAAATTTCCGCACACACAACCCTTCCACACACACACCCCACACACACATATGGAGTTACGGAGGGAATTACGAACGGAGTTACGGACACGAATGCAATGCATTCCACTCACGGCAAATGGGGGAAAGTGTCAAGTTAATGCCAGCAGCAGGAGCAGCAGGAGCGGCAGCAACAAGAACAACAACGTTAACGGGGGGCGCACAAGGATCCAGCAGATATCCTGGCTGCACTCCTCCGTTCACCTAATGACTGCGTTGACGGCGTCATTTGCCTGGCGAAAAGGTAAAAGGAATCGCAAGCCAAAAATCAGCAACAGCCACCAAACTCAACTAGATGTTACCCTTTAAAATAAATAATTATTTAAACCAAAAAATAGGGCTTAATATGGTAATCATTCAATTATTTTTAAGATATTTTATTCTTTAATTCAACCAAAGAACTCTAACTGCTTGTAAGGACTCAATATCCTGTCCAGTAAAACTAATATACCATCTCAAAGCCACAAAGTACAGGTCTAAAAGGAAGCACTTGACGAAATGTGCGAATGATTTGGGGAAATAACAAGATGCCTCACAGCACACATATGTGTGTATGAATGCAGATCCTGCATCCTTTGATCGTCGGCTATCCTGGGATTCGTTCAGTGTAGCTTAGACCAAGTTATAATGATGCCACTTGGCTGACTGGCGTTGCTGCTGCTGCTGCTGTTGTCGTTTAGCAGCTAAGACGGTGCCAACATTTTGGACGACTCTCCTCCGACTCTTCAGACGCGTCAACAGGACTCGAGCTGACAATGATATGTGCCCAACTAAGGAGGAAGGTAGCCGGGGACCTACGGAGATCCAGTGAAAACTCTAGCGGGGCTGAGAACGGGGCAAAGCGGAAATATTGCTGACAGTTGTGGCATATTATCATACGGCAGTGTGACTGTCACTGCTCCTGTTCCTACTCCGGCTCCGGCTTCAGCCGAGTCCGTATCCGTATCCGTGTCCGTGTCCCTGTCCTTCCACATTAGCCGTCGCGTGCTCGGCAATCGCCCGACATTTGTCGCATCCCCTGACAGATGCAGTTCCCCATTTTCAGTTCACTTCAAGTGAAAAAGCCCTACAAATAGGTAAGACCCGAATTTTGGGGTATTTCTTGGGGAATCAAAAATATTTAAAGAAATAATATATCATATTCCAACATCATGGACGTTTTTAAAAACATATTAATTTATTTTCAGATAAGAAGAAACAATCTTTTATTTGTAATTAATCAACAACTAGAAATAGTTACAGATGCTACAGTTGTTCATTCAAAAATTGTATGAACTGTATAAATAAAATTTGTATTCTGTCATTTTTTATTAATTAAACTCAAAACTTAAATTTTTAAAGTTTAAAAATCATTTGAATATTCAATGGATATTTAGCCAAAATCGATGTAAAATCAATTAACATCAATTTTTTCCCAGCTCTAAATACCTTCTTCAAATTAAAGCTGCAAAAACATAGAAGTAAATCGATTTTAAATGGATTATCAAATATTTTTTAACTCTAGTTCTAGTTCTAGAGCTTTAAGAAAATCTTAATTAATCAATTTAATTGACTTTATTTATTGTATTATATTTTGTATCAGACATATTCCCATATATTCCCAAGTTTTAAAAAAATCTCCGATATAAGTACTTGCGTCATCTATGAGTCGCCTCTAAAAGGTTTTGAAATGTGGTTAAGCTTTTAGATAAACTTTCAGTAAAAGCACTCCCAGAAATTTCCCTAAAATTCCCCTAACCGTCCCAGGAAATTCTGTAAAATTCCCAGCCAATTTCCAGAATTCAAATAAATGGGAAATCTTGGACATACATTTTTAAAAGTACCAAATTTTTTATTGAGGTTTCACAACACAAAATTAATTTAGCAAATAAAATTAGAAAAAAAAAAGATTTATAAAGTAACTATATCCTAAATGTTAAGCAGATGCCTGGGACAACCGATGCGGCTGGATGGCCAACCGGATGTCATCGACATTCTTGAACTTCAGCGATATATTCTCCACGAACTGCAGCTTTTCCAACTGAAAGTCGCTCTGAAAGTCAAAGTTGGCGATCAGTTTTACCAGGAAGACCTTCATGATGAAAAGACCATAGCGGCGACCTTATAAAGGAAGTAAATTAATTATAAATTAATAATAAAATGCAAAATAGTAATAGTAATCCTAGAAAACTCACCTATGCAGGACCTCAGTCCATTGGAGAAGGGCAGGAAGCTGTAGGAGTGCCGCCTATTCCGCTGCCTTCTTTGCTCTCCTGAAGCTGGAGTCTCCCCTGGCTGCTCCTGATCCTGATCGAGAAACCGCTGCGGATCAAACTGCTTGGCATTGGCTCCCCACCAGCGCTCGTCGCGCTGCATGTTGAAGGTGTCCAGCACCACGATGCTGTTCTGCGGCACAATGGCGTCCCGTCCGGCCAAGCGAAAGTCCCGGCTGACATGACGCAGGTTCATGGGCACGGTGGCCAGCAGCCGCAGCGATTCACTGACAAAGGCGTCCAGGTAGCGCAGCTGCTGCAGCTGTTCCAGGCCCACATGTCCGCCAGTGTCCGGCACCACGGCGGCGATCTCCGCCCGCAGTCGCTCCTGGCAGTCGCCCTTGTGCGTGGCCAGGCAGAGCAGCGCCAGCATGATGCTGTTGGACACCGTCTCAAAAGACTGTCAATGGGAAGACCTTAGACATACATTTGAACTTCCAATAAATAATCGCACCACTCACCACCAGCACCATGGATTGGGCCTCGTGCATGATCTCCTCGAGCGTCATCTCCCCGTTGGCAGCCAGCTGGAAGATCTGCTCGATGAATATGCGCCGCTGCCAGCCCGAGGCCGTGTCCTCTCCGGGTCCATCCGCGCCCACGGCATCCCTTAGCCGCCAGTTACGATGCTTTGTCTTTACAATTCCCCCCACAAAATCCTCCAGTAGCTGGCAGTTCTTCTTGGACTCCGCGTAGAGTTCAGGTTCGAGGAGGCGATGCAGCAGGTCGCTCTGGAGCCAGGGTTTTACCACCCGAACGGCAGATATCTCCAGGAGTCTGAAAATGGAACGAATTAGAGAAACTCTCAGGGGAAAGTAGTGGGGAGAAGGCTTCCTTCCCCTTCACTCACCGCTTGTAGCTGTGCGCAATGTGGTCATCATCGATCTGGGTGAAGTTCGTGGGTGTGCCCATTATGGTCACTGCAAGTGAGTTAAATTTAAATAAAATTTAAAATATACAATAATAATAATACAATTAAACATTTCTAATTTACAGCAAAATATTTGGAATTATTAAAAGCCGAACGCTGGTCTATGGAGCACCCGATAGATGGTGGATTTTGGGTCGGATTTCGCATACGTGAGCTGCATGGAAACGGGGGGAACGTGTCGCCATGCGGAAATGGGCGGAGAAGTGGGTGGTACGTAGTGGTGATTATTCCATAATGGCTTTTACAGATGGAGGTCAACTGCAAGCGCTGGATGAGCGTTTTGTAACGTATTTTGATGTGTAGGAACAATGCAATCTATGATTTTTGATAATATTGAGACTTCAACGTTAATTTCGATATATTTTGATATGAAAGAAGTCGTATTATTTGAGTTTATGAACCTTAAAATATTAAATACACCGCGAGACATATTGATATTATAAAAAAATGTATAGATCTTTACACGATTTATATTCGAAAAACTAAAAAAAAAGGTATACTCACAGCAGGACACCTCCAGAACGGCACGACTGAGCATATCCTCGGCATCCGTGAAGCTGACCGACTTGCCATGGAGCTGGGGCAGTATGGCGAACTGTTCGATCATCTGGTTGCCCACCGAGTTGAAGACATCGAAAAAGCTGGTCACAATGTTGTGACTGAAGGCGGGATTGAGCTGCTTCCTGCGCAGCTTCCACTGCTGCCCTGTATTAGCATATTAATTATTTGTAAAATATAAATATAAATAACCTCTCTTCGTAGCTAACCTCTGGCGTGGAGAAGGCCACGATTCACAAAGAAGCCGTCCTGCAGAAAGGTCTTGTCCAGACACTCGGGTGCATTCAGTACGCACTCCATACCCGCTGGATCGTCTATATAAACCAGGACACGGGTGCCCAAGAGCACAGCCATGGGACGCTGGAAGAATACCCGGAAGTATGTGACCTTCTCCAGAATACCTGCAAGTATAAGTATACGTATATCATGTCAGAGAGGCACTCCCTTATTTACTTACTATTTGGATGCAGGTTGATGCAGAGCAGGAACCAGAGCAGCGGCTGATGGACCACTCCCCGCCAGCCATTCAGCTGCCAGATGAGGCGCCAGCACTTGCGCTGCTGCCAGCCGAGGAGCACCGCCAGGATGGCCCCGCAGACCCCCAGGGCCACGCACAGGTGCATTGTCTTTATGGCCTAATGCGGTGCTTTGTAGGCGAAACGGGTTGTTAGTCAGCCAGCTAAGTTGGCTAAGCAAGAGGGAACGCTGTGGGTTTGTGGGGAAACCGAAACCAAATCCGAACCGAACCGAACCGATCGGTTGGGCCAACAGTTGACAACTGCCCAAAATGCGAAGCACACAGCCTGAATTATTGTCCGTCTCTTTGGCTTTATTATTACATATTTATTTATTGCCTAGGAAACGGGGAGAGCTGCTGGCTTCCGCTGTGATTTGTTTTTTTGACTTTAAAAATTGTTGCAGGAAAGATTTTTCTTGTATTTATGCCCTTGCTGGGTTTTATAATATAGAAGTTTGCAATGTAAATAATATTTATACTTCAAATTAATGATTTTTTTGACTTATTCATGATCGATGATTTCAATTGCAACTGGAAGGGTATGCATACTTCGGCTTCCTGTTTTCCGTTTCCGTTATTTATTCTATTTATTTTTAGTTTTTTACTAAGGAAAAGTAAGAAGATAAAGTAACAAAATCATTCTTTATTATTTACTGATATTTTTTAATTACATTTAGCCTTGCAAAATGAATTAATAAAAGCTCAAAAGTTGATGGCAAAAATATGCATTAATGAAAGCAAGGCCCCAGCAAGTGCATTCATTTATTTCCCTCAAGAGCCGAGTCGTTGAGCGCCGATTAGATATTTTGTATAAGTAATAAGTTGACTGATCGTTGCCTCTTATTAATCCGTCCAGAGCAAGTGCATATAGTACACTTGTCTGGCCTGAATGAAATCCGATAATCTTATCTAAACCAGCAGATCGAACGTTAGTGTGGAGCAACTAACCCACTAAAGCCCACTGAGAGCTATAGAAACAGTTCTTTGATAGCAAATAATATATTTATATTTAACATTTAACTGTAACATTTTTTTACATTTTAACATGTAAAGTATAATGTATTTTATCTCCACATTTACCGATCGTTTGTATAGCAGCTATATGATATAGTCGTCCGATTCTTATGAAATTTACAACAAAATTCTTTAATAATATGAAAAACTAGTATCTAAAAGTAGAAGAAGCTATGTTGAAAACTGAAAAAGTTTTAATTTTTTTTTCTAAAAATTTCCCGACCGCTCCTTTGGCAGCTATATGATATAGTAGTCAGATTATTATAAAATTAAATCCAAAAATCTTAATCAATATATTAAGCTTATAACCGAGAGTTGATCAAGATATGTTAAAAAACAAAGAAGTTATAATTCTTTTTCTACAAATTTACGGATCGTTTGTATGGCAGCTATATGATATAGTCAACCGATCTGGCCCGTTTCGACTTATGTACGAGTGGGAGTATATAGAAGACTATCTGCAAAGTTTTATTTAGATAGCTTCAAAACTAGAGACTAGTTTGCGTATAAACGGACAGACGGACATACGGACAAACTCTGATTGTTTCCCAATTCAAGAAAAATTACTCTAAAATTTAGGAAGAATTTTTATAAAAGTTATAAATTATATATTATATATTATTATTTATCAATGTATTTTATTACAAACCTAATTATCATTGCAAACAAAGGGTTAATAATTTGCCAGCTTTAAATCCATTGATTGCCGGCCCCTCTGAAGATTAGCCGCCAATCGAGCAGGTTCCCATCATTCTTCAGTTCAGTCTGTTGCTGTCGCTCGCGGAGAACGAACCCTGCCGCTAGACATGGCGCTGTGGCCGCTGCTGCTCCTCGGTCTGGCACTGTGGCTGCTCCTGCGCAAGTGGTCGCTGCTGCGTGTTGGCATCAGCTTGCCCGGACCCTGGGCTCTTCCGCTCCTGGGCAATGCCCAAATGGTGGGCAAACTGAAGCCGGAATGTGAGTAACTCAAAGAGGGCAGTCTCAAGCTTCACTCCACTCACCACTTCAGCTGGCAGTCATCTTTCTGGTGTTCACAGAGCTACGCGATCGCTTCGGGGCCACCTACCGCCTCTGGTTGGGCCCCCAGTTGTGGGTCTTCCTCCACTCGGCGGAGGAGACGCGCCAGGCCCTGCACGATCCCACGCTGCGCAAGGCGGAGACCTTCCTCCAGCTGGAGCCCCTCATTGGGAATGGATTGCTGATCAGCCACGGTGCGCACTGGACGAGGCAGCGTCGCCTCCTGACCCCGGCCTTTCAGCCGCAACTGTTGCGACATTTTGCACCGGCCATAGGCAGGCATGTGGATCGCTTGGTCAGCCGACTGGCGGCCACCAAAGGTGCCTGCCTGGAGGTGACGGATCCGCTCTTTGCCTGCCTTCTCGATGCTATAGTGGGTGAGTTTTCCCGGGTTTCCATATCCATTTCCTTATCAATAAAAGGTATTATCCACAGACACCTCAATGGGCGCCCAATTGGACACACAGTTGGTCGATCACTCCCCCGTGGTCCAGGCATTCCATCGCAGCAGTGAGCTGCTGTTCAAGCGCATGATCAACCCTTTGCTGGCCTCCGATTGGATCTTTCGGCGCACCCAACTCTGGCGGGATCTCAGCGAGCATCTGCAAGTGATCCACAGCCTGATGGACCAGGTGATCGAGCGGCGGGCCAAGGAGTTGGAGGAGCAGAAGGGTGCTCCTGGCAAAATGCACAATCTCCTAGACACGCTGCTCCTGGCCAGATTTAAGGATCAATCGTTGAGCAGAAGGGAAATCCGCGATGAAGTCAATACGTTTGTCTTTGCGGTGGGTTCAGGAGAGCGGAGGAGGGTCTCCAGGATTCCGTACTTATTGGTTTATCTTCGATTTCAGGGCGTGGACACCACCACAGCTTCCATGTCATTTGTTCTCTACGCCTTGGCCAAATATCCCGAGACCCAGGCACGTCTTCGGGAGGAACTCCAGCTGCACCAGCAGCCGAAGGACGCTGATCTGGACTCCCTCAACGAGCTGCCCTACCTGGAGGCCTTCATCAAGGAGGTTCTGCGCATGTATACCATCGTGCCCACCACAGGACGCCAAACAACGCGAACCACCGTCATCGGGGGCAGGACATATTGTGCCGGGATCACGCTTTGGATAAACATGTATGGACTTGCGCACGATGCACGCTACTATCCGGATCCGTATGCCTTCAAGCCGGAGCGTTGGCTGGCAAGTGACGGGGCTGCCCCGCCGCCCGCCTTCAGCTACATTCCCTTCTCCGGCGGACCGCACGTGTGCATCGGGCGGCGGTACTCGCTGCTCCTGATGAGACTCCTCACCGCCCGTCTGGTGACCGAGTTCGATCTGCGGCTGAGTCCGGAGAGCGCGCCCCTCAAGTTGCAGGCCCAAATGGTGCTGAAAGCTCGCGGCGGCATCAATGTGTCTTTTGTGAAACGCTAAAGACCGAAAGAAACTTAATAAACAGCAAGAAAAACATAACAAAACCTAATTTAATACAATATTTCCTTCAAATATATACATTTTCAGTGAAATAATATTTATTTTGTAAAGATAAATACCGAATACCAAAAGAAAAGTAGGATTTTTAAAGTATTTTTTTTAAATTATGCGATTCTTTGGTATGGAAAAGTCGTGAAATAGTTGTCTGCTCAAGAACTAAGCCGATTAAAAAGTATCGATGGTAGAATGTATCATCGATGTATCGCCTTTCTTTCAAGCCGATAGTATCGGTTGCTTTTCCAGCAGAAACAAATATCCATTGCCAGCAGGCGTTTGTTCGTAATATTAATTAATTAACCTATGGCGAGCTACGCCAGGTGTTTTCTTGTAAAAATTAAACGATAATTATCCGATACAAAATTCATGTTTCCGACAAATTCCTTTTTTGTTTGCTACCCGAAAACCGACGTGCAAAACTCACACACTTACAGCAGCCGAAAACACACGCAGCGCAGCTACCCATACCGATGTAGAAGTGTACTGCCATAAATTGAAGTGTAAGTTGGAAAGAAAGCACACACAACAAAACATACACACGCGCTCTCTCGCACGCACACTGCAAAATACAAAAGAACATTATTTTTGCGGTTTCAAATAATTTGATACGTATCGACACACATTGGACAGCGGCGAGCAGGCGGATTTTATTAATTTAAATGTACATACATACAGACAGTTTTTGTTTTTTGGCCAGAACTGAACGGCAAGGTAAGAGGAAAAGTGCAAGTTCGCGCGTGTGTGTATGCGCGCGCTCGTATGTGTGCGTGTGTGAGTGTGCGAGAAGAAGCGGCAGAGCAGCAGCGACGCATTTAATGTTGCCGCTCGTGGTGCTGCTGCTGCTGCTGCTTCTCCTTCTTCTTCTTGCCGCCGCAACAAATTGCATAAAACATGGCCTGGCCTGAAAATTTTCATCCAGTCATTGCACACAAAAGAAAGCTTGTACATTATTTATGCATGTATGCGTAATTGCCTGGCACATATTTGCATATTCATTTCGCGGCGTGCGTGCGTGTGCGATGTACGATGTACGATGTGCGGTGTGCGCTGCGCCGCGCTGCCTGTGTGGGTGTATTTTTAACATTTGTTTGTTACAGAATCTTTTTCGCGAACGCCGCCGCCGCCAGTGCAGAGCGGTAAAGCAGCGCCGCGTAGCTGCTGGAAAAGCCACCACCTCCATCACAGTGAGCCCAGAAGTCGTCCAGTTCAACCAGTGACACGCCTGCAACACCAGCACCAACACTGCTAAGGCATCGCTCCCATATCCCCATAGCTCGAGCAGCAGCAGCAGCACCACCACATCTGTTTCCCTCCTCTCCCCTCGCCCCTCACTTCCACTACCAGCCGAGATCCTCCGGATAACGGAGGAGCCGCCAAATTCAGCACCATTCAAGTGCCGAGTAAGATGGAAATAGAAACAGACCACTCGATCGAAGCAATGGACACCCAGGACACCCAAGAGGTCGAGATAATCACCAGCGACCTCCAGCAGCAGCAGCAGCAGCAACAGACTCCGCCGCAACAGCAACAGACCGCGCAGCAGCAGCAGCAGCAGCAGAACTCGCCGCCGCAACTGCCGAAATTCAAGAACCTGATCCATCCGCAGCTGCACGCAGCGGGAGCAATCACCCAGCTGCCCAGCGAGAACGGCAACGTGCCGCCACAGCAGCTGCTCGCCGACAGCAGCTCGACCACATTTGCCGGCAATAACGATTCGGTGGAGGCCATGGGCATGGACGACGAAACGAAGGAGGACCAGTTTAGGTCGGAGACGACCTTCTCCTTCACCGTGGAGAATGTCGGGCAGCTGAAGAGCCAGCGGCTATCGCCGCCCGTCTACGTGCGGATGCTGCCGTGGAAGATAATGGTTATACCCAATGACCGGGCCCTGGGCTTCTTCCTGCAGTGCAACGGGGAGAACGATTCGCCGACATGGTCGTGCAATGCCATTGCCGAGCTGCGGCTCAAGTGTCACAAGCCGGACGCGCAGCCCTTCTCGCGGGCCCGCATCAAGCACTTGTTCTACTCGAAGGAGAACGACTACGGTTACTCGAACTTCATCACCTGGCAGGAGCTGCAGGATGCGGACAAGAGTTACGTGCACAACAACAGCATCACGCTGGAGGTTCATGTCATTGCCGATGCTCCGCACGGCGTCCTCTGGGACTCCAAGAAGCACACGGGCTACGTTGGCCTCAAGAATCAGGGCGCGACCTGCTACATGAACTCGCTGCTCCAAACGCTGTACTTCACCAACTCCCTGCGGCTGGCCGTCTACCGCATACCCACGGAGGCCGACGATAGCACCAAGTCGGTGGGTCTGTCGCTGCAGCGGGTCTTCCACGAACTGCAGTTCGGCGACCGTCCGGTGGGCACCAAGAAGCTAACCAAGTCCTTTGGCTGGGAGACGCTCGACTCGTTCATGCAGCACGATGTCCAGGAGTTCCTGCGCGTTCTCCTCGACAAGCTCGAGTCGAAGATGAAGGGCACGTGCCTGGAGGGCACCATACCCGGCCTGTTCGAGGGCAAGATGTCCTCGTACATCAAGTGCAAGAATGTGGACTACAACAGCACCCGCTACGAGACCTTCTACGACATTCAGCTGAATATCAAGGACAAGAAGAACATTTACGAGTCCTTCCAGGACTATGTGGCCTCCGAGACGCTGGAGGGCGACAACAAATACGATGCCGGAGTGCATGGCCTGCAGGTGAGCTATTAACTACGGTGCCTCTGACCTCCATAGCTTTCTATAATCCACCCTGAAAAGCCTTGAATATAACGCCGGATTTCCCTATTTGCAGGAGGCCAGCAAGGGCGTCATCTTCACTTCATTCCCGCCCGTCCTCCATCTGCATTTGATGCGTTTCCAATACGATCCCATCACGGACAGCTCGATCAAGTACAACGATCGCTTCGAGTTCTATGAGCAGATCAATCTGGATCGCTATCTGGCCGAGGGCGAGAAGACATCGGCGGACTATGTGCTGCATGCGGTGCTGGTGCATTCGGGCGACAACCATGGCGGCCACTACGTGGTCTTCATCAATCCAAAGGCGGACGGACGGTGGTTCAAGTTCGACGACGATGTGGTCTCCAGCTGCCGCAAGCAGGAAGCCATCGAGCAGAATTACGGCGGCATGGATGATGAGATCTCGTTCCATGCCAAGTGCAGCAATGCCTACATGCTGGTCTACATCCGACAGTCGGAGCTGGACCGTGTCCTGGGCGACATACCCGAGAGCGAGATCTCGAGTGATCTGGTCGAACGGCTCGATCTGGAGAAGCGGATCGAGATGGCGCGCCGCAAAGAGCGCAGCGAGGCCAATCTCTATGTGTCCGTGCACGTTATACTCGAGGAGTACTTTGAGGGTCAGCAGAAGCGACGTCTCTTCGACCTGGAGAAGACGCACCAGCGGCCGTTCAAGCTCAAGCAGAACCAGACCGTCGAGGAGCTGGTGGATATGTTTGTCAAGGGCTTTGGAGTGTCGCGAGACCGTATGCGGATGTGGAACATGTGCACCGCCCAAACGCAGAAGTTCCTGCACTTTGACTTCGAGGCAGAGAGCTCGCGCACCATTGAGCAGATCCCCACGTCGCAGAAGCCGTGGGTCATCTTCCTCGAACTGGCCTCGCCCGAAAATCCCGCTCCCCTGCCGCCCTTCAATCCCAAGACGGACGTCCTGCTGTTCCTCAAGTACTACGATGCGCGGAACAAGCGCCTCAACTACATCGGATGCACACAGCAGCCGCAGAGCCGGCGGCTGATCGACCTGGTGCCGGAGGTCAACAAGAAGCTGGGCTTCGACCCGGACACCGAGCTGACCATTTTCGACGAGTACGCCGACAAGAAGGTGGCCAATTTAAACGAGCCGATCGACAGCGTGCTGTTCATACCGCAGGACCACCTGCAGGGTCCCATTCTCATCTTTGAGCGGGAGACCGTCGATGCCAGGCTGGACCTGCCCACGGTGGAGGACTACTTCCTCGACCTGGTCTACCGCATCGAGATCATCTTCAGCGACAAGTGTAACCCCAACGAGCCGGACTTCACCCTGGAGCTCTCCAATCGCTACAACTACGATCAGCTGACCAATGCGGTGGCCGAGCGGCTCAATACCGATCCCCAGAAGCTCCAGTTCTTCATGTGCATCAACAACTACAAGGAAACGGCTGGCAATGCGGTACCGTACACATTCAAGGTGCGTAATTGATGTCTAATATTGTGAGGAGAGAATATTGTGAGAGAGATGGAACCGGTTTCCTTTCCATTTCCATTCTCCTTGCAAGGAAAACTATGTGCAACCGGCTTCGTCTGGTGTATTCCTTGATTTTATCAAATGTATTTATCGAAAAATATCCCAGTTAACGTTAAAATATCGATATTATCGGAAAACATCGATGAATTATACTTAATTTTCTCATTTGTTCAGATTATTTTGATTGAATATCAAACAAAATATTGAATTATCGCACTTTTAACGCAACTATTGAATTATATATCGACTTTTGCGTCAAACATATACAGTTTCAGTTATTAATATTTAATATTTTGTCATGTTCCAGGGCACCATCAAGGATTTGGTGGCGTACAACAAGGCGAGCACGCCGAAACGCATCTTCTACCAGCGGCTGTCGCTCAGCATCCACGAGCTGGACAACAAGAAGCAGTTCAAGTGCGTCTGGGTGAGCAGCGACCTCAAGGAGGAGAAGGAGCTGGTGCTGTATCCCAACAAGAACGACACGGTCAAGGGTCTGCTGGACGAGGCGGCCAAGAAGATAACGTTCGCGGAGAACAGTCGTCGCAAGTTGCGCCTGATTAAGGTCAGCAATCACAAGATCGTGGCGATTTGCAAGGACGAAATAGCGTTGGACACACTGCTGAAGACCACCGAATCGATATCGACGACGCAGGGTGCCCAGAAGATCTACCGTATCGAGGAGGTGCCGGCGGAGGAGATGCAGCTGGCGGAGAACGAGTTCCTCGTTCCGGTGGCCCATTTCAGCAAGGAGCTATACAACTCGTTCGGCGTACCCTTCCTCACCAAGGCGCGCCAGGGCGAGCCGTACGGCGCGTTGAAGCAGCGCATCCAGAAGCGCCTGAATGTCCCAGACAAGGAGTGGGAGAACTACAAGTTCTGCGTCATCACCATGGGCCACAACGCCGATGTGAACGACAACACGCCCGTGGACCTGGACGTGTACCGCACCTGGACCAGCGGCCAGTTGCCCTTCTTTGGCCTGGATCACATCAACAAATCGCGCAAGCGCAGCTCGCTCAATTTCTCTGAGAAGGCCATCAAGATCTACAATTAAAAAAACGAGAAACAGAAGAAGCCGAATCGGATAGAGACACCAGTTGGAAGCGAGGAAAACCGAAGAGCAGCAGCACCAGCAGCAGCAGCAGAAGCAGCAGCAGCAGGAGCGACTCTGGGAGAAGGGAAATGTGACGCTCTGGGTGTACAGTTTAGCCACCAAGGGAAGCAAGCAACAGCTCGAAATTTGAACAAGTGTCACGCGTCTCGGCCTCCCCCACAGATACTATATTTTAAAGCTTATAAAAATTTTGTTTAATCTTACGGCTAAGTCATATATAATTATTTATTAACACACCGCCCGCACGCCCAAGCAGCCTGCAGTGCGCACGCACACACCAACCCAACCAACAGACAGACCGATTATATAGAAGGTCCTGATTTCGGTTCTAGTTTCAAAATTCCGATTGTGAGATTTTACCTCTTTCATTTTCCCTGACCTATTATTTTTCAATTGCTTTTCAATTAAATTTTACTTCAATTTAGACTTAGGCTTAACGCGCTCGTGTGTGTGTGTGTGTGTGTGTGTGTATTTTCTATGCTAAATATTCTTAATCGATAATTGTTTAATCGCAGGCAAAATAATCGAGAGACTTATCGGAAGCGAAGCGATTGTTTTGTCAGTTGTGTAAATAAGCGTTGAAACACAGAGAAGGTTAAGGATGGTGATGATGTTGTAACAAAGCAGGCGATAAATATTAAAACTAAAACAAAGGAAGCAACACTAAACTAAATACAAGAGAAACCACAAAAGATACACACACATATATATATATAAATATAAATATACGTGAGAGAGAGAGAGAGAGAGAGAGCCACACAAGTATAACTTAACAAAAAAGAGCAAAAAATTACGGCAGTAACGAAGAAAAACACACAAAAACACTTAAAGTAAAGTCACGAACGAGAGCGAGAACGAGCGAGAGAGACACTAGCAACGAGAAGGATATAGAAAGAGATGGGAAGAGAGGGACGCGGCTAAGATGGGAAAGAGGAAATGTAGGATTTGTTTCAAACAACAATTATTTGTGATTTTAAAACATGAAATGATAAAAATGTACGCAAAGGACTAGACAACATAATATTAATTAATAAATTACTATAATACACAATCGTTTAGAGCTTTTTCTTTGTTAACTATAGCGAAAAGGAAACAAAGCGAGAATTTGAAACAAATAACAAAACAAAACAAAAGAACGCCACTAACAACAACAGAACAGAATCAAATATATAGACAGAGGAGAGCCCACAACAAAACAATATTTGAACAATATATTACTATGCTATTATTATTATCATTATTATTTATGCAGCAAATAATTCAAATTATTTATGTGTAAAGAAGAGAGAAAACAAAACCGAAAACCAATAAAATACCAAGAACTCAAATGAAATGAGTGCGCGCGATATCGACTAGATTTCGTTTCTTCTTTGGCTTAGAAAGTTAAAAACTTGTCTTTTTATTCCGATTCCAGGCTGGATTTGGGCTATCGTTAAAGTTGAGATATTTAAGAACTAATCTAGGCCTTTGATCTAGAAGAAATGATGTTGATTCTGTTATATTTCGACACAGCTTTAGAAGAGAGAGGTTTTTAAGCTTTTAAATATTAAAAACCGAAGAGAACAATGAATGTGTTTCAAAGAATTTACGATATGCCTGGGCTATAGCATTATTTTCTGTAAAATAAATTGAATTAATTATAAAGTTTATCTTTGGTATTACTTAATAAAAGAGGTATTTCTTTTATCAACTTATACCCAAGATAAACTTTCCCAAATTAAGTCCAAACTTCAGGAAAAGTAGGCCTGGCAACCGCTTCACTTCCACTGATTTCCCTATAAAAGCCGGATAAAGACAAGCTAATCCCTCATTCCGCATTCATCGGTCGTGGAGTGCACTTATTTTGCTTTTTAATTACTTTAATCATTATTTCAATTTAATGTTTTACTTGTTTTTTTTTTTATCGATTGTTGTGGCTCAAAATTATGAGATTTCGATTCTCATCATTGGCATTTGGCTTGCTTGTTTTTAGATTTTTATTTATTTATTTTTTTCTAATGAGGAACTTTGCACTATTTATTTATTATTTATTTGCAATTAGTTTTTATCCCTTTTCTCAAATCATGTCTCTGTTATATGGACATTTAACTTTTTGGGTTTGTTATTTTAATAATCAACAAAAAATCGCTGCTTTTTAATTTGTGATTCGTTTCTTAACCCTTTTCTGCCCCTTTTGCAGCTCAAATAAAGGTGGCTGGACGATGTCCTTGCTTTCCTTTTCAAGTGTAACGCAGTGTTGGGCTCTGCCACGTTGGGAGCCAGCCTTAAACTCATTATCCAGGGGAAGCAATCCAAATGGGAACATCAAAAGCTGACCCCAATCCATGGAGCACAATGCTTAGGCTCGACATTGTGTGCTACTCGGGCTCCAGGAGCCGATAAATGCTCCACTTTGACCAAGTAATACAGTTGCTTGTAAATAGGTTCCTCTTTTAATGATGAAATCGTTTGGAAAATCGTAGCCTAAGTTTGCTTAAAGACTAGGGGAGCGGACTCGAGCTTAGAACTTGCGACGCTTGAGCAGCTCCGGCCGCCAGTTGACCGGATGGGACTCCTCGCTGGCCTCATCGTCCTCCTTGTACACCTTGATGGTCTTGTCCGCCTCGGCGGTGATTAGGCGCGTGCCCGACTGATCGAAGCACATGGCAAAGATGCCCGCCTCGCTGTCCATGGAGCCGGGTTGGACGGGCGCCTGGAAGCGCTGGAAATTGTAGCCGGTGCGCCAGTCCCAGAAGAACATGGTGCCGTTGTCGCCGCCCGAGACCAGCACGCCGTCATTGTTGGCCGCCATGCAGTTGACGATGGCCGTGTGGCCGGAGATGTTTTGCACGAAATTACCCTCCGGGCAGCGCCACTGCTTGATGTTGTCCGGCGAGGCGGAGGCGAACATGTACAGCGACGGATGCAGGACCACGCTGCGCACGGACTTCTTGTGGTTGGTCAGCGTGCAGACGCTCTTGCCGGCGGCGAGATCCCACAGTCGGACGGTGGAGTCGTGGGAGCCGGTGATGATTTGCGGATTGGTTGCCTGCGCCACCACACTGGCCACCGTGTTCGTGTGCCCCGTCAGCGTGTGCACGTTGGCCTTGGTCCGCATATCCCAGATCCGCGCTGTCGAGTCCCGGCCCGAGGTGGCCAGCACATCGATGGTGGGATGCAGGGCCAGGGAGTAGACAGCGGACAGATGGCCGTGATAATGCCGGATCACCTTGTTGTACTCGAGATCCCAGCACTTGACCTGCCGGTCCTCGCCGCAGCTGAACAGGTACGGGTGCTTCGTGCTAACGGCCACGCCGCGTACAGTGCTCACGTGGCCGGTGAGGGAGAGCTTCAGCTTGCCGCTGGCCAGGTCCCAGATCTTGATCACGCGATCGCCGGCGCCGGTGGCGAACCACTCGTTGCCGGGCTCCACGGCTATGCAGCGCACCCAGCCGAGATGGCCGGATATGACGCGGGAGAGCTTCCACGGAGCATGCCACTTGGGCTTCGGTATGGTGGGCGCCTTCTTCGGTATCAGTTGCAGGTTGCTGGCACTTCCATTCGACCCCTTGCCGTTGTCCGCTGCCCCACCATTGTTGCTGTTCGGCAGAGAGGCGCGCACCAGGGATGTGTGGCTGCCAGTGACTACCGGTGCTCCTCCTCCTCCTCCTCCTGTCTTCTCCATCGCTCTGCCGCCAGTGTACTTAACCAGGCCACCGGCCGAGGAGCCCTCTGCACTGCCATCGGTAATGGCCAGCGGCTTGTCGCCCGGCACCGGGGCCCCTGCTCCCCGCCTGGCATCGCCTATCTTGGCGGCCTTGTCCAGGACCAGTCCGTAGCTGTCCCTCGCCTTGATGGAGCGTCGCAGCTTCTCTCTGTTCACGAAAAACATAAAAAAACAAGGATTAGGCCAATGCTCAATTTTCTTTACCAACCGCAAGTACTTACAGCCGTTCGTCGATCTCGGGCAGGTTTCCCTGGTTGGACACGAACAGGTCGTGGGTGCGCTTCAGGGAGCGGAAAATCAGTGTATGCACACTGTGTTTTTGCACGTCCTCCATCGCTGCTGGCTCCTATTTGTTTGATTATTTGTTAAAATCTGTCGAAATATGAAAAAATGCGGCCTTTCAGCTGGCTTCACAATTAGGGATGTGCAAAATATATCAACATATTGATATATCGATATTTTTAAAACCTAAGTAAATATTTATATCAATATATTTATGATTTTTTTTAAATATTTTTCGGGTGATAAATTCTTTATCAATTTATTATTTAAAAAAAAAATGATATATCATCGTTTTACTTGTGTACGGACTACATGCGATACTATCGGCCATGAATAGCAAACGCCGGCAAATATCGCTAAATAAATAACCCGAAATAAAATTTAGTCGCAGTTCCGAGTTCTGAAAATTTTACATTTTAGTTATTCTCAAGTTTCCATAAAATCTGTAAATTAGAATACTTTGAAATAATAAACTAAATTTTTCAATATTTTCTTGAAAAGATAATTAAAATTTCACTGTGGAATTTCTACATTTTTGAAGCTAATAATAATAAATATTTGATCAAAAATTCAAATTAAAATAATTTAAAATTGTCAACAAAGGTTTTTCTATTTTAGGAGACATTTATGACATTGAATATAACTTCCAGTTTGAAGTAAATAAAATCTTTAAATTTAAATACGTTGAAATTGTTAACTAAATTTTTCAATATTTCAAGAACTTATTTATGTGGAATTTCTACAGTTTTGAAGTTAATAATAATAATTCTATAAAAACTTCAAATTAAATATTTTAAAGTTGTTAACAAAAACTTTTGCATTTTTAAGAGACTTTTATGACATTAAATAAGATAACTTCCAGTTTGAAGTAAATAAAATTTTCAAATTAAAATACTTTGAAATTTCCAATTACATTTTCCCATATTTCACGAGACAACTAGAAAAAATAATGGAACTCCCAGGCTGGAAGTTATAAATTAACTATATTTCCGAAAATTTTAAAAACGAATAAGACCAGCGTAGAAAGTTGATAATTTGAAGGCATTTTTAGATCATGTTTAACTAAAAGAATTTCCTCGAACCATCCAGAAGTCCTTAAAGTCCTTGTATAACGATCCCCGTGAACCCTAATGAATATATACACATATATATATTTCTATAAAGAAAACAAGTGGTATGTCCTTTTTGAAGCACATTTCTGTTTTTTTGTTTTGTGTTTGTTGTTTTTTTTCTCTTTTATTTATTAGTTTGCGGGAACCGGAGATCCAGATGCAGCATTACTCGACGACAGAGATGAGGACGTGGGAGACACGGATGCTGACGAGGTGCTGGCCGGAGCACCGCTCTCTGGGACCGGCGAGGGCCTCGTGTTGAAGAACTGTTTAATCTGGCAATGGAATTCGGATTAATTAATCTATTATAATGTTCAAAGATGCTAGCAACACGATTGTCATAGGTTTTGAAACAACAATTCAGAATTATCTCTTAAAAGTTCATTGGAATTAAAGAAACTTGAAGCAAAGAAGCTGTTTTTATTGCGTACTTCTTTTGTTTAAATTAAATTTCATCGAATTTCGGAGTACAAACGTATTTATTCGTAAGGATGTGCCGTTAGTTTCTCAGACAATACCGTTATGTTGAATCCCGTTCTCTCTAATTCTGGCTTTAATAACGGTTTCAAAATGGGAAATTTACGAAAATGAATTCAATTCTTGAACATGTTTTTTGAGTTTTGCAAACGTAATTTAGTTTTAGTTTAGTTTATGACTGACGTATCTTTTTATATTTTTGTTTAAACAAATCCAAAGAAACAAATGATTATAGTTTGTATGCATTTATACGCATTGACTTCCTATTGTACACTACGACAATCCTGCTCAGAGTGTTGGTTTTTGGAAGAGTTTCTTACAATCCGTTTAATGTAATTGCATGATGTTTCGTTGTTCGAGCTGGACACCACATTGTCCACTCGGTACGGCGGCGAGATGGTGACTTCATTCAGAATTTGTATGTTGAGTCCCTGCCAGGAGACCTCATTGTACTGCAAAAGAGGAGGGATCGATGGATCGGGTTAATAACTCCTCGGAGGATCGGAGGTTAGGAGGATAGGAGGAGCGTTGTCCATACCCCGTATTGTTTGGCTATCGCTCTATAAAGCTCCTGCGCCTCTGGACTGACATCGGCGTTCTTGGACTTGAGATAGTCCTGCCTCCGCTCCACTGTTTTCCTCAGGCGCATCTTCACCTGCTCCAGGTTGAGCTTCTGCGGATCGTCACAGTTTCCGTTGCACTCCTTGACCACCTGGACGTTGCTGCACAGCGAGAGGTTCATCGCGTAGATGTCGCTCAGCTCCTCCGTGGACTTGGACCGGCATTCTAGATGGGATTTAGCGGGGGGGCAGATGTAAGGGGAACCACTAGCGGCAGTAAAATGTATTATTATATAAACGAGTGCGACTTTCACTTTGACAAAAGTGCATTTTTGTTTTTAAGTAAAGTCTAAGTTAGTTTTTGTTTTCTTTGTAAAAAGGATACTCAGGATAAGCATCTTTGTGTTGTGATCGAAGGCCAGCACCTCGCCCTCCACCTCCTCGTTGAAACAGGTCGTGCAGACCACTGTGGATCCGATGCTGAAGCAGTCGTTCACCGCATTCACTGCGCTCCCAGCGGCAGCGGCCATCTTTAATTGCCCGACTTGACGGATTGGGAATGGATCCACTGGCGAACTGTCGAGCTGGACAACTGGCTGGGCTTGGGGATAGCAACTGGAGCCGAGATTGCCTCGCTGTATTCCGGTTGCTGGGCTGCGCTCGCGCTCGCGCTTGTTTACACACAAACAAAAGAAAGTCAAATCAAAAGAGCAAATAAAACAACAGTGGCTGCCGCTGCTGCTGCTGCTGCTGTGCTGGCAGGATTCCCAGGGGCGACTCTAATTTCCTTCTGGACAGGATTTCCCGCTTAGCTGCTTCTCTGCTTCCCTGCTTGCTCCCTTCTTTCGCTCGCTTTCACGCGCTGCTCCCGCCGCTGCTGCTGCTGCTGCTGGTGTTGTTGTATGTGTAGCGTAGCGTAAATGTCGCTTCCTGGAACGTCGTCGGCTGCCGATGGATCTCTGCGGTAAGTGCTGCGCTGCGAGCGGAGATTACACGTGCGTTGGGCCAAAGAATCGCGTTGCAGTTGCTGCGCTGGCTGGCGGCGTTGGCCTAATTAGCTTATTGCGGGTTTCGGTTGGGGAAAAGTGGAAAAATATGCGAAAAATTTATTGGTCAACACACGAAACAACAGCCGAAAGAGAACAGCAAAAAACGCAGTGTTGCATGTGCTGCCAGATTGCTATCGATATTTTGGCCTTGGATTTTTTAGGTGCAAATTTCAATTTTTTTGAGATTTTTTAGGGGGAAACCCAAACTTGCATCTGGCAACCCTGATTTCCAGTCTTTGTTTACTTTTTAAGAAGGAAAATTAGAAATTAGAAAATTAATCGAAATTGTATGTGATTCGCTTGCACTTGCTGTTTCTGGCCATTATGGGGTGCTTTGGCTGCAGCCGCAAATATGGTTTATTCTGCAAAGAAGCAAGTATCGCCCGCAGGCAGACACTAAATGAGTTGAAAATTAAATTGCAACTTCCAACTCGCAGTACGGGTGCCCCAACTGCGGCTACTCCTTCTGCGCCAAGTGCCTGAAGCGACCCATGCCCGTGCCGCGGCACGCGGGGAAGGTCCTCAACGTCTGCCTCATCTGCTACGACAAGCTGTCCAAGCTGCAGGCCAGCGCCGATGCCGAGAAGGTGGTGGACTGCGACGCTTTGCCCGGCGAGCTGGTCACCAAGTTCCATCTGGCCCCGCCGCCAAAGTCCACCTCGCCGACGGACGGACTCAACGAGGCGGCCGACGCACTCCTCGAGTAAGTACTGAGCGAAACAAGCACCAGTTCTATGGCACACTGTAAGTCGAAACTGTGCAGCAAGTGCCTCCCGTCCGAGGATCTGGCCGCGGTGCTGGTGCCCATGACGGGAGCCAGCGGTTCCACCTCTGCGTCGGCAGCGTACGCCAAGAATCACGAGGAGGACATTGACGAGAACCTGGACAGTGCGATATCCAAGCGGATCGAGAACCTGAAGCGCGTGGATGCCACGGACGACGAGATCCGCGCTCGCCTCGCCAATCTGAGCGGCATGCCGCACCAAAGGAACTACAAGAACGACAAGAAGGACCTGCTGCTCGCCACGGACCAAAGAAACGACCAGGAGAAGATCCGGGATCTGCTCGAGCAGTTCATGGGCGAATCGCAGCTGGACCAGCGTGTCGGCGAGCAGCGGGACGAGGCCATTTCGGACATTGAGCGCCGCCTGCGTGCTCTTCGCGATGCGCCGATAGACACCGATGGAGGGCGGACCGGGACCATCCTCGGGACCGGGAGCGGCGGCCTCACCAGCATCAGTACGCCCAGCGACAACGAAGAGGACGAGAACGACGAGACGGTTCTGCAGAATACAGTGAAGAAGGTGAGTCTCCATTTGCTTCATCATTTATTTTTGTATCAATTCCTCATCCAAACAGTACTTGGACGAGGCAAACTTGCCCACAATCGCCAGCGATGAACAGACGCAGCTCAATAGCCAAATTCCAAGCAATAGCGCCGCCGTGGAGGAACTGCCTTGGTGCAATATCTGTAACGAGGATGCCGTCTTCCGCTGCCAGGGCTGTGATGGCGAGCTGTTTTGCGGGCAATGCTTTAAGGAGTGCCACGACGACGACGAGGAGTACCGGGAGCATGTCAAGGTCAAGTACAGTGCCCCGCCCAAGTTTAAGGAGAATCACTTTTAACTCCGAGTCCGAGCTTTGCTTCTCCGCTTGTTGATGTGTTAAGTTAATTTCAAAGTAAAGAATAACCTATTATTAGCTGTAATTGTTTATAAACTTGTTTGTCAGAGTCAGAGTCAAGGTGGAACAGTTGCCTTCTCTCTTGGATCGGTGCAGTGTTTACTGCCGTCTCGTTTTTCCATTCCGCTTAAAGGAATATTCCTCAAAAATGAAGCAAAATGAGCATCTGCCACCTCAGTCCCCTTTTATTTTGTCTAGATAAATGGGCAGCAGGTGCTCCGCCGAGTAGGGATCAAAGGAGAACATCTCAAAGAACTTATCGCGACGCGTGCGAAACACTCGCGGATTCCGGCACAAGTTGGCGAGCATCTTGACGAGGGCATTGGCGGTGTTGTATAGGTTGTCCTTGGGGTATATCTCCGGGTACACCAGCTTGTTGGGCGCAAGGGGATAGCAGCCGCAGTAGGTTGCCTCCAGCATGGCCACGCCAAAGAACTCGTGGTCGGCGGTTGAGATGACAATGTCGCCGGCCAGCAGTGTCCTCACATAGTCCTCCCGGGACAGGGCCCCGCAGCTGACGAGCTTGGCTCCCAGCTTCTCCTGCAGGCGCTCGAAGGCCTGCGGAACCGTTTGGTAGCTCTCGCCACATATCGTCACCCTGAAGTCCACGTTGCGCTCGTTTAACCCGATGAGCACTTCGGCCAGCAACTCGGGATTCTTGTCGTGCTCCCAGCGATGAGGCCAGACTAGATGCAGGCATTCCGCTTGAAGGCTGTTCTCCAGCCTTTTAGGGAACTCGCTGAACCTGACGGGGAAGTACAGGACCTCGCACTTGGACTCCACCTTCTCCCGAATGTTCTTTATCCGGAAATCGGGCTGAATGTTCAGGAAGGGCTGCACATTGTCCAGAAAGGAGCTGCGATTGAAGTGGGAATTGAAGAGCACCGTGTCGGCCACGAGACTGAAAGGGAAGTGGTAAGTTTAAGATCCTCTTGCAGGCACCGGCAGCACTTACCAGGTGAGGATCTCGTTCAGTCCGTACTGGCAGTCGCGGGCCTTCACCTCGCGCACGGGATAGATGAGCTGGTTCTCGTGGAAGTACACGATCTTCCGACAGGCGCCCAGGTCGGGACGCAGCCCCACCAGCTCCGCCAGGCTGAGCACGGAGCTGGTGAAGAGCACCGTGTACTGGTGCTCCAGCGGTATCAGCTGCGAGAAGTACAGGGCCGAGGTGCGGGCCCGCCAGTGCCACTTCTTGGCGGGCAGGCTGAAGAGCTCATATTCGGTGGGATCCAGACCTGCGGCGGAGTTCAAGGATTAGCCGGCTGCCGCCACGAGGATCCATTTCATTTTCATGGCAACCTACGATCGATGACGGCGGTAATCAGCTGCTTGTGGCTGCCGCCGTAGAACGGCTCGATGACCAGCACGTGTGGCTTGGCAGACATATAGCCAAAGGTCTATATTTTATGTGTTTATTAACTTATTGTTAAGTTAATAACGAAACTTGGCTAATATCGCAATATGGTCCCACTGTTTCCGACCAGCTGTTGCAGCAGCGTGCTAGGTATTTTGCAGCACGCCAGCTGGTCACACTGGCCTTTGATTACATTATATAAAAATAAGTAGAAATAGCATGATTCGAACAGCTATTTCTCAATTAATGGGCCTCAGGTTGGTATAAAAAGCCCCGCACATTGTGCAAAGCGAAACTCATTACAATTTGCTGTTCGATTCATCATTCCAGGCCCAGCGGTGGCCTGCTCACGCAGGTCCGCGACAAGGGCCACCTGAGCCGGCCCCGGCTGCGGAATCCGCAATGGTTTCTGCGCAAGGAAGTCACCGTAAGTTGCTGCAGACTCAAAAAACTGACTGAAAACTCCTCTAATTGATGTTCCCAACTATTGGCACAGAATCGGGGCGACCTTGTGACGGCGGAAAATAAGCATTTCATCAACGATCTTGTCCACGAGGGCTTCGGCGCTCCCGCGCTCATCAAAGGTGTCCAGACCTACGAGCAGAACCTGATCAAGACGCGGGACCTGTCGACGCCCCCGCAGACATGGACCCCACAGATCAGGCGCTGCGGCGTGATAGCCCGCAAGATTGGCCAGTATCCGCTCTGGCTGAAGAGCGGCGAGCGGATACGGACCACGCTGCTGCAGGTGGTGGACAACCATGTGATCAAGTACATACCCCCGGAGGAGTATGTGGCCAAGAAGCTGCCGGGGCGACAGGAGCCCGTGAACAGGCGCGGCTGCCTTATCGTTGGCTCCGAGAGCACGAACCCCGTGCTTCTCACCAAGGAGTACTCTGGCCTCTTCCGGGACTCGGGAGTCGTGCCCAAGAAGAACCTGGCCCGTTTCTTTGTCTCGCCCGAGGCTGCCCTGGTGCCCGGCACTCCCCTGAACGCCAGTCACTTCCGTGTTGGCGACTTTGTCGATGTGCGCGGAAAAACGTAAGTATTCCAGCTGATTTCCTTTAAGTTTGATTTTGCATACATTATTATTATTCTCGTGAAGCGTTGACCATGGCTTCCAGGGCGTGGTGAAGCGTCACGGCTTCAAGGGCATGCCCGCATCACACGGCGTCACCAAGACACATCGTCGTGCCGGCAATATTGGCGGCGGCGGCGAAAAGGGTCGCGTCTGGCCCGGCACAAGGATGCCCGGACACATGGGCAACCGGTGGCGCGTGATCCGGGGTCTGCGCATCTGGCGCATCAACTCCAAGTACAATGTCATGTGGGTGCAGGGCAGCGCGGTGGCCGGTCCCACCAACGGCCTGGTCTACATCTACGACACGATCCTGCCGCTGCGCAAGAACCAGGAGGCGCCGCCCTTTCCCACGTCCTACGAGGACTCCAGCGACGATGTGTGGTACGACAAGGTGCACAACTTCAAGGACGAGTCCATAGTATATGAAAAGGAATAGCTGCAACGCCTTAAGTGTCGCTAAAACGTGTGTTTTTATAATATTAATAAATTTCAAATATTCGATATATATCGGCGAAATCGCGCGCCGTTTCTGAGACCTTTTGAGGGAAGAGTCCTACGGGCACACCACTTGCTTTTTATAGAACGCACTGATTGGAAGTAAATCGGAATTATAATTACTAATAAATATTAATTCCCGAGAAGTTGTTCTACTTTAAGAGCAACAAAGCGGCGTATACGTGAAATTTTGCGAAAACCTGAATTTTCTAGGGTGAAATTTCAACATTTTGCGATTTTTTAGGGGAAAAGCAAAAATTGCATCTGGCAACACTGGTTGATGTTTTTGCAGCTGTAATCGGGGTTGTGGCTATCGGTACGGAAGAAAATTGTGTCCTTAAAATTTCCAAATGAACTTGTTATGTTCTTAATTTCCTTGTTTTATTAATGTAAATGAAGGCGAAACAATAAATACTAGTTGCCGACAACGTTGTTGTGTTGTTTTCTGTCTGTTGCCCTGTAATGCACAGTCGCGCTTTGCCCGAATCGTTAGTGGAAAATGTATGATTCAATTTTTATTTGTTGCCTTACTGCCGACAGAGCGGAGATAGAGGCGGAGGCGGAGACGAAGGCGGAGCTGGGAGAACGGAGAACCAAGAAGTAGAAGTGGAAGAAGTGTGCCGTACCTCCGTTCCAGAGGAGTATACGTGCGGATGTATGGGTGATTCATGGCTAAGCCCACGACGGCGACGGGCTGAGTTTAATTTTTCGCCTGTTTATCGTTCGTATCGGGAATCGGGTATCGGGAATGAGGAATGGGTATGCCTTCGGCTCCGTGTCTGTGCCTGTGTCTGTGTGAATAGCCGAAGCGGACCCCGGGGGGGCAGGGGGGCTGAGCTGGGCTCCCAGCATCTTGTGTGTGCGTGCGCGAGTGCGAGTGCGAGTGCGTGCGAGTGTTAGTGTGTCTGTGTGCGTGTCTGTAACCCCCGTTTGCGCCTCTCGGTCGGGGGGGTGGGTGGTGGTCTCTTCGTGGTCCGATGATGACACGGTGCCCGATCCCGGTGCACACCGCAAATAAATATAAACAAATATGACCAATTAGCACCCCTCGCAGCTTCTACCGGGGGGCAAGGGCAAGGGCAAGGGAGTGTCGCCGAAACATGTCCTCCCTGTCCCCCTTTCTGGTGGTGCTACTCTTTTGTTGTATTCTGCGGTGCCACTTCAGAGCTGTCACCATTTTCCGACACTCCTTCACTTCATGCGGGACCCTTCTTTGTCTATCCCGTGTGCCAAGCGGAGGCGAAGGCGACGGCGGAGACGGAGCCGGAGCCGGAGTCCAGTCCCAAAAAATGTGCATTCGCACATTTCCTTTAGCCTGAATTTTGAGGTGTGGTCCCGGGGAAATTGTGAGTTGTTCGTTCTGGATACCTTTGGAGGACAGGCCCCATCTGTTTTGATTCAATTTGGAATTTATTTTTGATTAATTTGTTCAACGGGAAGTTAAGAAATACTCTTAAAAAAGCATTATCCATGACACAGGTTTTTCTAAATTTTAAGCTGCGTCACAAGTGCTGATAAATAATAAAAAACAGTTTTTATAAATATATATATATGTTCTATTATAAATACATATTTCTTTATAAATTATAAATGTGAACCAACGTATTCCGATAACTAAGCTTTGTTTAAAAATGCTATTTTTCGTTAAAAGAGGATTCATAATACACTTTATATATATTTATAATATCAGTTCATAATAAAAATAAAGCTTCTGTTATATCCATTAGGAATAAAACGGTGCTAAAAAATATATTAAAATCAGTAGAAAAACATGTATTTCCAAATTAATATGACTCAAAACAGAACTTGATAACATTTAGTTTTTTTATATATTAAAAATTAATATTTCCATATAGATATATATCAAAGTTAAGATCTGTTTGATATAAAAGTCTTTTCCTTTTAAATTGAATGAAAACTAAAATAAAAATAAATATATTTTAGAGGAACAGGAACCAAGACACCCTTTATATACATATATATTCCCTTTTTAACCTTCTTCGTAAACCTAGCTCAAGTGCCTGGGAATAGAATCCTCATATCTGTGTCTCGAACTTTATATTATAATCAGATCGTGTTTTCAGGTTCATTCAAGTGGAATCTACAAGGTTGTCTTATAGACTGTTTATTTCTATAAGAATGCGTTTAGTGGATATCACATATAAAATATATATTTCTATTTCTTCCTGCTTTACTTACTTAAAGTGGGTTCCCTCTTTGGGTTTATTGCTCCCTTGAAAGCCCCAAGACTTGGTCGTCAGTAATATTTACGTTACAAGGCAGTTGTTTACAATTATTCAACGGCTTTTACTTTCTTCTTATTCTACGGAAATGTTTGCCTTTTGTTTTGATTTATCAGTTTTTATATGTATATTTACTCGTAAAATTAACAAAAACTTTGCCTATTCCCCATCCACACAGTCCTCCTCCGGAACCCCAATGAAATCAAAGGAGCCTGCCATCATTCCCTCGAATAAACGCCAGCCCATCATCCTTGCTATACGTGGCCACCAGTAAGCGGAGTTCGGACGATCTACAGATCCAGATCCCCCAGAACCGCATCTATTCAGCACTTGACCCAGCGGCGTGTGGAACATATGGCGGATCTAATGCATTTGGGCAATGTAGACGTTGTCATTCAGGATCAACCGGGATCGCCAACGGACGATGCCAACCTGGCAGCCTTGGGCGGCATGAGTGGCTTGGGTGTCATGATGGCCGGCGGTGGCATTGATTTGGCGGATTTGGCACAGGAATTGGATCAAGATGAGTTCGATGGGCCCCACATGCTGAATGGTAAGCAGCAGCTTACTCCTTACTCCTTGCCAGCTTCATGATGTATTCATGGCAACACTCTTCCAGGGGAGCGTCCAGCCATCATAGCGCCGCCCGAGAGCGAGTGGTACCACGGACGACTTGATCGCTACTCCGCCGAGTCTCGTCTGCGGGGAAGCAGTAAACTGGGCAGCTATTTGGGTGAGTTTTGAGTCTGTTGAATTGAATGAATTCTACGAATTCTTGCTGCAGTTCGCGAGAGTGACCGCAAGCCTGGCTCCTATGTCCTCAGCTATTACGGACGCACCGGGATTAACCATTTCCGGTAAGTACTTACTGCCTGCCTGAGCCCCACTTCTCTTAATCCAAATATATATCTATCCTTTAGGATCACTGCCGTCTGCGGCGACTTCTATATTGGCGGGCGACAGTTCATCTCGCTGAGCGACCTCGTCGGCTACTATACCTCATGCAGCGACTTGCTGAAGCGGGAGCGTCTAGTCATACCCGTAGCACCGCCGGAGCCAGTTAACGACAAGAAGCGTGTGGTCGCCATCCTGCCTTACACCAAAATGCCCGAGACAGATGAGTTGAGCTTCCAGAAGGGCGACATATTCTTTGTGCACAACGACATGGGCGACGGCTGGCTGTGGGTGACCGCCCATCGTACTGGCGAGCAGGGGATGATATTCCGTGAGCTGGTGGACGACCTGGATGTGTCCATCGATCCGAATACCGTGTTTCCCTGGTTCCATCCGAATTGTACAAAGAACGAGGCCGTCGATATGCTGGTTAAAGGTATGAAGTCTATAGTCTTGCCTATAATCTACCTTGTACTTCTCACAATTCAACTTATGATTTTTCCCCTTTCCAGCTGGCCCCGGAAGCTTCCTGGTTCGTCCCAGTGACAACTCGCCGGGTGACTACTCGCTCTTCTTCCATATCAACAACCAGATCCAGCGCTTTCGCATCGAGAAGAAGGGCGTTCGGTACTTGATGGGCGGACGGACGTTTGAGTGTTTGGATGCGGTGATAAATCGTTATCGCAAGGAGCAGATCGTGGAGGGGCATTCGCTGAATCATCCGGTCGTCAACGGCATCCAGCCGGAGTTCAATCAGCAGTACGTGGTGGAGAAGGCCGCCGAGAAGATCTATGCCACGCTGCGCGAGTGCCGCGACCAGATCGGCCTCAAGAAGATCAAGGGCATCAAGCACCATGGCCATTTGAACAAGAAGTCGGACAAGACGGCCAAGTGGAAGCAGCTGTACTTTGCTCTGATCAACGATGGGTCCGAGACGCAGCTCTGCTTCTACGACAATCCCAAGAAAACCAAACCGAAGGGCCTCATAGACCTCTCGTGCGCGTATCTGTATCAGTGCCATGACTCGCTCTGGGAGCGACCCTATTGCTTCCAGATCGTCGAGCGGGCTCTGCCCTGCCTGGCCACGGTCACGTACCTGTGTGCACCCAGCCAGGAGAGCTACGTGGAGTGGATCAACGCCCTGAAGGCCCAGTGCGACTCGCAGCTGAGCCGCGCCCAGAAGAAGGTCTCCCGCCTGCGCGAACTGCGCTGCCTCAACCTGCACGTCCTCGAGGCGCATCGCTTGCCATTCAAACTAGTGCCACATCCCTATTGCAGTATTTCGCTCAACCAGGTCAAGGTGGGCAAGACGCGCGTCAAGATCGCCCCGGAGCCCGTCTGGGAGGAGGAGTTCGTCTTGGAGTAAGTACCACAGGAGGCAGCCCCCGCTCTTGCCTTAATTGATTGCCAATCTTTGATTCCTCTGCTTGCAGTGACGTTCCGCCGGACGTTGTCTCCCTGACCATCACCCTAATCTCGCGCGGCAAGCGCGGCAAGGACTCGGAGGTGGCCGAGCTAACCATAGACTTATCTAGCCTTAAGAATGGCCAGGAAACCGAGGGCTGGTACCAGCTCACCGGCATGACGCCCATGGGCGAGTGGGGCTCGCTGCGCCTTCGTATGCGCTATCTGGACGATCTGATCATGCCCTGCGAGGAGTACAGCCCCCTGCAGCAGCTGCTTCTCGAGTCCGAGCTGTATGCGGTGAAGGCTCTGGCCGAGCTCTGTCACAACGACCGTGTGCCCCTGGCCACGGCCCTGCTGCGGGTGTTCCGGCACGAGAAGCGTGAAACCGAACTGATACGGACGCTGTGCCAGGCGGAGGTGATGCGCGAGAACGAGACCACGACGCTCTTCCGCGGCGCCTCGCTGGCCACGACTCTAATGGATCTATACATGCGGACCGAGTGCAACGGCTTCCTTCAGTCGGCGGTCAGCGAGACAGTGCAGCGGATTCTGGAGAGCAAGCAGTCGGCCGAGCTGAATCCCACGAAAATGGACGTCAATGACGATGCCTGCACAAATGCCGAGTTTCTCCTGCAGATCCTCGACCTGGTCACCCAGTCGATCTTCACGTCGCCCGACGCCTGTCCCCGCAACGTGCGTTACATCTGCAACTGCCTGCAGAAGGCGGTGATGGCCAAGTGGCCCACGGAGCGACTGGTGCGCACCCGTGTCGTCTCCGGGTTCATATTTCTACGTCTCCTCTGCCCGGCGCTGCTCAATCCGCGCCAGTTCGGCCTGGTGAGCGAGACGCCGCCCATGGCCGCAACACGTTCCTTAGTCATGGTCGCCAAGTGTCTGCAAAATCTAGCCAATTTGATAGAGTTCGGAGGCAAGGTAGGGCAGAGGCATCAGCAGTGGGAGTTACCTGCAGATCATTAATCTATATATTTATATTTTTCGTGGCAGGAACAATACATGGAGGTTGTGAATCCGTTTATTCTGAAGAACAAGGAACGCATGATTGTCTTTTTGGACCAACTGTCCCTGGTAACAGATCCGAATCCGCCGCTGGGCATGTTTGTCGACCAAAGCATTAATCACAATTCGCAGGATACAGGTAAAACGTCATCTCAAGTTGATTTCTCATTAAGATCTTGAATGGATTTACCCTTGCCGCCCAATTAGGACGCGAGCTGGCCACCTTGCACCACATCTGCGTGTCGCATTTACAGGAACTACACGAACTATCCAACATAATCTCAATTAAGAAGCTCGTCACCGTCACCGACATGCTGACCAAGCACAAGCTCAAGTACCGCGAGATGATCAGCTAAAACCGCGTGCTCGCTGGCGCAGGCCCCTCTTCTTACATCTATGGATTTATACATACATATACCTTTTATAACGATATTTATATATATATATATATATGACAATATATATATATATATGTATACTATTAGAGTACATAAAGCGTAAGAGCCAAACTCATAAACAATTGGTTAAATCGTTTTGGAATAGCGAAAACAAAGTCATTTATATAAAAGAACCCAATTCATTTCCATCTGTGCGAAATGGAGTAATATTTAACTCAGCAGCAGCAGCAGCAGCAGCAGCGGCATGCTATATTTATTTATTTTTTACTATTATTATTATAAAAGAAAAGCTGAAGCAAACGAGAGAGAAAAAGTCAATATGTGTGTGAAGCTACAGAAATAAACTAATGTGAAGATTCTAATCAAAAAACTTGAAAGGTTTTTTAGTTACCTAACTGGGGAAAATTGAATAAACTGATTTGGATCTCAATATCATGTGGAACATTGTATAAGCGTTACGCATCTTATTTTCCTTTGTTACATATTTTAAAAGTTGAGTAAATCCTGGAAATTTGATCAAACACAATCGGAATATATATTCTTATTCCTTGCAGGCCTTAAATTTGCATTCTTTTAAACAGTGTGTATCGATATTTCTATTTCACAATTTTTTTTTCAGAAAAATCAAAGTTTAAAAATGACATAATTTAGCCAAAAGAGCATTAATTTCGGAAAACTTTATTGTGTTAGTTGTTACAAGGCTAACAAATCTGCATACTGAATTTAAAATATAAAAATATTACAATTTTTTCGATTTGTGGCAATTTAAAACATTTATAAAATTTCGAAAAAAATTGGATAAAATTCTTTATGGCCCAAATATGGCTAGATCGACTCGGCTGATTGATGCTGATCAAGAATATATATGCTTTATATGGTCGGAAATGACTCTTTCACGGTGTTGGTAGCTTCCAACTAAAATTATAATGCCTTTGCAAGAAAATAAATATAAATAAAAATTAATAAAAAATTATTACAAAATATAGGTTTTTAAAATATAACAATTTTGACAATTTGAACGTTTTAAACCCTTATAAAATTTCGAAAAAAAAAATGAGTAAATTTGTTTTTTCTCCCAAATATGGCTAGATCGACTCGGCTGCTAATGCTGATCAAGAATATATATGATTTATACGGTCGAAAATGACTCCTTCGGTACATAGAAAGCCCAAGGAATCCACTTCTCCTTAGCATGCAAGTATATTCAGCATCTGCAATCCCAGAATAAGCCGTGGTTACTTTACATTTTATCGTTTGAATTTATTATTTTATCGCCTAATTAAAAAAAATAAACAATTTTCAATTGTTAATATAATTGTACATTAATAATAATAACAAGTGCTAAAACCCCAACGCCGCTCTCACGTGCTCGGCGCCAGATTTAATAAACTGCAAATAGTCTGCTCAATGGGCGGAACCTGCTTGTCCTCGTGGTGTTGCAGCAGCTTGAAGATGCCAGTGCCTATGCCAGCCGGCATGCCGAGGATAATGCGCTCCGAGACTCCATTAATGGCATCCGTCTGGCCGTAATACGCAGCATCGAACAGGTGATCCGCCGTCTTTTCAAACTGAAAGAGGTAAGAGAGGACACACAATGAATACAGTAAGCTTAAGTAACGAGTACAGAGAACATAGCGAGTAAAGAAAGATAAGCGAGTAAAACGCCGAGAATTCAGCGTGTAAAGATAGTAAAGTAAGTAGAGAGATTTTAAGTAACTAAAGCAAGTCTTACCGATGCCAAATTGAACACACTCTCCCGCATCTTGGCCAGGCCATGCCGCGTGATGCCCAGCACCTCGCCGCGGGCTGTCATCTGGCTGGCCAGGAGCATGATGTGCCGCCAGTCGACACTCATGCCGTGTCCCTCCATCACCTCGGTGATCTCGCTCATGATAATGGTGCGTGCCGCCTCAATGCCCAGCGTCTGGTATATTTCACAGATATTGTTGCTGCGCGTCTTTTCCCCGATTACGCCATATGTGGCAATGACATCCCGCAGGCCGTAGCCCTCGATGCAGAGCTTATAGGTGGGCGGCTGTCTGGCATCGTCCACGGCTATCACGGCACGCGCTATGTTCGGTAGACCAGACACCACCACATTCTGCAAGCTGAGCGCCAGACGGGCCAGCTCCGCGTTTATGGTGGCCGTCCGCGTGGCCTCGACGCGCACAACGATACCGGAGATCTTGAGAGCCACCTCCACCTGGGAGGGCTTGACGCGCATGCGAGACCTCAGAATGCTGGCCACAATCGTGTCCAGGCTGATGTTCAGACCCAGCAGCTTGATGCGCGCCATATCGACGCCGATGGCAATGTAGCAGCTGCGCGGCCGGCACACGATCTCCACGTGGGACGATAGCTCGCCCAGCGTTGTCTTCTCGATGCGCGCCTTCACCTGGCGGGCATACTCCATGCTGTGGTTATTCTCCAGTTCGGCCGTTATAATGGGCGTCGATATGGTTTTCGTGGCATTAATAATCTCCACAATGCGCGGCACACCCTGCGTAATGTTCATCGAGGCAACGCCGGCGAAATGGAAGGTCTTCAGGGTCATCTGGGTGCCGGGTTCGCCAATACTTTGGGCTGCAATCGCACCCACAGCCGTGCCGGGCTCGGTCACAGCGCGGTTATAGCGATCGTTGATGCGTCGCAGAAACTCCAGCATCTGCTCGGTCGTGATGCATTCGATCTGGTGGCACAGGTCCTGGTGCCCCTCATACCGCTTGTGCAGCAGTTCGATGCGCTTGGACACAGTGGCAAGGTGTTTTCTGTAAATGAAAAAGAAATACACAATAGAAGGCTTGCTTTAAGCTCTAGTCTCTTGCACTCTCACCTAACGTCCTCTTTAAAGTCCTCGCGAGCCTCGGCAAACTCGTCCGTTTTTAGAAGCTGCTCCAAAACCTCGGGTATTTCGGCGCCCACCAGTGGACGTTGCTCGCCACGTGGATTCTGAGCCCGGAGATTGTCGTACTGATGGACCAGGTCAACGGGCTTGTTGCGCGTCTCCATGGAAACGGGATCGAGGCCATCGCCGCCGTATATGGTGTCCACCATTTCGTTGACGGCATTCCGGACCGTGCCATCGTAGTGCACCACCAGATCCTCCAGGCACTTGACCAGTCGTCGCTGCAGGTAGCCCGTCTCCGCCGTCTTTACGGCCGTGTCCACCAAGCCCTCGCGACCGGCCATGGTGTGGAAGAAGAACTCCGTGGGCGTCAGCCCCGAGTAGAAGCTGTTCTGCACAAAGCCTCTGGCAGCAGGAATGGCAGCTAAGCCAGAACGAGAATGGTTTAGGTTAAAAGGAATGGAATTCGTGGAATCTTTTGCCTACTTACAGTGCCTCTCGAAGTGGGGCAGGGCACGGTCCTCAAACCCATTGGGCACTCGCTTGCCACTGATGGCCTGCTGGCCCACGCAGGCTATCATCTGGGAAATGTTGATGTTCGAGCCCTTGGAGCCACTGAGGGCCATTATCAGGGCGCTGTTCGTGGGATGCAGCTCGGCGAAGCAGGTCTTGGCCGCCTGCTCACGGATGCCCGACAGCTCGCGCAGCATCACCGACTCCAGGGTCTCGGCCGGCGTGCAGCCAGGCTGGCTCTGCAGGGTGCCGTTCTTGAGTCGTTCGATATACTCATTGCACTTGGCGTAGCCGCGCTCCAGCAGGAGCTCCTTGTGCTGCAGCAGCTTCTTGCTGGGCGTCACGTCGCTAATGCCAAAGGAGAAGCCGCGGTTTTGCAGGAAGTACGAGGCAATCTGAGCGGCGAAATATGAATAAATAAAATTGAATTATTCAAAAATTGGCAGAAGGTTATTGCAGTATTTATGGTAAACATTTCAGACCTCACCAGGTTTTATATAAATATATAAATAGATGCCTGATAAAGGCAAGCACGAGCTAGTTGATTAATTACCAGCAATCAGTTATCTTTTCAAAGAAAGGAAGTTATGATACAGATCTTACACATATATATTCTGATCTCCTGATTAATGTACTTGCTGCCTGAACCTATTCAGCTGGCTTGGATTGTGATGTGAGTGATGTGAGGTAGCCTCCTCCTTCCGCACACTCTCTGATCGAACGGCCGTCAACACTTGAAAGGCAAAGGGTACAATGCGACTCTCGAATACCCTGCACTCGAGTCCCCTGGACTTGCAGCTAACCAACATTTTGTAAATAAAACATAAAACAAGACAAGCAGAAAAGTTATTCCCTTTCACAAATAGAACGTGCCTCAGCCGCAGTTCCAAATAAGGCCGAGACCCTGCTCAAGGCTTATGATCATGTTCCAAGAAGCAATTAATCGCTAAACACGAGGTATTAGCCATATAAACTACACCCCGGGCAGTCTCCAGCGAAGCAGACCGAAGTAATTTTAGCAGTAAGTAGTTAATCTTATCACGAAATTCAGTCCAACTCACATTCTTTAAACAATTTGTGCGAAATACAGGCAGGAGGAGAGATAACATGAAAGGTGACAAATATAAATTAAAACAATTGTCTGGCTACCGACAGAGCCCAGAGAGACAGAGCCATGAATGTCAAGGAGGGAGCTGTTAACTACGGAAGGTCCTCAAGCCTCCTACTCCTACTGCTACTACTATTGGCAGTGGGTCTTGGACTGCAGTCAGCTGTGGAAGCAGTGGAAGCAGCGCCAGCAGAAAGCATCGTAAGTCATCGAGTCGTCAAGCATGAAGAAACGTCACATTTCGTTGGTTCACTCAATTGTTAATTTACGCAGCAAGGTCGCATCATATCGGGAAGCCAAGCAGCGGCTGGCCAGTTCCCCTGGCAGGTGATCCTCAAGCGGGACGAGTGGGATGACCTGCTGTGCGGCGGCTCGGTGATCTCTGCCAATTGGGTGCTGACAGCGGCCCACTGCGCCTATGGCCATACCTCGCTCTTCCTGATCTTCGGCACCATCGAGCTGAACGACGAGAAGGCCCTGAATATGACATCCACCACGTTCTTCGTGCATCCCAACTACAACGACAAGATGAACAACGATGTGGCCTTGATCCAGCTGCCGCAGCCCTTGGTCTTCTCCAGCAGCATTCAGCCCATCAGCCTGGTGACGTCGTCCCAGAAATCAAACAGCTTTGTGGGCACTTCGGCCGTGGTCGCGGGCTACGGGCTGATGGATGACGAGTACCTCGACTATTCGCAGACGCTGATGTACGCCCACGTGACGGTCATCGATAACGGCGAGTGTTTGCCCATCTTTGGGGCCGCCGTTGTCTTGGACTCGACGCTGTGCGCCGAGGGCTCGGACGGCAGCAATATGTCCATATGCAGCGGCGACTCCGGCGGTCCTTTAATCATGTACAACTCCAGCACCGGACAATGGCAGCAGATTGGCATTAACTCCTTCGTGGCCGAAGATCGATGCACCGCCGGCTACCCCTCGGGCTATGTCCGTTTGACCTCGTTCTTGGACTTCATTGCCGAGACCACGAACATCGTCTTGGACAATTGAATGGGGGTTTAATCTAATAAATAAAAACACACTAAGGCTTATACGAAAAAAAAAAAAAAACCCAGAGATAATGTGCTTTGCTCCTCTGATAACAAGCGTGAGAGATAAACTGAGGAAAGTAGCTCGAAATTCAGTTTGTTTCGGGAGATGTTCCAAGAAATAACTTAAACTTAATCGTATGTCGATATTTTAACCAAAAGTTGTAGATTTATGGAACCAAAATAGTCGGTAAAAGGAGTCAAGTTGATTAAATTTGTTATTTGTCGTTGATATCGTTATTTTAACATACAACACGTTACTTTTCGATATTTAAGATTGCGATAAATCAAACTTTTGCATGATATTTTCAACATATTGTATCCTTTTTCTCAACACAAATACCCAACTTGTAGAAAAATCCTAAATGATACGAACCCTCGCCAGTCGCCACATGGCCTTGGTGGCGTACGCCTCTCCAAAGTCCCTGAGCAGCAAATAGAAAATGCACTGCTTTGTGCCCGAGCCCATGGTGGCCTTGTCCATGACACCGCACATCAGTTCCGAGTTGCGTATGTGAATCCCTGCGACAAGAGGAAATGAGATCATATTGCTTTCTATCGAGGATTGAGCCACTTACAGGAGTCGTTGCTGCACAGATCCATGTTGCCCGTGTAGTTGCGCCCCTTGTTGACCATGTTGAGGCGGACATGGGAGGCACTGTTTGGGCGCATCAGCAGGCTGAACATTTGCTTGCCCGTCCACAGGCGACGCGGCTTGAGCAGAGCCGGCGGGGGCAGCTCGATGCGCATGGTGGAGTCCTCGGCGGCAATGAAGCAGGCGGCCAGCTGCATGGCCTCCTCCTTGGTGAGGAAGACCTCCTTTTGGGTGAGCAAATAGCCGCCGGTGATAAAGTCCTGGGTGGCGGCAATCAAAATCTCACCGTTCTTGGGCGTCACCAGGTTCGACTGGTTGCCCATGAGTATGAGGGCCTCCGCGCGAGCCTCCTCCGTTTGCGGCAAGTGGAGGTTCATCTCATCGCCATCGAAGTCGGCATTGTAGGGCGTGCAGGCGCACTCGTTGAAACGGAACGTTCGCTGCGGCTGCACCTTGGCGCGGTGGCACATAATGGACATCTTGTGGAGCGACGGCTGTCGGTTGAACAGCACAATGTCGTCGTCGCGCAGATGCCGCTCGACAATGTCGCCGCACTTGAGCTCCTGCGCAACCTTCTCCCGGTTGCCATAAGCGAGATACTTCTTGAAGCTGGAGCCGCGCTGCTGCACGTAGTTGGCCCCCGGATGCATGCTGGGTCCGTTTCGCACCAGCTGCCGCATGTGACGCATATTCGCGGGATTCACGCGCTCCGGATAGGTGAGGATCTTCGCCACACGCACTGGAACGCCCACCTGATTGATCATGAGATTGGGATCCGGTGAGATGACTGTGCGACCGCTGAAGTCCACACGCTTGCCGGACAGGTTGCAGCGGAAGCGTCCCTGCTTGCCCTTCAGTCGCTGCACCAGACCGCGCGTCGTCTTCTTCGGTGCCATGTTGATGGGAATGCCGCTGATCTCGCTGTGGAAATACAGGGCCACATGGAGCTGCAGAAAGTCCCAGTCCTCGTGTATCAGCTCGATCTTGCCGCCGGTGGCCATGTGCCTCTGAATCACATCGTTAATGAGCAGGATTTCGCTTTGCTTCATCGTCAGGTCATCCTCCGTGGTGCCGGCCTTCACCTCGGACAGCACGGACGGCCGAATGCAGGCGGGCGGCACGAACACTCGCGTCACAATCAGATGCCTGGGATGGGCGTCGCGGGAGCACATTCCCAGGAGCGCCACATCGCTCTGGGGGATCTGCTCGAAGAGGTCCAGTACGTTCAGCGGCGTTAGCTCTTCCGCTGTGCTGTGGTTGCCCAGCGTGAGATTGAGGTCGCGATTCGCTTCCGTGGAACGGAGCATTTCGTTCATGTTGCTGGTGAACACGGAATCCACCTTGCGCCCCTTGTACGGATCGTGCAGGATCTTGAGCAGGCCGGGTCCCTTCTTCACGCCTCCGTTGGGGGAGCCGCAGTGCGGGCACTTGGTCACCTTCTTGGCCTTGGCCAGCATCTGGACATGGAGGGCCTTCTTGCCCAGATACGAGAAGTTCGGATTGTGCAGCTTCTTCTCGTAGACGGCCCTGTCCTCGGGCTTGAGCATTACCCGGGCGCAGGCCTTGCAGATCATCTGCAGTATGTTGATGGTGGACCGGAAGTGGCCGATGTGGAAAACGGGCAGCGCCAGATCCAGGTACCCGAAGTGGCCGATGCACTCGTTCAGCCCCTGGCCACAGGTCTCGCACAAAGCGTCCTTCGTGCTGATGCCCATGCGCCGGTCCAGGACGCCATAGGGCACCGGTTGACGCTGCGCCTGGTACAGATTCTTCGAGATGATCCGCACCAGCGACTCCTGTTGGATCTCGGCCGCCCCACTGATTCCGAACTGGACATGTGAGCTGCAATACGGTTGAATTGTGGTAATTGGTAACGGGACAACTCTGTGCTTGGCCGGAGCAAGGACACTTACATCTTCTTATTCAGTGCCGAAGCACGAAATTGCTCCTTGGGCATGGTAATTAATTCAAATCTCTTTCTTTTTAATTAAAAATATTGCCGGTACAAATCTTAAACATGCTGCCTGCTTAGTGTGGCCGTTTCTAAGCAGTTGTAATATACCAAAGCATGGTTGAGAATATACTGTTAAAATACCAACTGCAAGTGGAGCACCAAGTTGATTTTTGTAATTTCTTCACGGATCAGGGGATTCCCCCATTCCACCTCAGTTGGACAGGATACAAAAAGAGAAAAACAATTTCTTGTGAAAAATCTTTAATACTTTTGGCACTTGAATCTTATCCCTGACGTTCGCTCTCATCGAGATAGTTTCAACATTTTTTTAAACGCTTTTTCTTTAAATTTACATTGCCATCAGCTTTTCGAGTCTCTTGAAATTGTCCCAGGTCAGCACAGAAAATGATCTGCAAAATGAATAAATAAGAAACATAGATAGGGTAGATATATATTCAATGTTAATACACTCACCGCCTGGGCCCAACCGGCATACTTTCCGTGCAGCTTTTGAAAGTAGTTCGAAACCTCTTCGTACACCTTTTTCGTTACGTTCTTTTGACTGCTCAGGTGCGGCAGGTAGTGCTTCTGGGCAATCCTGTATATGTGCACATCCACGGGCACGGCCTCCAAGTGGCCCATGGACATGAGGCATATGCAGTCGGCGACTTTGAACCCAATGCCGGGCAGCTGAGCCAGTTCCTGGCGCGCCTCGTGGTACGGCAAGCTCTGGAGCTCGATAAACCAGTTTTGGCCACCTCGCTTTTGTATCTGCTGCAGGGTCTGGGCTATAAACTTGGCGCGATAGCCGAATTTGGCGGCGCGCAGTTGAGCATTTAACTTGTCGCAGTCGATGCCTTCGAAGCTCTTCAGCGAAGGAAATGTATACTCGTCGTGGCCATTGAAATGCCCTAGTTTGGTGCCAAAAGTTGCACAAAACCATTGGATCATTGCTGATATGCTAAAAATAAATATTATTACATTATTATTACATTTGCAGTGTGCAGTGTGCATTCCTTACCGCTTAATGTTGTTGTTTTGGCTGCATATGAAGCTTATTATGTTCTCCAATGGGTCCTGTGAAAGAACGCGCACCGGCTTGCCCACAAATTTGGCGAAATTCTCATCTTTGCTCGTCCATTCGGCTTGGAGCTGTTTCAACTTGAAATCGGCACGCAGGTACTTTCCTATCACGGATTTGTAGTCCACTGCGATCCTGGACGTGGCCTCCGCGAATGCCTCGTAAGTTATGTGCGAAGTGTCCTGCCCGAGCACCCAATAGGTGTTGGAAACGACTCCACAGTATTTCGTCCTGCCGGCATCAGCTTTTATTGAGCGCCAGCTACAAAATGTGCCTTATTACTAACTGTTTTAGTCCTCCAGGTAAGGATACTTACCGGAAGCTCTGTCCTCCTAGCAAACTGCGCTCCAAGTCACATGCCTCGGCTGGCAGCTCTATGGTTCCGCTTTGCTGAAGAGTAGCTGTCATGTTAAGGTGATGCAATTGGGATCTCTGACTCAAAATACCCTTTCGATGGGGTAAAACTAGGACGCAAAATCCATAAAACAAGTTAATTGTCTCCACCGGCGCAGGTTTGTTTATAAATTTATGGCTAGTGTGACCAGAGCTGTTCCGCTGTTATTACCAAGCACACTTGGCCTTGAAAATCAAACGGCAATAGTTGAAAAACCAGAATTAAATGTACAACACTAAGCATGAATGTTTTAAATTTTGATGTATAATTAGTGTTAAAAACTAAGCTATTTTTCTAGGCCCTCGGCTATAGTTTTAATTTTGTCTTTTGAGCTTGCCATGATGCAGCTTTACAAGGTGTGCTAATCAGCTTTCTCTCTCCGCTCTCCAAGAAAGGTGCTGGAAGGAGATGGAAAGAGACCACCTTATATGCTTGCAGCATGGTGCCTGCACTGCTTGAAACTTTGCTCGCGTGGTATATTTGAGCGGCAGAGATGCGGTCGCACTGGTTACGGCACACACTTCTCATATCAAAGTAGCAAAAACTTAAAAACAACTGAATATGCCTTAAAAAATACGCTGGCGAACTAAAAGGGTGAAGCAGGAATATCTACTCCACATCATAACAACCAGGAGAACAGGCGTCCCGAACCATGGCAGGCCTCAATAACTACTCCAGTCTAAAGTACGTACATGTATTTCGCAAAACAATCACTGCCGCTGCTGACACAACAATAATAGGAACTCCGACTTCCATCCGGTGCACAGATTCGAGGCGAAGCACGGCCAAGGTGACGAGCACACCGAGAAGGACAAGCCGGGAGCAGGAGCCGCCGAGCTACGTCCCGCCTTCAGTCCCAAAAAGCACCTGGGCAGCAGGTACGGTACAGCACAGACCCCATTATCTTCGCATCCATTGGCTGAATTACATAAATTCCTTTGACTTCTCCATTGATCCAGCGCTGAAGGCCGCGAGAAGGCTATCGCAGACAATATAAGTGCCGACCAGGATGTCATTCATAAACTGCAATATCTCAATTTGGACGATCCCCTGTCGCTGCCGCTGGACAAGCACAAGTATATGGATAATCAGGAGGATGGTAAGTCGCTGGGCCGGGCAGGCGCACACGACGGCTGCTCACACGTACCTATTCCATTTTTGCAGACACGTCGATCCGCAAGTACCTGGTGGTGGGTGTTCAGTGGGTCTCCCTGGTCACCGAGAACCTATTGAGCCATCCGTTCATAGTGCTGCGTCGCCAGTGCCAGGTGTTTAATGCCTCGAAGCGCTACCACTTGCATCCGTTCAGCCTGCTGCCCAGCATCGTGCACCTGCACCGGCGACAGGGCGTGACCACGCTGTGGAAGGGGGTGGGCAGCTGCCTGCTGGTGCGCGGCATGACCTTGGCCATCGACGATGTCATCTCGAAGTTCACCAGCTGGCCCAAGGACGTGGATAGTCGCACTACACTGAAGCGATTCGGACAACATATTATCTTGAAATGGTGCGTGAGCCTCTCGTCCTATCCTCTGCAAATGTATCCAACTGTCAACTATTCCCTTGCAGTATAAGCATTGGCTTGGTGGTGCCCTTCCATGCCGCCTCCTTGGTGGAAACGGTGCAGAGCGACATTGCGAGCGAGAAGCCCGGACTGTTCGATGTGTTCCGCGAGGGAAGTCTCCGACTCTTCTACTGGAGTTCCCCGCAAAAGGGTCGCATGCTACCCGCTTGGGCGCTGATCGGGCCAAGTGTTTCGTTCGGCATCACCAAGTATCTGTTCAATCTGGTCATACGCGGCATCTCGTCGCGCATCATGCGGCGACGCATAACGCTCTCCCCGGAGAAGTCCGGCGGCAAGCAGCTCGACACAACGCTGGAGCATCAGAACGCCGAGATATATGCCAGCCTGATCGCCATGCTGACCACTGAGGTGATATTCTTCCCCCTTGAGACTATTTTGCATCGCCTTCAGTTGCAAGGCACCCGAACGATCATCGACAACCTGGACAATGGCTACGCCGTAGTGCCGATCCTGACCAACTATCAGGGCGTCGTTGATTGCTACCAAACAACGATGGTCACGGAGGGCGTGGGCGGACTCTACAAGGGCTTCGGGGCCATGATCCTGCAGTTCGTGGCCCATGTGGCCGTCATAAAGCTGGCCAAGTGGATTGTCAACCAGATAACGGAGGTCATATCCAACCGACCGCCGCCGCGAATTGTTCAGTACTACAATCTGGATGGCATTGCTGGCCACTCGGGCTCCACCACCATATCGCCGAGTGTCTCCAGCACCGAACTGGAAGTTAACAGTCTGGGACAGAGCTCACTCGATTAGCCGGTAGTGTCCAATTATTTATGAATACGATGTACATTATATGTTATAATTTAAATCTCGAAATTGTCAACTTTATTTCTCAACTGAGCGGGGCAACGCAATTCCTTTTGAATTGCGACAAAGGAGTTGAGAAGGCCCAACATCAAGTTAATGCTTTGCTAATTAGAGCCTCAGGCTTCCGATTTGAATTTGAATTTGAGCGAAGAGTTTCATTTTAACCAAATGGCTAATGGATATTCTATGTTTGCATTCTTAAACAAGGTTAAAAACCAGTACTTACATTAAGGTGTGTTTTTTTTTTTTGTATAAGTGCTGTATGTTTAGGGGCTTAGGAATTTTATACATTTAAATAGTTCACAGAAATAGCCATTAAAATCGCTATTTAGATAAAGTTTTGTAGCCGATTTGTATTCAGGTAAGTTGTTTAACTTTATAAAATACATTTTCAACAATCTTTCTCACAAAAATCAGTTATAAATAAATTGTTGAACTCAAAATGTTACTCACGTTATAGTCCTGTTCCTTTTTTCATAAATCAAAAAAAAAAATTTGGTAATAAAAAGAAACTAATCATATTTACAAACTAACAGAGAAGTGTTACATTTAAAAACTATTTATAGATTAGGATGTGGAGAATGTGATCGTGATATTTGATATTCTTTGCTGTGATTATTTTTCAGCTTTTATTAGTTATTAGTTCAAATTTATTTATATTTATAATGCTTGTTTGATTCACATATTGATCTTTCGGCGTTCCAAAGTTAGCTTTCTTTCTTGTTTAATTTATTGTTGACAGTTTTGTTTTCAGTGTATGCACACTTATTTAAAATGCATTCATAGACAAATTTTTGTTTGCTCCGCTGTTGAGAACGCAGAGACTCGAGATCGTAACTTGAGGATGGCCAGGTATTTCTGGAGAACATATATATGTTCATGATATGTGCATACATTTACATTTACTGAATATATTCAGCTTATAATATATTCAACGGCTGAATTTGATTCACTTTGTCAACGAGCCTTAACTGATTCAGACGCTTGTGTGGAGCAGAAAGACCACTATATCCTTAAAAACATTTATACAGCTCGCAAAAAACAGTGTTCAAATAATTAAAGCCTAATTAATTAAATAGCGGTGTTAATTTTTACCAAACAAAATATAAAAAGCACCAAAATCATACGGAACAATTTGATTTTATAATGCAAACAACCAGAAATTCAACTTTAAACAATATAAAGCAGTTGTAAAAGAAACAACAAAACTGTCTAAGCTCTAGAAAGGTGTGTGTTTAATATATAATTATTTATGTTTTTAACTGAAAAACCTCTTATCTAAAAATATTTACTTTTTCAGGCAATCAAAAACGCATAATTTTCGTTGAAACCGGTTCCTGAACTTGCGAAGTAAGCATACCAAGCGGAAGTCTACTACCTAATTATTTATTTTTATGACCGGATATAGTTGGACTTCCTCCAATACTGAACAATCACAAAATGGACTCCAACAGGAAGTCAGCGCGGAAGCGAATCAAAGACAAGGCTGGTCCCACTAACCATGGTTCGTTGAATCCTGATTTTATGTCCAATATATTTCTCGCCTACAAGGTTAAGCTAGTTATGTGGATGGCATTGGGCTTTCAGCTTGTCCTGGTACCGATTCTCATTTTGTTAGTTGTAATGCTTTTGTGCTATGTTATATATATTTTTAATTAAGGTCAAGACAGAGCGTACAACTCAGTATATTTGAAAATTACCAAATAAACTTTAACTTTAAATTTTGTCAGAATAAAATTGCTTTTCAAGAAGAGAATAAATTTAGAACAAATGCAGTGAGCATAAGGAAATTCCCTTTTTCTTGATAAATGTTTAATTTAAATACATTTTCATTGCATTCTTCCCAATTATCGATAAGGCTCGATCTCTGTGCGCTGATCCAGCAAAAAACTTATCGCCATTTATATTTTTGATCGATAAAACACAACTAAACCTTGAAAAACAAATAAACTGCTTGACTTCTCGAGTGACTTGTCTGAAGATTTTATTTGTTAAACTGAAGCTGCTGCGTTTTTGGTCCTGGGATCACTCGCCAAACTGCACAGGATGTGAGTGGAGGCTGCGGAAAGGGAGTCCCACTAGGCCCTGGAATCATTCAAGGTGGCTAACCGGATTATAAGTGGCCCCCACTCCTGTTGCGAGTGTAGGAGCCCTCGCCAGAGCGCACAGATGGGGCGCCACTTGATCAGGGCCGTCAGCAGGGTGGTGGCAGCCAGTGTGGACGCAGCATTGGGCACGAGCTGCACGGCCTTGGGGTCATTCACCCCGAAGGGACTCAGGCGCTGCAGATGCATAAACACGCCGACCAGGACGATGCCCAGATCTTCAATTGAGTCGAACTTCATTTCGAAAATACCAAACTGGAACTACTATAAAAACTTATCACGGCTCGGCTGAAAACTAAACCTAAAAACTCAATGCATACTCGATTGAGCAATATTTCGTGCTTTTATTTTATATTTTAGAAGCTGTATTATATTACTTTTAATTAAGGTATCACCAGGTTTCTCCCTTATTATTTGGTTTCCAAAAAAACACTTTTTGTTTTTCAGTTTGAATCCGACTTTAGCCGATCTCCGGACCTAAAAAACAACAAAAAGCACAGTCAAGGACTTCTACTTTGAAATATTTTGGGAAAACATTCAATTAGGGGATTTTTAGTGTTAGCTTTCAAGTTTTTACAAAATTTTTACGTATAAATGTGTAAGAATTAAGTTCAGGTGTAAGCTCCGTTTTAAATCCTCTTGAACTTATCAAAAATATTTATGTATTCCCAGTTCTTGGTAATATGCTTATACCGTACGGTAAGGTACTTTCACCCTACCATAACGAATTCATCAAATCACTCATAGATGGCGCAATATTACGATAAAAAGAGCTTGAGCCGCCGACAGGTGGCATAGAAAATGGTATTCATTCATTACAATTATTACTTTCATTATTATTCCCGGCGATTTCAATAGCTTGTTCGCTTTGATAGCAAGACTTACGAACCATAAGAGTGACTCCTGTAGCCGCTCTGCCTGTACCTCCTACCGTGAAATAAAGGCGGCTTAAAAATCCTGGCCAGGATGCTTAAGCTCCTCGTCTTCGTTATTCCTGATAATTATTTTATGGCCCAAAGCTCAAAAGGCTGCTTTGGTTGGGAAAAGAAATTGGCTTCAACAGTTTGGAAATTGGAAGGATGCAGGACACTGCACACTGGCTCCATAAAATATGCTATAAAAGGTACCATAAAAACTACAAACAATACGAGATTATAGCAACAAGAATTACTTCGAGACTGAAAGCAAATCCTGTAAAGCTCGCCTATGGTTTGGAAACCGGAAGGATACAGGACACAGGTTTTTTAGAATAAGTTTTATTATATACCATAAAAACCATGGTTTTCTTTACAAAGAAACAACAAATTGAAGGAAATAAAACGAGATTATAGCAACAATAATTATTTCGAAACTGAAAACAAATCCTGTAAGTTCGCCTATAGCTTGAAAAGTTTGGAAATCGGAAGGATACAGGATTCTATAGAATAAGTTATTATGTGTACCATAAAAACCATGCTTTTCTTTATAAAGAAACAATAAATTGAGGGAAATAAAACGAGATTATAGCTGCAAAAATCATGAAAGCAAATGCTGTAGAGCTCGCCTTTGCCTTTAGAGTCACCCAAAACATCACCTCTCAACTTTAGATTGTAATCATTGTCCACGTTCTGGTGATAGCTACTCCCAGGAAGGCAAAACATATATACATACATACAAGCCTAGTGCCAGGACATCTGTCGAGACCATGTCGAAGCGGCAACGTGACGGAGTCGGGGGCCCGAACAAGAAGGCCGCCAAGAACAGGTTCAAGAAGCTGGTCCGCAATGTCATCCTCAACATGCAGTGGCTGAACGAGGCCGCCGAGGAAACTGGCATCTCCCTGAACGTCAAGAAGAACGTGGCCATGTCGGTGCGCCAGAAGCGCAAGACCGGCATGATGACCATGGCGGTGAGTGGTCGATCCTCGACAGGATCCCTGGAAGCCTATCGTGATACCTCACCTTGAAACCTTATTGCAGGAGAAATCCCTGCTGCGCACGCCGCACAACACGCGGACTGTCGACGAGAGGAAGAGGCTGTGCAACATTGTGGCCAACCTGGCCTGCTTCTCCAAGTTCCCGCCGGTAGGCTATGTTCCTATATATATATATATATAACCTATATCCTCTGACTGGTGTCCTTGCAGAAGGTCCGCGCTCGCCTGGTGCCGTATGTCAAGTTAATGGCCGTCAACCCGGGACGCACCATCATGAAGGAGGGCGACACGCCAGTGAGCATTTATTTCATAATCGCCGGCGAGGTGGAAACCTCCAGGAATATCTACAACAAGGTTAGCTCTCCTGGATCTTGGATCTTGAGTCCTTGGACAAGCTATAGATTATATACTTCTATATACACTTTATTTAGGCCACCAAGCTGTACGAGCTGAACACTGAGGCGATTTTCGGACCCGGCGATTGCATCGGCGACATAGATGTGCTGGAGAACTCGCCCAGGACGAACACATACGTGGCCACCTGTAAGCCCTGAGGGAGCTCCTTCAGCGATGCTTAGTGTTCTATGACCCAACTATTAACTATTACAGCTAACTGCGAGCTCCTGGTCGTGTACAAGAACACCTACGAGCTGGTCCTGCAGCAGTCCATGCAGAAGCTGTGGCAGGAGAAGAAGGCCGCCCTTAAGGCCCTGGACTACTTTGCATTCTTCAACGACGAGCAGGTAAGTGCCGAAAGCCTTCAGTCTTTCTGCTCCCTGTTCCAACTCCACGGTAAACCCAGACGGTGAACGCCTGCAAGTACGCAAACATACAGCAGTTCGATACCCTGGAAACGATCTACACCGAGGACGAGGGCTCCATGAGCTCCGTCTACTTTGTGCTCAGCGGCGAGTGCGTCATACTGCAGTGCCTCCACATGAAGGTGAGTCCTGCACGAGTCCTGCACGGGATCGAAGTGAGCCTTTCTGGTCAATGATATCCCATTCCGCGCAGGTGAATATGGTCAATCGGGAGAAGGTCTATCAGCTGGCCAAGGTGTCGAAGATGTTGTCTGTGGATGACTCGACGAAGGACAAGAACGATCAGCTCTTCGATGTGCAAGACTACGTGATGACATCTTCTTCAAACGATGAGAAGGGTCAGAGCAAGACGCGGGGGGTGAGTCCTTCTCAGTGGATCAGTGGATCAGTGGATCAGTGGATCAGTTCACTGTTTATTCATTCATTCAGCTGATCACTTTGTGTTCATCCAACTGATCACTCGTATTATAACACAATCCTTGACAGCTGCGCAAGATGGGCCTCAAGGAGATACAGAAGGGATGTGCCGATATGAACAGAACTGGAGCCCGAAGGTCCACGAGGAGCGAGGTGTCACGCCAAAAGCCACGAAGGCACACCCGTGACCGGTTGAGGGACATTGACCGGTTTGGGAAGCAATACAAGAAACAGGAGCTCTACGAGCGATATTTATCGGGCCCATTCGAGGGCGAGGGCTACGGAGAGGAGGACTACGATTTCTCGGATAGCCAGGACAGTAGCTACTCGCTGTCCTCCCTGTCGTCGCTGCTCACGGACAAGAGCAGCGAAATGTTCGTGGAGAACGAGACGGAGGGCTCCGAGGTGTTCACCACTCCCCACGAATCGCGGGTAAGTGTTCGGTCCAGGGACTCGGGCGAGGAGCAGCACGGCAGGGGCCGCTACGAGACGCACTTCATCGACGTGGGCTCCCTGTCCTACGGCGGCATTTTTGGGCTTGGCGAAAAGAGTGCCCATCGGGTGATCATGGCCCGGACCACGGTCCAGTGCATTCTAATACCGCGCTTCTGGCTGCTCGAGGCCCCCCAGAATCCGGGCAACGTGTGGCAGCGCAAGCGCTTCTACATCGAGTGCAACATCCCCACCAGGGAGGCCCTCTTCAAGAACTTCCTGAAGACCCGCAAGTGGGAGAAGTTCCGGCATGACTACATCCAGAATATCCTGGCTTCCACCAACCTCACCAGCTACACCAAGGTCGAGGACATTCCCATCATCAGTCGCATTGTGGAGACGGGGGCCGACGAGGCCTGAACTCGTCGGCTCTCCTCCTATATTTGTTTATATACATATACATACTATATATTTACACGTTCGCAGGATTATCAAATTATTACCAGTCAGTGTGCAATGCATGTGATTTCTTTCATTCATTCCGATGACGGAAGCTCCTTTTTGGGAAGCTCCTTTTTGGGATATTTATGTCACGGTTTTCCAGGGGAAAGGCTGCAGAGCTTTTGGGACAGGCCTGTGGTGAGTTAACCAAAGGAGCGGCGAGTGAGTACTTCTGCACAAGGGGAGTGCGAGTGCGAGTGCGAGTGTGCAGCCAGGCAGGAGCTTCCACTCGGGCTTTCCTTTGAGTGTCCTGCCGCCTCGGATGCTCGCAGGAGAGTCTGGCCCTGCTGGCCGCCAGTTCAGTTCATTACAGTTGCCAAGGATAAGCGATACCTACGTGCTCCGTGCTCTGCCAGACCCAATTGTCGTCTTTCGAACAGTTCGTCGTGGTCATCGCATGTGGAATATTCGCGACAGCCAGTGCCAAAGCCAGTGCCAGTGCCAGTGCCAGTGCGTCATAGGAAAAATCTTGGCTTATTGTTGACTCCTCGCACACAGGATGCTGCCCAAGAAGCAATCAATGTGGCACGAGTAGTATTTTTGTTTACCTTTTTTTTATCGTTTCGCAAAAAAACAGCCCAAAGGCGAAAGTGCAAGTGTGGCAAGATTGAAGCCAAGACAAGTCAAGTGATTCGCAGCCTCAGTTCTCGAATGGAAGCCACTCACAAAACTCTCGGGGCTCCGGGGTAAGTGATGAGTGAAACGATGTACGCATCTAACCAATTAAATCTGGTAATAAAGCCCTTAATTAAATCACTCAGACATCCTTCACCTGTCGCACTAAGAGTCAATGCCTTCAAGGACTCACCGAGATCACAAGCCAGGCGAGAGAGTGTAACTTTGAACGTTTTATTATCGAATTTTTGAGTGTCGGCCACTACACAAGAGTTGTCTAAGAACTATAAAGTCCTGGCCACACACTCCTCGGATTATCCCTTGTACGCAGCGCCAGGAGGTGGGCAATGATTTTAGCAGCAAGCCAGGCTGGCAAAATAAAATCAGGCTTGTCACCGCCGTAATTGTGTCCTAGGAAAGTTGTAAATTGGTTTTGTCAGTGGAAATCTCAAAGGCAAGCCAGTTGTCCTGTTGTCCTGTTCAGGTGCGTAGGTGGGGTTGTCCTTGAAGGGACTCACACACTTGGAGTGAATCAAAACAATGGCAAAAGTATAGAAAGCAAAAGTGTTTTCTTAATTTCAAGGCGACCTGCCTCAACTATAGACTTTTTAATGGCAAATCAACTTTAGTTTTTATTGTGTTTTTCGATTTAAGCTGTTAGCTGTTAATTAGCTAGCTTAAAAGTATATCATAGTCCATCATATATCACCATATATTTGCATTGGGAAACAGGACATTATGGCCAGTCAGTTAATCATAAGCTATCTGGGTCAAATATTGTGATTTATAGAAATTAGCCACTTCCATTTCCATGTCACCTTGCCAACGTGATTTAGTGGGTACCATGAGGACCTATAAGGAGATGTAGAAGCTATAACTGCCAGACCAAGGCTGTAGAGTTAATTGGAATATCTATCATAATGTTACCTTAATTGGACTTGGTTTTGTACTACTAGGTTTGCTTGGAATAACCTTCAGGAAATGTATTATAATTAAAAAAGAAGAAATACAGGTCTAAATATCTTGCAAAAGTATGAGTCCCACTTGTCAGAGTAAGCAATCCTGTGAAGATAATAATATAATGATATATTATATATTTTTGGTTTGTATTCCCTTGCAGAGTATTATCATTTTAGTCAGAAGTTTGCAACGCGGTAAAGGATGCATTTCCGACCTCATAAACTATATATATTTTCACGCAAACTAGTTTCTAAGATTTTTTACATTCTGCCAAAGTTAGCTTTCTTTCTTGTTTAATATACTTTATATCTTAAATATTTAGCATTTCTGTCCTACATATAAGGCTCTGGGTCACATATGCCATAACTGATTTATGATCTAGATTAAGATTTATATAAATTTTTATTGCTATTTTTATTTAAATTAAATTCTAAGGAAAACAAAAGCAGCATAGAAACTGTCGCCATATCATTATTATTATAACTTGATACTAAAACTCAGAGGTTTGTTAGTTTGTTAACATTTAAAGTAGGTTTCCAAAGACATAAAGTGTTGGAAAACAAGGCTAAACCTTTTTCTAATCAAAATTTCAATAATTTCTATAAGATATAATGTTTCAATAATATATCCTTCGCTGCATCGCCACCTTCTGTTTGAAAATATAATACTCTGCAAATTTATAATTAAAAGTTAAAAAAAAAAGACAGAAAAAATCAATAGGAAAGACAGAAACTAACAAATGCTAATTAAATTGAACAAAAACAGGAAAACACTTCAACACTTTAAAGAGTCTCAAGTTGAATGGAAAGAGAGAGTGTCTGGTCTTAAATTCAAAATAAAGCAATGCGTTTCTAGTTCTAGCTGCAAAAGTTCTTAACAAACAATATCCTAAGCGTAAGCATGGCAGTAAATGTTTATAAAAATGGCGGTCCAAATCCATTTAGCATTACGTGCTTAGCTGTAGTCCCAAAAAAGTTACCAAGATGACAAATTAAATACGTTATTATTCGCAGTTATTGGCATTCGGCCGCGTCAAGGGTTGAAATATAAAAGAAAATTCAAGAGAATTGTTGCCTATTTAAACGACTACTCACATCAAAATAAATTGTTTAGTACGGGAAATAACAAGACATGTAGAATACATAACTTTTGTGCCATGTACTTTATTCTCTCTCTAAAAAGAAATAAGCATTTTTGGCTTACATATCTTAAAATGTATTACGTATACGCCCCATGATTTCCAACTGTCGGCCCCCAGGCATAGCGAAAGCATAACTGAGCCCCAAAATAAGGCACGTCGGCGCAAGGATGTCACACAACGAGCTCGGGGAATGGTGACAGGTACATTTGGGAATCGAATCGGGAATGGTTTGTGGAGTCTACCTAATCGCATAAATGCATTAAATCAAAATCAAAATCAAATAACTAACCTGGAATATTTTGTAGAAAGGCAAATAATAATTTTTAAGGCTTTCCGCCTTCTAGCTTACTTTCATTATTATTTATCCATTTGCTTGCAGTATTTTGAATGGTCCTGAGGAGGGCCTGAGGCGGCTTCGCTAAGCCATCGACTTATCGATCAGAGCAGAGCGGCGGAGCTATCGGCGTTCCGGGACTAAGATGATGCTTTCTGACTTCTATCGAGCACGATCCGTAAGCCACGTACCCACGTGCAAAGGATGAGGCCTCCCACAGGAGCACATTGGGCACTATCATCAGCATCGAGCGCGGCCCAGACGGTGCCACTATCCCACAGCAGTTCGCAGTCCAGCGGCAGCCTGAGACTCCTCCGGCTGCTGGCCGTTGTCTCAGTGATTGGATCGCAGTTTCACGCCGTTCAATGTGAGTGATATATCGCCTAAGCTCTCTCTAATTCATTTAATTTTTTTTTAAATAATATATAAAACTACTCTCCCTAATTATGTGTTATATTATTAAAATGAAATTTGAAATACCAAAATATGTCAGTTGAGGTCAAAAACCGATATTAACTATTTGTAGGTGTCATCTTTTTTCTTAACGATTATATCTAAAACCAGTATCTAAAAATTCAGCAGGATAGCTATTTCTGGGAAGCCGAAGCTTCTATACCCTTACAGTTTGCAAATCAAAAAATGCTTCAATTTCAGTATTGAAAGCTTTCCGCGTTGGTTTTTTAGCACGCTAAAAATACTGCATACTAAACTAAAAATGTTTAATAATTACAAAAATTTTTTAATTTTTTGATATTTCAATGATGAAACCCTTTAAAAATTTTTAAAAAATTGAAAAAATGTTATTTTTGATCGGACATGGCTAGCTCAACTCGGCTGATCGGATGCTGATCAAGAATATATACGCTTTATAGGGTCGAAAATGACTTATACGCGGTGTTTTAAGCTCCTAACTGAACTTATTTTGCCGTGCCAGGAAATAAATACAAATAAAAATTATAAAAAAATTACTCAAAAATATTACATTTTGGAATATCATAAATATGCGAAAAAAGCATTAATTTCAAATCGGAAAGCTGTTCTGTGCTAGTTTTTTTAAGGCTAACAAGTCAGCATACTAAAATTAAAATTTTTGATTTGAAATTTGAAGTTTTTTGCATTTTTTCACAAATTGAACGGCTTAAACCCTTATAAAAATTTTGAAAGAAATGGCTAAATAATTATTTTTTGCCGGACATGGCTAGATCGATTCGGCTGTTGATGCTGATCAAGAATATACATATATTCTTTATAGGGTCGAAAATGCTCCTTCACGGTGTTGCAAGCTTCTGGCTTGTGGCTACTCCTGCAGGAGTAAACTGATAAAAAAGTTGAAGACTTTTGGTCATTTTTCAAGACTTTTGGTTACGAAAGTAATATTTTGGTCTTTTTTTGAGATTGTTTTGTTCCTTTTTTAAGTTACTTTGGTTTTAAATGAAGCTTAAAACTCGTAATTCCAGAATTTGAAGTCTTATATTAAGATTTTAAATTTGAGAATGCATGAAACCTTGAAAGAAGATTTTTTTTATCAGTGTATAGCAATATTTTTTATTGGGGCTTAAATAGCTCTTAAATTTGTTTCTTTTTCCCATGTTTTAATTAAACCAATTAAAGATGTTAACCTTTCAGTTTGACCTTCGTCGAATGTCGTAGTTTGTTTGCCATGTCTTCATTTAGCTAAATTCTTATTTTAATTTTATAAAGGAAAGTACACATATTTTGGTATGCAATAGGAACTTTTAAATATTTATTTTAATAAAACCAATCAATTTATCGCTTAAATGTACATATATAGTAAAAGGATTAAATTATACAAAATAATATTAACAATATCGAAATATTAAAAGAAAAAAAATATGACCTAGGTATTATCCTGACTACTTTCTAGTGAAAATAAGTGTTTAATTCATTCCAAGGCCCAGTTAACATAAAATATTATCATTGTTGCCCGTAAATCGCAGGCACTGCATCCGTTGAACCCACAGCAGCAGCATCAGCATCAGCATCAGGAGCGGCAGCCACAACGAGCTCGCAGCAGCAATCCAGCGGCGCCGGCGAGAATCACAGCATCTTTTTTGATGACTATAACACAACGAAGACGACTTCCTCAACCGCTGCTGGCTATCCTTCGACGGGAGCTAGCGCCAGCACCGCCGCTCTCTCATCCCAGGACCAATCCCAATCCCAATCCCAGTCCCAATCCCAGTTCCAGTCCCAGTTCCAGTCCCAAATGCCGGCCCAGGCAGACTTATCGCTCTTCGCCATTAACCCGGGCGTGCGGCTGGACAGGGCTTCCGGCAAAAAAGCGGCGGGAAGCAATGAGATTAGCAATAGCGCGCCAATCAAAAATTTAATTACTAGCTTTGGGCGCCCCGCCTTGATAGCGGACGACCAGCAGCAGCTGCTGTCTGTGGCTCCTGCAACAGCAGCAACAGCAACAGCGACAACAACGACAACAAGGACAACAACAACCCTGGCGGCAACCCTAAAAAGTGGCAAGAGCACCATAAAGCAGCCCATCGATTCCACGCGCTCCAGGAACCACTGGACAGTGGGTGTGGGTGGCGGTGGTAAGTCAAACGGGGGGCCAAGGCCAATGTCATAGCACTCGAAAAAGCTAGAAGTTCGTTTGGAATTGTCTAATAAAAATATTAAAAGTTGAAGAAAAAACAAAACGCATACAGAATGATGTAGAGTGTCCTTTAAGAAGAGGGTTTGCCTTAAAAATGCTTCATTTTGTTCGAGTTTTGTGAAGGAAAGTACACATTTGTTGCTCTAAAAAGAGCTACTTACTATTTTAGTTATAATACCTTCCGATTTATCAAAAATATAAAAATATCATTCATACAATTTATTTTTACTTTTCAATTTTCACTTTTTAGGTATTCTTCGATAAAAATATATATTTAGTTTTTGCGAGTGTAATTTTCGTGTGGCTACTTATAGTTTTTTCGAGTGTCCCCTTAACATTTTTCGGAATCCTCATTACACGCACTCTCTCCGCAGGAACCGCTGCTCGTGACACGGAACGACCCCGCACCTTCCGCAGCAAGCACCACCATGAGCACCACTGGGGGCCATTCTTCGAGGAGCCCGCCAGCTCGGGCTCGGGCGCCTCGGGCGAGAACCTCGTTGCCGCCGTGCACTTGTTCACGGAAGCGGTGCTCAACTGCCGTGTCGGCATGCTAAAGGACAAGACGGTGGATTATTACTGAGTCCTGACAGATATATGTACAAATATAAATATTACTTGCCTTCCAGGTTATGTGGGTGAGACGGACCAGCGAAAAGGTATCCCTACTGACCGTGGGCAACGTCACCTACAGCGGCGACCCGAGGATACGGGTCAAGTTTCAATATCCGAACAACTGGCGGCTGCTGATAAATCCCACGCAGGCCGAGGACGCCGGTATATACATGTGTCAGGTTTCCACTCATCCGCCGCGGGTGTTCACCACGAACCTAACCATCTTGGGTATGTCCTAGAGCGGCTCTCAGAAGGAGCCAGAAGGGAGATCCCCCAAGGATTGATTTTGACTTTGAACTTTGAACTTTGAACTCGAATGTTCGCAGAGCCCCCGCTGAGGATAATCGACGAGCATGAACGGGACGTCGGAGATCGGTACTACAAGTCCGGCAGCACCGTCGATCTGCAGTGCCAAATATCTCGAAACTTTTTCCTCAAGGAGCGCTACAGCATCCTCAAGTCGACCGAGACCACGAAGGGGGGCGTCGTCCAGAAACATAACGTACATAACGAGTCGAGCGGCGAGCCCAATCTGTTGGAGAACGCCAGCCAGGATCAGCTCAAGCTCTCGGGCTCCAGCCAGGAGCTGGAGAAGTACTTTAGTAGATTTATCACCTGGACAAAGGACGAGGAGCCGCTCCAGGCACTGACCAACAAGCGATCAAGGTTGTATATAATACATATCTGTACAAATGTGCACTATATATATTCCTTAAACTTTTAGCATTTCCGATAAATGGCTAACTAGTCGCATTTCCATTGACGATGCCAAGCTCTCAGACAGTGGCAACTATTCCTGTTCCCTTGGTCGACTGTTTACTGTAATTGTCCAAGTGCAGGTACTCACAGGTGCGGTTCTTCCTTGCATACATTAGATCCTATTAGATCCTATTAGATCCTTGAAACCCCCTGCTAAGACTTCAACTATTCCTTTGCAGGGGAACTACCCGCGGCTGTCCAACACAACATAGCATCCAGACTCCAAATCGGTTCGCCTGCTGCGCTCTTGGCCATTCTCCTCGTCCTCGTCCATATTTCTCTACACTTGGCGAAAAACTAAGGGAATTTAATGTGACGAATGCTTGACATCAAGACAACATATTGAGGCCCATTTCCGCAAATCGTTTACGTAGTAAATGTTGCGATTAAGGGCACATCGGAGTGTAAAAAAAACCGAATCTTAAGTTGGTTACGGGAAAATGATTTTCCAAATAAAAGGGTATATTTTTTTTTTTCTAGTCGAAATTGAAGAAAATTTAAATCAATGTAAGGAAGCGCTACAGTTCGATGTTACTTAGTTTTTCCCTAAATATTTAATAAATACTTAAATTCATAGAATATAACTAGACACTTTATATTTGTTTAATTTGAAGGAGAAAAGACACCAGCTGCTATATTTCCTCCTTCAAAGGAGCCTACCATGAAAAGAATCAAATTTTAGGAACCAATACGGGGACCTCATTATATAAAGCCAAGGATATATATAACAACAGACAAGGATTTTCAAAACAAAAGACTCTAATAAAACCAAAAATATATATTGGCATCAAACTGTGGCGCTTTATTGTATTGGTTGTCCATCAAAACCACTCAAACCGTTTTTCGGGAAATCCCCTTCCTGTGACCAACTCAAAAATTAATTTAGCTTAATGCCCCAATTTTTTTTGTGAACTTTTCACTAATGTATCTGAACAGGATATCAAAAATTTTTGAGCCCAAACACCAGACAGAGAGGTGGCATTCCTTTTACAAATAAAATTTGGCCTTATTTCCTTCTGAATCCTTTCGAAACACCATCTTCCTTCTGGTTTTCCTGTATCGGGATTTATAGTTTGGTATTGTGACATTTTTCTAAGATCCAATATGAAACTAAACTACGACAACAATTTTGTATAAAGTCCAAGATATCAGTTATACAAAAAATGCAAAAAAACAAAAAAAAAACGCCCGCCAAAAACTTAAGAACTACTTTAAACATAATTAATTGATTTCTTACAAATAAAATATACTAAATTAAGATATGCAAATTTTACAAATTCAGTGAGCTTAAACAATATGGTTTTCCCTTCGTATTTCCTAAGTTAGCAAATGTATAAAAATTCTACGATTTTCGTTTGATAGTTCTGTAAATATAATATAATATTTGTAAGTCACGAATGTAGTTATGTATATTTTCCCCTCCGTTTCCAATTGTTCCTCGAAGCCCAACCATGTTGATTATACATTAAGTTCTTATATATATTTATATATCTGGAAGGCAAATCTACCAAGATCAATGCACACGATGCCTGCCTACGAAAGACGTTTTGTTAAACTACACTCAATGTATTATGATTAAACGAGTAAATCAAAAGCGATACTTTCAAATATACGAACTATTAATATATATAAACCATAGTAAGTATGGCACGCACTTATTTTTTTGGCGTACTGCGGAATTATAATGGAATATATAGAATTAGAATCTGGCATTGACAGAAACCGCCAAGATTCAAATTCAAAGCTAATGAACCAGCTCGCAAGCTCCGACGATGTTTGCATTTCCGCGCTCCAACTACAACTACAATTGCACTTGGACGTGTTGGGGAAAACCCTAATTTTGCTTTACATGGGAATACAAGTTATTTGACTAAATCTGAACTAAATTAATTCATTTCAAATAAATCGATTTTTTAAATGAAGGGAACAAACACTTGGGGAATATTGGAACTTTGTGAGATTTTTTAGGTGCAAAGCGAAACCCCATCTGGCAACACCGTTGCGAACTACTCAATTATTATTTATAGGCCACATTTTTTTGTTTTCTTTTAACGTTAACATTTCGTTTGGATCTTTATATTTTAGTTTTTTGATAACACCGCAACGACATATAGAGTGAGTGCGTGCGACCGCTGAGCGACTTGACGTGCGAATATCGCTTTTTCGGGTGCTGATATATCAAAAATATATATAGTGGGCGGGCACAGAGACAGGTCTGGAAGGACAACGTTCAGAGCCTCCTTCCCTCCGACCGCCGACCGCCAGCGCACTTGCACTGGCCTGGCACTGTGACTCTGACTTCACCTTGACTAAAGTTCACGCGACAGGCGACTGGCGACTGGCGACAGGCGGCAGCGGGCGACACGGCACAATGGGAACGTAATGATAACAGTGACACCGACACCGCTAACCAGTCGCCCGATTCTTTGCAGTTTCCGTCGCACAATCACTGCCCCCGCCTCCTGCTCCCCGCATCGCTGCACAATTCGGCCGAGATCTCCGCATCGAAAATGCTGAAGCTACGTCTACGTAACCTCCTAGCCGTCGGCGGCATCAACAACAACAACAGCGGCCACGGACTGCTGGCTGTCCGGTAAGAGAAGCAACGCAACAACAGCCGCAGCAGCTGTGTCTCTATAATGTGTGCATATATATTTGTGTATATACATATATGTATATGCATTTCATATATGGAGAACATAAGGTCGGTTCCATAGAACATATAGATATAGGGCAGTCTCTTCACTATTTTTGCCTTTTGCCTGACTTCATACTGAAAGTGTTTAGAAGAAATATATACGGAGCATGAATCAGTGTATATTTATTCAATTATTGAATTTGAAGGCTGATAAGGCTTAAATATCTTCTAAAGACTAGTGATATTTGAAGAGTCTAGACTTTAGATTTGTGATTCCAACTTTACTTTTTTACTAAAGAATATTTTCTACTATTTTGAAGCCTTAATACCTTCTATTTGACCTCACAGGTGTATTTAGTATATATTTATGTTTGTAATATTCTCTCTTCTTAAATATATCCACCTTATCCACGTATGCAGGGCTGCTTAATTAAAAATATATGTATACAATCTCTGGCCAGATATGAGGGCTCAATATACATATATATGTAAATTTCTGTTCGATAAAGATAAGATTATTATTAAAAAAGAAGGAAACGGGAGCGGGAGCCATTAAAGAGATTGCCCAAGAATAATCAAAGTTCGACTAATCAGGCTCAGAGTTTAGAATTTCTATATATATATATTCTCGCATTTCCCCCTCTTAGTGCCCTGTCCACCACGGCTAGCTGCAAGGACTCGGAATCATGGCTCTCGAAGCTGCTCGTCCGGAAAATAGAGCCAACCAAAGAGCCGCACAGCCGCATGCTGAGCGACAAGGAAATCATATATGCCCTGCACACCCACAACGTCAGGCCCGACTCCATGAGCAACTACCTTAACAACTAGTGGGTACAACTAGCCAGCTAGCCAACAAAATTATATTAATATAATGAAGCAAACATTAAACCATAACACTTCTGTACATTTGTTTCTTAGCAAAACGACGGTGGGCTTAATCAACGATAAAAAGGCAAATCTATCGTGCGACTTGGTGGCCTCTTGGACCGTCCAGGTGGGCGACATGGATCAGTGCCTGCACCTGTGGAAGTACACCGGCGGCTTCGAGAAAATTGACCAGGCCAAGGAGGACCTGTGGAACGATCCAGAGTATCTCAGTCTGATGCACGAACGCTCCAAGTTCCTGCGCTCCCGCCATTTGCAATATCTCCTGGCCTTCAGCTACTGGCCGCAGATCGCCAGTCGGCCTGGCAAGAATATTTACGAAATGCGGTATGTTATTGTATTCAAATATGAAATACAATTAAATATTTTATGTATATATTTGATGTACATACAGCTCCTATCGACTGACCCCTGGCACCATGATCGAGTGGGGCAACAACTGGGCCCGGGCCATTAACTATCGCAAGCATAACAACGAAGCCTTCGCCGGATTCTTCTCGCAGATCGGACGGCTGTACAATGTCCATCATATCTGGTGTACGTGCTACCTTTTGAATGGCTCCTTTCTTGGTACTTGATATTAATATGCATATTTTGGTTCCACGTTCCATTTGGACACAGGTTACAAGTCTCTGCAGGACCGCAAGGAGACCAGGGAGGCTTCCTGGCGCACCCCCGGCTGGGATGAGTGCGTGGCCTACACGGTGCCCCTGATCCGCGACATGCACTGCCGCGTCCTAGCCCCCACTGAGTTCTCGCCCACACAATAAGCAGAAAGTGGACTATTTCGGTTTCTCTTTCTAGAAAGTTGAGATGTGAAAAAGAAGATGTGTCGGGAGTGCGACGCGAGTTATTGTACATAATGCCAGGCACCCATTTAATCATCTTAGTGTTCTCCTAGTATAAATTAAGGTCAAAGTGGACATATTTCTCCTCAATTTGTACATGCCTCCGGATCGATCTATGTATGTAAGCACAGCGTTTGAATTTAAATTTAAATTGTATCCAAAAAGAAAAGAAAACATGGAAACAAAAGTCTTTTTTGTTGTTTAGTATAAATAAATAAAGCTATTATGAAACTGTTACATAAAGCAGCGCTATGCATGTGAAAAATAAGTTGCAAGTTTGTTTTAAATGGTTCAAACTGGAGGCCTCTTAATCGGAATGTAAAGGATTTCGTGGCTTTGATCTCAATTATCGAAGCTACTCCTGGCTTGTAATGAAACCAATTTATTTTTCAACAATTAAAACCATAGATTACGTAAAGGTTTAAGCAAAACCGTAATCAAACTCTGATAATTAAACGTAAATTATTATTGTAATGTGATATATATGAATATATACGGATATCATGGGACACATTCACATCCTCCAAAGTTTGGGCTATACAATAGCTCTAATTTGGGGAGATTGGATGGTACATTATGGTAATTCTTATACATTAAGCAAGTGTGTTAGCTTAGCCAGCAGCTTTAGGCCGTCTTCTCGGCCTGCTGGGAATTCTTTGCCGTCTTTAGGTGCTTCTTGCCCACGAGGTGCTGCTGCAAGGTCGTCACATGGTTCATCATCTTGTTGCACGGCTTGCAGTAGTACTGGCCAGTGGGTGTGCGATACATGAGCAGATCCAGGCCATCGGGATTCTCGGTAGCTGAAGCTGAAGCTGGAGCTGGAGCCACAGATGACACAGACGACACATCCGGTGGTTCCTTTTGTCCTGCGTTGCGAAGTTTGCTCTGGTGCCGGGCCCCGTCCAAGTGCATCTGCATCTGATTTGCGGATGTCACGACTATTTTGCAAAGACTGCACGAGCGTTCTCTGTCCTCGTTCTCGGTCCTCGCAGGTTGCTCTGCTGCTATTCCTGCTCCTCCTGCTCTTCCAGCTGCTGAATCTGCTGCTTCATCTTCAGTTGATCCAGTCTCGGTCTTGAGGAACAGCGTCCCGATGCCATATCGCGCGTCCGGCATAACCTTCGGCTCGAACTTGCTCCCCGTCCGCACCCACTTGCCGGCGGAGTCGTAGTAGCCGGCACCCGAGGGTCGGGAGCCCTTCTGCTCGACCAGCTTGTGCCTCCGGCCCTGATAGTGCTGGCGGGCGTGTGTGGCCGAGGTGAGGTCCAGGTCGCATAGGTCGCAGTGGAAGGCGGCGGGGCCGCTGGGACCCTGCTTCAGCAACCTCTTAACCGGCGGCGCCTGCAGGCCTGCGTCCGTATAGTTCTTGGCCAGCCAGGCGCTGATATGGCGGTCGTGGGCCTTCGACTCGTAATGGTCGCGGGCACACTTCAGCGAGGTCATTTGCGCCTTGCACAGCTCGCAGGACAACGGTCCAATTAGCCGGTTCAGCTCGTCCGGATAGCTCTTGTCGCGACCGGGGAACAGGGCCAGGCCCAGGCCCTTGCCATCGTCCACACCGGTTTTAGATTCAGTTTCAGTTTTCTCTCCATTGACCTTCCGCTTCGATGGCCTCGCAGTTGGGTCGCCACCAGGTGCTGCGCTCTGTTTGCCGGGTGCCAGGAGCCGTGGGTTGTGTGGGCTGTCGGCCCCGACCACCGAAGGCGAAGGTGTTGGAGGAGCTTTCAGTGACTCTCTTAGGTCGTCCAGGACCCCGCTCGCAGTGGTTCCTGGCGCCAGGTGGGGTATGTGATAGCCGCTGAGATTGCCTGAGGAACTCATGGAACTTCGCAGGAATCGAACGAGTGACCTGGATGTGCGTGCTCCCAATTGAGGCGGACGCATGCGTCAAACAGAAACTTAAAAAAACGGGAAGATTTTAACCCATATTTAACCGGTATTTTACATTCGGTATTTATCCACAAAATATTCAAAACATACCGCTCTTCTCTCCTCTTTGCCTCTCACTCTCTCTCACATCTTTAGATTGGCGCCAAGTGCTCCGTTTAGCACCTTCTTTGGCCAGCTGGACTGGTCACACTGCCCCAAGTGGCGAGCACATTGAACATAAAGGCGAATAATAATAACAATTTGCAAATAACGATAAAAATGCATAGACGGCGAACACCCAAGACCCTGAGCAAACCGCCGCCCATCCAAGGTCCACCTAAGAAGACTGTTCCCGTGGAGGAACCAGCACAGGACTCCGCACCGCCGCCCGACGGCGTGCAGTTCGAACTGGAGCTGTGCTGGTGCGTGCAGCAGCTGCAGGATGCCCTCAACGGCGGCAAACTGAGCCAGAAACTGGGTGAGCATAGCACCTTCCCTCCCCACTTCCCATCAGCCGATGAGCACTTCTGACCTGCTTTCAGCCGAGGACACCGCCAAGAACCTCAAGATTCTGACCAGCTCGACGGCGCCGCTCATCAGGAAGCGACAGGTGATGAAGCTATCCATGGGCGACTACCGGGCCAAGATGCAGCAGGAGGAGAAGAAGATGATGTTGGGTAGGTTAGACGGTTTGACGGTTGGACGGCGAACATGTTTAGTAACTTATTTCCCTTCTGCAGCTTCTAAACAGGTCAAATTCACACCTGCCGCTGCAGCCGCTAAAAAGTCGAGCTTCGTGAAGAAGTCGGCGCTGTTGACATCTGGAAATGGGTTCCGCTTCGACTTTGCCGTGCCAGGCGCTGCCGCTGCCGCTGCCACTGACAATAATGAGAATAGCGGCGTCTCCGCGTCCCAGCCAGTTCGGGCTTCCAGCGTTCCACAAAGTGGCGCCGGAACGCCCTTCAAGTTCAACTTTTGCATTGAAGAGGAGTCTGCGAACAACATAAACCTAAGTGGGCTGATGCTCACGTAGAAAATAACAATAAATAGTAAACGATCCAATTGGCAATGTTTTAGTGATAGAGTGTTATTCAGTTTCAATATGACGCCCAGCAGGGAGTTCATCGAGGAGCTAGCCAAGGGCAACTTGCGCGCCGTCGATGTCCTAATTTACGAGATGCTTCGCCTCAAAAAGCGGATCGCAGATCGGAAAATAGAAAAACAATTAACTCAGGTGGAGGAGAACTGACAAAGGTAGAGAAACAATTGACAGAAATGGGGAAAATTCCGAGGACAAATCGGTCCAGCCTCCGCCTCCTTAAAGCGGGTCGCAATAGTTTTTAGAGAGAAGGAAGCGTGGAAGGACCCTGTGACCGAACCAGTGGACACAACCGGACACAAGGCAAGAGGCAACGCAACTAGAAATAAGGCGCTCTTATCTAGAGGATATGCCATAGGGACTTCAAGGAGGTCGGCGGAAGCCGTCTCAGATGTGAGTAACAGACAACAGCTTTATTTTGCATTGCCAAAGTATACGGCTACAATATCTGCATCCATTTGGGCGCATAGACAACATTTACTAAATACAAGAACTATCACTTTAGCCTATCGTTCGGCGGCTCCGTGTCCCTGGCCCAGTCACATCGGGCACAAGCTGAGCTGGAGAGTTGGAGCCTCTCAGGTACGCATGGAGGGATCCGACTGCGACTCCCTGTGGTGAGGCGGTCGGGGTGGCAGCTTGAAGGGCCTCACATACTTGATGTTCGTCTTGAGGCACTCGGGCAGTAGATGGCCCGGCAGCAGGCTGCGCAGGAAGATGTGCGTGAGGTAGCCGGTGATGCCCCAGATCCGGTGGTGGTCCACCACAAAGACGGGGCCACTGTATCCGCTGCGGAACTGCGTGTGCCGGGTGGCCTTGGGCGCCATCAGCGCGTTCAACGGCACACTGAACGCCTCCTCGACCTCCTCCCAGTTTAGACGCAGCTCCGAGATGTCAAAGTCGCGCACCATGCCCACCACCGGCACAATCGACGAGGTGCGCGGCAAGTGGAGCTCACTGGACTCGCCCCACACCTCGATGCGGTGGCTCGGCAGACCGACCTCCTCCTCCGTCTCGCGGAGGGCACAGTCCGTATGAGTTGGATCCTGCTCGTCCCGTCTGCCGCCGGGAAAGGAGATCTGGAAGCTGTGGCTGCGCAAATGTCGCGATCGCCGCGTGTACAACAGGGAGATCTCGTGGCTAGAAGGATACACATACACATACGCTGTTTCTTAAGGAAAAGGGGGGCTTGGCATATGCTTGGCATAGCACTTACGTGCCTCGCTCCTGGCAGAGTAGAATGAGCACCGCGGACGATTGCTTCTCCCGCCGACTGGGTGTCAGCGCCTTGGGACGCGGAAAGGCCGGCAGGCTGCGCATCTTCTCCAGGCACCTACGCTGCGCCTCCGGCTCGAGCAACTCGGCATATTCATTGGCGGTCAGGAGGCGAGCTTCCTGCCTTCCTGTCTGCCTCGCAGCGGAGGAGCCCAGGTGGCGTAACAGCAGCCCTGCAGGCGCCCTGCGAATCGTCAGCACCTGCCACACGCCGCTGGCGGTGGCGGTGGCCAAGGTCATGTTGCGGACAGCAGGATACTAATTTCTTTCCTAAATAGCAAGTTTTAATGGCTTTTGACGCCTGTTTCAGGTGATGTAAAACCGAACTTTGGAATCCAACAACTGCAACAGCTGGTGGGTGCTGTTAGGCGCAACTAGTGGCCTGTTAAGGCCCAACAGATCTGTTAAGTCAGCTGCTACTAAAGAATACTAAAATACCAACAGCCATAGTATAATACCGTTCAATTGCGTATATTATACCAAAAGTATTTAAATTCTTGTAAAAAACTAAAATTAACTCTAAAAGAAAACATGTTTTGAAACGTACAAATAATCGAAAAATTCAGATTTGACCCGAAGAACTGTTTTAGAAACAAAAAAAAGAAACGCTACAACAGATCTGTTAAATTAGCTGCTACCAAAAAATACTAAAATACCAACAGCCATAGTATGATACCGTTCGATTGCGTATATTATACCAAAAGTATTTAAATTCTTGTAAAATACTAAACTTAACTCTTAATGAAATAATTAATGTTTGTTTTGTACGTTATAAATAATCTAAAATGTAGATTTGACCCCTACGAAGACTTCTTTCTAATTAAAAAATCAATTCGTACACAAGTGATCACTTTGCCCGTTAAAAAAATACAGTCCTTTGTCTTTTTGTGTTTTTTATTTATAATTGTTCACTTAAATACAAAAAATACTCTTCTTTTCCTCTTACATTGTTTTATTTTTCCTTTTTTTTTGTAGTTTTTCTTGTTATGATAAAAATATTCAAATAAAAATTATAAGCAAACAAAATGGCAAAATTTCAAAATGAAAATCATAAAAAACAGATTTACAGAGTTACAAATTTAAAAAAAAAAATATAAAAAAAAATGATACAAATAAATAAAAGCTCCTTTCTGAATACAAAATATAATGTATAACCGAGAAGCGGCACTACTGCAGGCAACCCATTAGTTAAATTGACATTTTCAATAAATGTGTAAGTATGTACTGTATGCGCATTTGTATGTCAAACACAAATGGTTCATTAATGAATTAAACAAAAAAAGTACACGCAAAGTCTGCCTGGTTACTATTTAAATAGGGTTTAAATTAAGCATAGCTGAAGAAAAGGCAACGCGGCTGCTTAAAGAACACTTGTTGTTATGCTTGTTATATTAATCGTTACATATATATATAGTCGGTACATATATATATATATAGTATATGCGTGGGTAGTTATATCCGATAAGTATACATCTATGTATAGTCCTGGCTCAGAGCGTGTCAGCTTGCTTGTAAAGTTGTAAAGTCCAAAATATTATCGATTGATGTGTGGCTGCATGGCTCTGCTCCGCTCTGTTCAGCTCAGCTCGGCTTTCTATAGGAAACCTACTCCGAAATATCAATTGGAATGGATGTGGTAAACGTCGGCGTCTCCAGCTCCTCGTGCTTCTTCATTTTGAGACTCTGTGCATTGGGGAAAGAGAAATTGCAAGTTGCAAGTTGCAAGTTGCAAGTCGGTGAAAAGACAGTTGGGAGGAGGGAAGGGAAGCCAGAGATACGCACCTGTTGCAGCTTGTAGTGATTAATGATGTCCTGGTCGGCCGGGCACGATTGTGTGAAGGCGTCCAGCTGATACATGTGATACATGTAGCGCCACAGCGCCGTCAAGTGGGTCTGCAAGAAGTAAGGGGAAGGATTAGTGGTGACTCATAATCAATAATCAATAATCAATTGCATCAATTTCTATAAATATGATTTAAAACCAATTTAAGTTTATGGCTTTATGGCTTTATCAGCGGGCTTCTAGTACTTCCGCTCCGTACCGTACCGTACACTTACCGGGATCTCAAAGTCGACAAAGTACTTGCCCGCCACACGAATGTGCTGGAGACGCGGCATGAGCTCGCAGTCGAAGCAGCACATGGTGTCGCCGGTAAGGAAGCGCGTATTGCGCGCGGCCAAATGATCATTGATCTTGCGCAGGTGCGTGAGCAGGGCGTTGTTCTTGGCCTCGTCCTTCTTCACCAGCATCAGCTTCAACTTGACGTACAGATTCTCGATCAGTGTGGCCACCTCCTTGTCCTGCACGAAGAGATTGTAGCCGCCCGGTATGTTCTTCATGATGTGCCTCTCGATCTTCTCATTCTCGAGTATGGCCAGCCCGTTGTCGATCAGGATGGGCGGGTGTGTGGCCTCGAAGTTGGTGCGGAAATCCGGCGGCGGCTTCTGCATGTCCACCGTCGTCACCTTCAGGCTGATCGTCTTCAGCTCGGCCAGCAGGTACAGGTCCATGAAGTACTCCTGGCAGAACAGGCAGGCACCCTTTCGCCTTCCATCGATGGTGCTGGCCTGCAAAGGTGATTGAAAGCGTGAGTCTTATTATGCTATAAATGTGGAATAATCTGTGCTTATATATCTAATATAAATGGGATAAAAAATGTTCAATGCTTTCAAGGCTCTTATCATTGAATTTGACAAGACAATCGTGTATTTATTAACGCTCATTTCCCTAGAACTATTTTTTTATAATTATTCCCCATTTTATTGGACTCTATAAACGCGGCATTTAAATATAAGATACCATTAGGCGTTAATGTGGGCCACATTTACGGGTCAATTAATGGGCGTTCCGTGCTGGCTTTCATAATGACCACAGTCCAGGAATGTGGACGCTTCGCGTGCCAGCAATTACCGATAAATAAATCAAACAAAATTTAACGAAATAAAACAACATAATTTCCATTCCCACCATCATGTGACATCATCATCATCATCATCGGGGCGTCGCGTGATGTGCTGTATGTTTGCCTGGGCTTTTTAGGGACCGGATGCAGCAACCCCAGACCCAAGACCCAAGACGGGTGGCGGCCGAGTCAATCCAAGCCAGACGAGAGAATTCTGCATCGCTGCACTGCCAAGGCCAGAGCACGGCAAACGATTCATACAACATGACAATGACATTTGTGGATACACAGATGGAAAGATGGATAGATAGATACACAGGTAAAAAGATATAAAGATATAATGATAGATAGATAGATAGATAGATGGATAGATCGAGAGGAGACTATATAGCTACAGGGAAAAAATATGTTTGTATTGACCACTTATTCGATTTGCTTGCTACCGGATGGATATCAAGCGAGTCAAGTTCAGCTTTTGATAAGGAGAAACCTTTTGGATCACTGCATTTTCATATCAGTGGGGGAAAAACGTGACAGAGATTAACCTTATTAAGTAACTTATCTTAATCTTGAGTATTTCAGTACGTGTTTCATTCAACTTAATTATAGAGACATTTTCAAGGTACATCCCCATGCCTTAAAACCAACACAATACAGTGTATATCAGTACCCCTTAGCCAATATCCACTGTGGATCGCTGCTGCAGCAGAAACAGAGAGAGAAACAACAGCAAAAAATACATCAAGTGACGATGTCGATGCGGTCATGATGATGATAATAATGATGATGATGTCATCAGCAGAGTGTGAAGTTTACTTGTTGATTGCCATTGCCTGCCTGCCTTCCTTTTTTATTTTTTAATTTTAATTTGTATTTGTTGCCATTGCTGTTTCTACCGCCGCTATTATTATTGTTGTTGTTGTTGCCATTGCCATTGCTATTGCCATTTTTTGTGCCGTTTTCACCGGCTTTTGTGCATATACGGTCTGTGCGCATATGCGTATTCGTTAGATAATCCAGCGGCACAGTTGTACCCGTAATTACAAACGATAGCACAGAAAACATATACGTGAGCACATAGAAATATAAAGTCTGTGTTCAAGAACAAGGCTCTCAGTCAGTCAGTCAGTCAGTCAGTGGGGAAAGGAGTTTGGCATTCGAAACTCTACAAACATAACTCGAAAGCAAACTGATAAGCCGGGACTGTAAATTGATTTTCAAAGTATATATATTAGGTATTACTTGAGAGATATACGACCTAAAGCTTGTCGGTTAAATAATACATTTTTAACGTAATACCAAAATACCAAAGTTAATTATTTCTGAAAATGATCATTTGCACAAGGCCACTTTGAGTTTTTCAGTTTTTGAGTCTGGGTCAACACCGTGAAGCCACAGAAATGAGTCTATATATCAACCATTATTGGCAATTAACAGCAAGTCAAATTCAGGTGAAGCAGAGAACATGCAGACTACATAAATACCCTTGTTTTAGCTTCAATTTAAAACAGTTGTTCTGAAGGAAACTAGTTTCGGAAGTCGATATCTATTCATATTTTTATACGACAAATTTGTGAAGAACTGAGTCAGTTAAGTATGTCATAACTCAGCCAAAAATGCATTAACTTCAACTCGAAAAGCTTTTCTATGCTGTTTTTTTTTTTTTTTTTAGTTCTGACAAATCTGCATACGAAATTTAAAATTTTGATATTTTTTTTAAATTTTTTTACCTTTTTTAGCGATTTAAAAAACTATACAATTTTGGAAAAAATGATACAAAAAATGTTTTCTGCCGGAAATGGCTAGATCGATTCGGCTGTTGATGCTGATCAAGAATATATATGAGATATAGGGTCGGAGGAAATGACGTTTTTCAATGCATTCGACAAAGTTCTGATTAAAAAATCAAACGAAATGTATATTTATAAAAGTATCCATTCTTATAACATTCTTGTTTCAACTCCCACACTTCTCGTTCACATTTATATCTCAATAAAATAAAACCGCATTTGATAACGAGGCGTCAAACTGTGCGTTTATGCAAATTGAATTGAACGCCTCAATTGCAGACAATTGAAATATTATTTCGAGTAAGGAGTTAATTAGCATTGCCCTCTCGATGTGAGAGTGAGTGTTAATGGCTTAATGCCCGAGGCAAACCAAACCAAGCCAAACTGAACCCAAAACCCAACCCATTTTCCAGCCCACATAACGCACAATTGTTGTGGGAGCGGTTTTCCGTATCAATTTCTGGCGCGGTGCTTAAACGGTGCTCATTTGTGCTCGCACGAAGCATGGCATATCGGGTTATAGCTATAGTTATATAGTGTGCCATTAACTGTAAGCAATCGGAACACGTACGCGATTCCATAAATTCCCCACTGACCCGGATTACTTTCCGACATTCCATTCGCACTTTTGGCCCCCAATTAGCAGTCACCGTATTTCGCTTCCACTCTTGGCCCAATTCTATCCACTTGGCTAAGGATCTGATCCAACTATATAATATAATATAGTCTGGGAAAAGTGCTGGAGTACTGGAAATACCTGGTACTTTGTACCCTTGGATAGCTTGGATAGCAGCACCAGCGAGACACATGTGCGAGTGTGAGTGCGAGTGAGTGCTGCAATTGGACCACGATGTGTGGCAACGTCAAAAGGTCGCCCAGAGTCACTCGGGCAATCATGGCGAGTTGAGAGTCAAGCCGCAAAGATTCAGATACAGTTACGGATACAGATACAAGTACAGTTATAGATACAGATACTAGAGACAGAGGTACAGAGACCACGACTGCAATTGGCGCTTTCAAAATAGAAATGACGAGGCAGGAAGGCCAGAAGACGCGAAAGCGAGAAGCAGTTAGCAAATGTCAGGTGTCACACACAGCACGCCCCAGAGATACATACTATATAGATGTATATGCTATAGACGTTATAGCTACTTATATGGCTGTGGCACATCTGACTAATAAAAGCCGCGCAAGCAAAATAAATACCAAGCTTATTTTTCGAATACATTTTCGGTTTCGCAATAAATGTATTATGGCGGGTGAGCTGGGCACAGATGAGGTCACAATTGCAGTAATCTTTCGACTATATATTGTTTAGAAAATAGTATTCATGCTATAATTTAGAAAATAAAATAACAAATAAATATGACTTTGGCTTGAAAGGAAGAGATAGATAGCTTTAAGTAAACAAAATATTTTTACATTTCATATATACAAGCTTCGGCTGTTGTTAACTTGACCTTTACTTTATCTTAACTTGACTTGAGCAAAGATCAGGAGTGATCCAAAGCAAGCTGGTTAAAAAGGTAGCGCGATCTGAGAGGTTCTGTCAAGTTATTACTTATTTAATTTTTCCCATTAAAAATAATATAAATTCAAATGAAATTGTTATTAAACATTAACTGCAATTTGATGAAAGTTATATGACATTTATACTACATTCTCCTGGCCTGAAACAGCTCCTAATAGTTCCACCTCGGCTGTGTGGATACGAGCAAACGCAAGCATACACTCGGACATATTGTGGGCGCACTCAACATCTTCGATTTGTTTTCCTTTCAATTGTAAATTCGTGGCCCGATAAGATAAAGATGAAAACGAACAGTCAAGTCAAATAAAACGAAATTCGTTGGCTTTTTACGGGTAGAGCTCTATACAACACAACCACCAGGCAGGGCAACCCGGCAAACAACCCACCAACCGACAACGAGAAATCATAAATAAGCCGAAAATGAATTTAGTGGAAATAGAAATAGTGGCTGTGTTTTGTTGACTGTGTTTGCTTTAGGGTTTTATTTTTGGAACCAAACTGAACACTGAACGCTGACAGCTGCAGCGCAATAATTTTTCTTTTCGGTTCGTGATCATCAGCGGATCTCGGCGAGGGCCGAGATGTCAACCTTGAGCCGAGTGGGAGCCGAAGGGAGAGCTTTCTTCGCACTCGGTCGCCCAATTTCTGGGCCACATTCCATATCTTATCCGAACGGCGGAAGTTATCGCCATTATGATGGTGATGATGATGATGATGATGATGATGATGAGCGTGGAGGCGATGAAGTAATGGCCAAAATAATAGAAATACAATCAAGGCAAAGTGCTGGCAGGTGAAGTCAGCCTATCAGCATATCTTGGCCCACAAATTTTGGTAATGAGGCTAATGGGTTTTCCAAGCGTGAGTACAGAGAGAAGGCTCCCAGAAGGCAAACACTTCAGAAGCAATGAATGGGGAATATCCTAGAGTAAACATGGCTAGATCCTCTTGGGAATTCCAGCCTCAAGGGAAACATTTTTACATTTCCAGAACTTTGCCGAGTTAATTGCCCTTTCAGTTGGGCAACAGGTGAGGCGTAGGGCGTAAGGCGTAAGGCGTTAGGTAATCAACTGATACACAAATAGTGCACGAGCTGCGAAAGGTAATTAAAGCAGCAGGCGACACGAGATAAACAAAAACAACCGTTGCCACCCACAATATGCATTTTCCAGGTGGGTGGAGAGGTGGCAGGAGGATGGCAAGCCTTTGCGTGCTTTTCTTTGCTTGAACGTCAGTCACACACCAACAGGTAGAAGCACGTGGTTGTGTCAAGAACAACACACTGTAGAAAAAATTAAAAGAATTATTTGTATTTAAGCAGTAACTCCAAATAACCCAAAAATGATGAGTTCCCAAAGAATTTCCATGTGGTTGGGTCATGTTTTATACATAGAGACTGAAGGAGGGCCTGAAAATGAAAACAGTCATCGTAAAGTTGATTTATGGGAGGTGCTTATAATAAATTAATACTCGGCAGATTAATTTCAATAAACAAAACCAATAAACTAAACGAAGCTTTTCAGCTTGAAAGAACTTTGTAACTAGTTACATCACCAACAAGCATTCAACTTGACTGGAAATATAATCTAGGAAACGAATCAGTGCCGAAATATTTCAACAAGAATAGAAGCTAACACCAAAGTCTTGCAATTGGTTCATGAAAATCCATTATAGCTGAACATAAAAAGAAGCTAATGCCAATTTGAGAAACTAAGGCTAACATTTTAGATACATTTTCTTAGCTTGAAAAAAAGTTTCAAAGGGGAAGTGGGTAATCTTTAGGTTTCTAAAATATAAAAATAAAATAATTTAAATATTTGACTCGGCTGTTGGACGCTGATAGAGAGTATATAGGAGTCGGAAATGACTCTTTCACTGCTCTGCGAGCTTCCGACTAAACTTGTAACATTCTAAAAGGCTATAAAAATAGATATGACACCATCATTCGATTGTTTGGCTTATTTTCTCTGTGTGGAAACATCAAGAAGGGCTTTTCGTATGAGAGAGCTGGCACTGTGTTTATCAGCACACTCAAGTACATGCAGCCCAGTGCCTCAGCTCTACTGCAGCTCCACTGCCCCTCAACTCCTCCAGCTCCACGGCTCGCCCTCATCTTGAATGCAGCTCGAGTGGCAACAAAGCGGCGCATTTTCCTCAAGGCGGCATTCAACTTGGGCCACAACAATTGCTGGCGTTGTTGAGAGCCCAACAAAAGGCACTAAATTAGCTCAAGTTTTCATGAGAGGAGCAAGGAGGAAAGAGTATTCCAGCCTCAGAAATAACTATATTCTGCTTAAGGTAGGGAACTCTAGAAAGAAAAGTTTATGAATAATATTATAAATTTACTTTCTGGTTGCTGATCTTCCTTAACTGTATGACTGTATTTTCCTCTAGAATTTCCCAGGAACCATACAGTATCCTATCATTTTTTGCTGTGTGCTTCTGGATTGCTGTTTGTTTTGATTGCCGCTTTGTTTTGATTCGATTCGATGGCATGGCCAATTTCTGGAACTCTCGCGTGGGCGATGACTCGCGGCTAAGGCATTGGCTTTGGCTTTGGCTTTGGGCATGGAGCTGGAGTTGAAGTTGAAGTTGGTTTTCCAAGCCAAAGCCAGAGCTAGAGCCGACGCCGAGGCTGAAGCTGAAGCTGAAGCCAAGCCAAGGAGGCGGAAAAGCGGGCACGAGAAAAACCTGTTTACCGTTCAATGATTGTTTTGTTTCCCCTCTCGAAGCGGACAAACGAAACAAGAAAACACATTTGTATTTGTTTGTTGCCTGCACGCGCGGAACAGAGAGGCATGCCACCACGATCCGGGGCTATAGGAATACACATGTATATATATATATATATAGCTTCGCTTCGACTCCAACTCCAGCTTGGCTTTCCTCTGGCTCGCTGCAAATTGAACTTTCACTTTTTTCGCTGGGAATTGGACATGGAAATGGAAATGGAAATGGAAATGGCTTTTCACGTAGTGCGCCTTGTACGGCGCCGCGGAATGGAGAGTGTGTGCGATGGTGTGATGGTGCGTCGCTGCCGCTTGTTGCAAAGTTATGTCAAAGATGCTTCTGTTCGTTCGTTAGCTCTTCTGGAAAAGTTTTGCTGCCAAAATCCAGGTGAGACGACAACAACAGCAACAGAAACAGAGGCCAACAGGTGCGGCAAGCACTTTCTCCCACAAAAACAGGAAAAGGGAGCGGAGCACTCGGCACCGAAAACTTTTGGTCATTGCTCATTGCATTTGATATTTGGAAAGGGAAATGGCCATGGAAGGGGATACCAACTTTGGGTACTTAAAATACCTCGATTTAATCAAGCATTACTACCTTAGAGCTTCTCAAATACTACACAATTCTAGTACAAATCACCCCAAAATCGTTTAACTTGGATAGAAATAACTATCCATTCCCTCCGAGAAATGGGAATGGAAAGGGTGTACCTACTTTCAGTACTTTTGTACCCTTACTCGCATACAATACCATAAAAATAAGATAACTTTGATTTTATGCAGCATTGTATCATATATCTTGTTAAATACTTAATAAATTATTGACGTTGAAATATTATTATTATTTTTAAAAAGGAAATGCCAAAGAGGAAGGAAAAGGGAACGAAATGTCAGTACTCACTCCATATAATATAGTACAGATATATCCATATCCGTCCTAGTAGGCACCTATAATCATCATGTTGTTTAAATACTATAAAATTCCTGTATAAAGAACCCAAGAAATATAATATTTCCTCTCTGGGAAATGGAAAGAAAGGGGGTACCAACTTGTAGTACTTTTGTTATAAAAAGCTCTGTTTCTGTTTCTGTATTCTTCCTTTAAAATACTCACTACCTTCTATTTGTTCAAGTACCATTGGATTTCATTATAAAGAACCCAAGAAATACCTTTTCCTCCTCACTGGATTGCTCATTGCAATTCTTATTTTTATTTTACATTTTTTTGGAAATGAAATTGTTTAAAAATAATACAACTGGGAGGCGGAGGGGGGATTAGTCACGGGCAGACGACTCGAGGTGCGGCCGCCATTTGCGTGGGCTGGATGAGTGGTTAAGTTGAGTGTGAGTCGAGCCTCGGTTCGAGTTTGCCAATAGAATCAACAGAAACGGCAACAGAAACGGCGACGGCGACGGCACAGGGCCCAAAGTGTTTCGAAAACAATTACAATTACTTCGGCAAACAGTGGGAACCAACAGAGCCAAGAGAGTCATGCTCGAGTTACAAATGCGGTTAAATTGATAGCTCACACGAAGGTAAAGGTAGGGTCCCGTTGACTCATTACTATAAAACTACTCTATATTCATAGCTTAAAATGTGTCAAGTTCTTCAATCGATAACAGATTTTGGAATTTCTGAGGGGAGGATTTTCAAGTCTTAAGAAAATGGAATTTGTAAATATTACAACGAAGTAAGGTATTTTTATTTTTAGAATTGAGATCCATAAGCCCGAATTAAATAGAAATTACTTTCATTAAAGGAAAGGCTGGAACCAAGTGTAAATATAACCCACAACTGATATTTGAGAAAAGCTTTCATTTCTTTTTTAGGAATTTTAAGAAGCGCTTCGTAATACTTTTCAGAGTTCTTTTTACATTCCCATAATTTGGTTAAATTTTAACAAAACCTTTAATAATACATCTTTATCATGACTGCCTAGTATTCTGACCGCAAATGTAGGTGCTGGTTTTTAGTGTTTGTGGATTCTTCAATTCTTTTGGAGGGGCATGACGTATGCGTCAAGAAATTTAGAAATCACAAAAAAGATAAAATAAAAAAAGAAACACCAATTCACACATACCACGCCGCACACTGACTGACTGAAGGGTCTCCGGCGGAGGGGGAGTTGTGGTTTGTGCTTGAAGTGCGGGGAGTAAGCTTGTGAAAGAAGAAGAGGAAGGAGCCGCATTTGTTGAGCAATTGGCGCAATGAAATGTGATTAAAGTTTATAACAGATAAGAGAGCTACAGAAAATATGTTACGTTCTAGAATTAGCAGACTTTGTGCGCTCGCACACACACACACAACATATATATAATGCGTAGGGTGCAGAGAAAAAAAAACCTGATAGATAGGACCTGTTCCACGAGATCAAAAAAAAGTATATTTTATAAAACGGAATTTTAACCAATTGAATTTATTCAGCTGAACTAAAAAATGATTAATATTTTGATATAAATAATTTACTTTAACTTTAAAATTAATTCGACGCCAAGAATATAGAATCTGCTCCTTAAAAATATCATCTAAAACCTGATTCCATAACAAAGTGCTCCTCTAGTAATTCCATTTTACGTTTTTTTTCGATCTTCGCATAAAGTCGAGTATACAACTTTTTCGCTCTGTGCAGTTGGTGCATGTGTGTGTGCACGATAGGGAGCAAGGAGGAAGAAGAAGAGGCGCAAAGGAAACCGGTTTTGGCGATGCTTAGAAACTACACCAAAGAACGGGCAACGGGGAACCGGAGAACGTGAAACGGGTGGCCAATGTGATAAAGCGGGGGCTGTGGGGGTGAAGGAGAGAGTGAGAACATCATATTCTGTTCTTTTTAACCAAATGTGACACACTGCAAAATGCCAGAAAGAAGAAGCAGGCAAAGGCAAAGGCAAAGGCGAAGACGAAGACGAAGAAGAGGCAGAACAGCAGTTCGTGTGTGTGTTTTTTTTTCAGGTTTATTGTTGTTGCGCGCTGGCTTTGTTTGCTTTTGCTTCTACTGCATTTTCACTCTGCATGGAAATTTGCGCAGAGCGAAATGGAAAACCACACACACACACACACATACAAGCAGCAGTCGTATGCAAAGCATACCGCAGTATATGTATGCAGATATATATATTTTTTCCGACTTCTCACCTTTATGATCAGTTCTATCTCGGGCACATCGAATTTGCTGCCTCCGTTCGTCTCCTGGATCTGCTGCTGCGCTTCAACGTCGGCGGCTGACATTGTCGTTCAAGTTGACTTCAGGGGGCGACTTGCGATCGAAAAGTTCTATCCGCGTGACAGACGACGAGGTGCGTGCTTCTGTTCGTTTCCTTTTCGCTTTTGTTGTGCTAATTTTCTTTGACAATACACACGCACGCTGCTCGCACACACAAACACTCGGGCACTCACACACAGTATTTATTGCAGTGTAAAAAAAATATGCCGTTCTTCGATTTGCGCGCTGCAAAAGCCGATTGTTAATTGGAGTGACCGTCGCCGGAACGCTTAGATATACTGCCACTTTGACGCACTAAAAATGGCCGCGCCGCCTGTATTTCTTTGGTATGTTTTTATTTTGGAATTGTACATTTTTAATTTGATTTGTATACGGCAAATTTCATTTGTTTGCAAATATTTCAGCTGTTTCGAAACAATTTTGTTGTGTGTAAAATACCGAAATCAAGTACGGACTCGATAAATTTTGTGCGCACATTTGTTTTCCAGCTGTGGTCACACTAGCAGCAGAAAGAAGCTTCCCGTGCGCCGCGTTTGTATCTTTTTTCCCGGCTTTTCTTTCCATCCGCAATGGATCTGGCCGAGCTGCTGCAGCAGGCCCAGCGCCTGGTAAACGACACCGAGATGGAGACGGAGCTGCCGCGCGTGGAGCGCACCCTGTCGCAGGTGTTGCAGGCCACCCAGGAGATGCACGCGCGTGTGACACAAACCGGCACCAACGATCTGCAGGCGTGAGTGGTGAACATGCACACACATTGCACCCGGAAACAAGTCGCTTTGTCGCTTTGTTCTATTCGCAGCCACATCCTGCTCGGCTCCAAGGGCGTGGACCTGCCCAGGATGACCCAGAAGCTGGAGACGCTCACCGCACGGAACTTCCTCGAGCCGCTCGATCCCATCCAGGACACCGATGTCCGGGCCTATCTCAAGAACGAGCGAGAGAACGCCATACTGAGCGTCATCGAGGAGACCAACAGCAATGTGAGTTCAGCCGCAGCCGCAAGGGAGCCCCAAAGATCCTGCCCTGATTCTTCTGCCACATTCTCTTGTTAGGTTTTCGACTCCGTGGAGCGTCAGAAGTGGCGCAGCATCTACAGTGAGTGGGGCAATATGAAGGAGTCGCTGCTCAACGCTCTGGTCGGTCCCAGCCAGCAGGACTTCCCCGACGTGCAGCGCCAGAAGGTGGCCACGGAGATGCCCGACGAGCCGACGCCGCTGTCGCGTCTCGGCTACCTGGAGACCTTGTACGCCAAGGAGATCACATCCTACAACGAATCGCACATCCAGGGCGGGCATCGCACCAACTTGGTAGCTACCTTTGACGATCTGGCCAGGAATTCATTCGACGATCCGCTGGTCACCGAGATGTGGAATGTTCTGCGCTACATGGCCAACGTGACACCGATGTCGCGCAACATCGATCCCATACACAACCGCCAGACGGCTCCGCAGTTCATCCAGCAGGCGCGCACATATCTGGAGCGGCGCTACAAGATCTACATGAACGCCGTCAACGAGAACAACCTGGTGCTGGCCAAGCGCGGCGGCATTCCCAACATCTACAACATGGTCAGCTCCTATGTGGCTGTTCAGTTCCAGCAGAGCCATTCCCTCGTCGGTCTGCTCAATGTGGACACGAACAACAAGCCGCTGTGGCCGCATGTCTACTACAGTCTGCGCTGCGGCGACAGGGGTGCAGCTGTCCAGTTTCTCAAAGAATCGGGCACCTGCCCCGAGCTCCTCAAGCTGATGACGCTGCAACGTTTGGGAGATGCCACCTCGGAGGCCTCGTCGACCGCCAAGCTCGAGGGGCAGCTGAAGCTGGAGTACAACAACAAATTGCGCGTCTGCAGCGATCCGTACAAGAAGGCCGTATATGCCATCGTTCTGGCCTGCGATCCGCACGACGGCCATGGCGAGCTGATACGCACCATCGACGACTTCCTGTGGATGCAGCTGTCCATTTTGCGGGAGCAGGAGAAGCGGGACTATAACATCGAGCAGCTGACCTACGGCGGCCTGCAGTCGCTCATTCTGGAGAAGTATGGCGAGAATTACTTCAATGCCAGTGAGAAGGCGCCGCTATACTTCCAGGTCCTGGCCCTCACCGGCCAGTTTGAGTCCGCCATTGAGTTCCTCGCCCGCAATCAGTCCACCATCGTGCACGCCGTTCACATGGCCATCGCCCTGAACGAGATGTGTCTGCTGGGCACGTCCAAGTCGATTGAGAAGCCGCTGCTCAGCGCCGAGCCGGACGATCCGGCGCCGATGAAGCGCCTCAATCTGGTGCGCCTCGTTGTAATGTATGCCAAGTGCTTTGAGCAAACGGACACCGCCCAGGCGCTGCAGTACTACTACCTGCTGCGGCACTTCAAGACCCAGGACCATGGCCCCAACGCCATGCTCAGCTGCGTCTCCGATCTGCTCGTGGAGAACTGCGACGACAAGATGCTCACGCTGATATTCGGCGTTGAGGACGACCACAACCTGCATCGCTTCACGGGCGGCATCTTTGCCGAGTTCCAGACCATGGACTATGACATGTACTCGCTGGCCGGCATGGTGGGCGACGAGCTCTCCAATCGCGGCAACTACGAGTCGGCCATCAAGCTCTACTACATAGCCGGCCAGTTGGAGAAGGCGCTGCGTCTGGTGTGCTCCCTGCTTTCGCAGGTGGTCCACCAGCCGCCGCGTCCGTGCAGCATGCGGGAGCGTCTGTCGCACATTATCAGGCGTCTGGATACGGCGCTGGCCGAACGTAAAGCGGACGTGCGGACCCATGTGATGATCACATACACCACACTGTCGCGCCTAATGGAGTTCTTTGATCTCGTCAACGATGGGAAGACGCGCCTGGCCTCTGAAATCCTGTACAACAATCGCCTGGTGCCGTCCACTTCCGCCGAGGTCGACGAGTGCGTGACGAACCTGAAGCGCATGGGTCCGGAGATAATCAAGGTGATGCCCGACGTCATCCTGGCGGCCATGAACATCGTCCATGCCGAGTATATGGAGCAGCGCGGCGGCCCCGATAGCGCCACTGTCGACGAGGCCCAGAACGAGAACCGCGAGGCTGTCCTCCGTCATTTGCGTGGCAGGGCCAAGGCCCTAACCAATATGGCGGCCAGTGTGCCCTACCGCATGCCAGCAGCCATCAACCAGCGTCTCGTCCAGCTGGAGATCCTCATGCTCTAAGGCCGGGCGGAGCCCCTCCCTTCCCTTCTATATATAAGCATGGAAACGCTTTTGAATTGAGATAATGTGGGAATTATCTAGTTTGATAAGTTTTTTTTGTTTTCTTTAATGCTTATGAACACCAACGTTTTGCAGAACAAATCGGAGTTGAAATGGTTACAAATTAAAGAAGATTCCTTCAAGATTGCCCAAAGTTGTATTTTTCTTTTCGAAATTAACATTTATGTTGTTCATGTTTGCAATCAAAGATCTTACAATAGCAATCTCTCTGACATTTGAACCAAGTTTAAACAGAGGCTGGAAATTCGCATGGCGTTACCCACCTTGTTATTTTAGGGTCTTCAATGAAATTCAAGCAAATACGCTTTAATATCGATCCCACATAGAAACAAGACTGCCAGAACATCCGAATAAAATACTTTATTGCAATATATTTGAGACACCGGATACTAATATGTATAATATAGAATATATAGCTAATGGAACACGTGTCGGCATACCCAGAACACATGAATATATGGTCAGATATCTCAGGAATCCCCTATTACACATTGTCTTTAATATATTTAGTTCTCTCTTGCGCCGTTTGCCTTTGAAAAAGTAAAAGAAATGCAAGCAAGAGCCCACTAAGCGACCTATTTCGTACATAAATGCATTCTGTCTTCTCCCTTCACACTTCTGTCTGATTTAAGCTTAATAATATTGTGGTTGGAATACAAAATGTAGTCGGAATCGATCGATTCCGGATTTGTTCGGGCTTTGTCGGCTTCGGATTTCAGTCGGAGGAGCGGCGGCCTTATCCCATGTACTGGTACGAGGCGCAGACGGGCTCCTGGTGGCGGGCGTGCGGCGAGGACTGCAGCGCCAAACGCTGCAAGTGGCAGCCGCGGCAGAGCAGGCGTCCGTCCAGCGGATAGCAACGCTTGTCCGGCTCATCGGTTAGCTGCATGCCGCACTCCTCGCAGATGTAGCAGTCGACATGGAAGTCCTTGTCCATGGACACAACGCGCACAGTTTCGTCGGTGCCCTCGACGGGCGTGATGCCTGGAGCAAGACAAGACGAAAAATTAGAAGAAAGGAAGGAAGAGCGCAGTGCAGCCCACCTTTGCCGCAGCTGGCGCACTTGGGAGCAAACATTCGATGGTAGTCGTTGACGCAGTAAATCTTGTGATCCACATCCACGGTGAAGGGCACACCGTCCAAGCACTCGTTGCACACACAGCACCGGAAGCAGCCCGGATGGTACGACTTGCCCATGGCTTGCAGGATCTTTAAGAGAAAAGAGCAGAGGGAACGCCTCGAAATAGAGCGGGATGCAAGAGGGAGAGATTACGGATTACGCACCATCTCCATGATCAGGTGGCCGCAAATGGCGCACTTTTCCGCCGTCTGCTGGAAGCCCGAATACTGCAAGAACGGAAAATATTTATAGTTATGTGATGTGTGAGATGTGGTAATCATTCCTCCTGCTTCTTACCATGTAATCCTCCTCGCAATAGACCCGGCCATGCACATTGTAGAAGGCCTTGCCCCGCAGCGCCCGTCCGCAGGAGCAGCAGATGAAGCAGTTGGTGTGGTAGAGATTACCCATGGCCTGGCAGGCCTGGCCGGCGCCCTTGACCTTCTCGCCGCAGGTGTGGCAAATGCCTGCGAACAAAGTCATTAGTTATTTATGTTAACTAAATGCTGTCTGTTGCTGTTACCAAAATATTCGCCGTGCTCCTCGCTCTGCTCAATCTCCTCCTCCAGCTGGCGGGTCAGCTCCTCGATCTTGCGCTGGGCCTCCGTCGGACCAGCCGGACGCGGCGGGGTGACGCTATACGGCAGCAGATTCTTGGTGAGACCTGTTGGCATACGAATTAACAGGCATTAGGTCATCGCGTCCAAGTTAGTCAGCAAACAAAACAAGCAACTAAATTATAAATTATAAATATGCAGAAAAACGTAGAGAACTGAAGTATTTAATAATGAAACAAAAAGTTTAGGGATTTATCAGCTGGGCAAGGAGTTTGCCAGCCATTTCCTTGATTTCTTTTGATTAGAATTGAATCTCAGTTCAAGAACACTTCACCAGAAACCGGATCCCCCAAACTGGGCGCGAAACGAAGCTTTACCCCGCCTACCTCTCCTGGGTCGCAGGGCGGCATTCACCGCTGCGTGCAAGCATATTTCAAAAAGGGAAAAGATGTGTTAGGATTAAGACATGATTAAGATTAAGAGCAGGCTCTCCTCCAGCCTACTGCTGCAGCTGGAGCTGGAGCTACAGCCAGACTTCCTTGTCTTGCCTTCTAGCTGGGAATATTCCAGATCTTCTGCAGCTCCTCTACAGCGCTCTCTCTTACCTGTGCTGCCCTGCGAGGGCGTGGGCGATGTGGCCACCGCCAGGGGAGCTGTCATGGCAGTGGGCGTGGCTCTCAGGGATCCAGTGGCGGGAATTGGTGCTGCTGCAGCTGCTGCCGCCGTGGTCGGTGCTATAGAGGTGACAATGGCTGGCGGTGCTGCTGCCGCCAACGACGGCGACGCTGAAGAAGAAGAAGAAGTGGTTGCCATGGCCGGTTCCTGGACGGTTCGCTGCGGCATAGCACCCGTGGCCGCCGCTCGGCCAGTGGCCAAGCCCGCCGCCGTGTTCCTGTGCAGGTTGGCGGTCATGCAGACATAGTCGGAGCTGTTGATGTCCTCGATGTAGTTGGGATTCACGGAGACATTGATGGCGCCGCCAACTTGGCCAATTGGCGACTTGATGGGCGTGTGCTGCTGCAGCTTGGCCACCGACGACTGCGAGGCGTTGGGCACGTTGGACACGTTGGGACTGAGGTGGCTGGGCAGCGATAGGTTCCTATAGCGTTGCGTGGGCGAGCCCAGGGAGCCGCTGGTGCTGGCCGTGTTGCTGCTGATGCTGCGCTGGTGCATGGGCGAGGCGAGCAGGGCATTGAGATCCAGGCCGGAGGCGGACGCCGAGGAGCCCCCCGACGACGTGCTCGGCGGCTGCATCTCCTGGTACATGGTGGCAGTCGCCGGCGATGCCTGCGGCTGGGCACGCTGTCCCGAATGCGGAATGATGTTCTCGTAGATGGGCGCCGCATGCTCCTCGAGATCCCCAGTGGGACCCAGAGACATCGATCGACTGCCCGACTGCCCGACGTTTGCTGCTCCCCTAGCTGCTCCGCCTGGATTCTCCACTGGCACCGGCGTGTGGGCAAAGCGCCCGCCGCCGATGGGCTGCATCAGCAGGTAGTCGTTGAGCATGGCGCTCTGCCTGCTGCCGGGACTCTGCGGCTGGGCGCGCTTGTGGTTCGAGTCGAACTGGCCGTAGAACTCGAGGTTCTCGTACACCGGCGAGTGCTTCTGGGGCGCGATCCGCTGGCCCAGCACCTGGGCGGTGGGCGCGTAGATGTGGGCACTCCCGTTGTGACTGTGACTGTGGCCCATCATCACCTGCTCCACGGGCCGGGGCGTGGCGTACTTCGAGGCGGCGATGATGTTGCCGCGCTCGTACAGCTTGTAGTCCTGATGATGCAGCGACTGCTGCTGCTGCTGCTGCTGCTGCTGCATCATCATCATCTGCTGCTGCTGCTGCTGTCCGTCCTGCAGATAGTGCTCGATGGCGCCCGGCGAGCGCTGATAGCTTCTCATAGCCACGCCCCCGGCTGCTGCGCCGACGCCGCCGCCGCCGCCGCCTCCTGCGCCGATATGGAGCCGCTGCATAAGGGTCTCATAGTCGGAGTCGGAGTTGTGCGCACTCCGCGTCTGCGTTTGCGTCCGCTGGGTGGTCATTGCTGCCCACTGCTCCTCCACTCCTCTTTTTCCACCTTCTCCCACTCCTGCTGCCGCTGCCGCTGCTGCTGCTGCTCCTCGTCCTCTCGTCCGCTCGTCCGCTGGCTGCGTGAGGTCCCCGGACTTGCTCGCTTGCCGCGGGCCGGGAAAGCGTCTCGGCTATTCTCAGGCACTCAGACACTTGGGTTTTCCTCTATTTTGTCGGCACTTTTCAGCATTTTCTTTGTGTGTGGTGCATTCACGAAAAAAATCAAAACTTGGGACCAGCGATGCCAGTTTGGCTATTTGCCCGCTGTATCTGGCGGATTTGAGAGGAACGCTTTTATGAGCAGCATTGGTTGCGGAAACTCGCAGATTCTGGCAGCACTGTTTGCAGATCGCTGTTAATGGGGCAGCACTGTTTGCAGATCACTGTTAATGGGGCAGCACTGTTTGCTGATCGCTGTTAATGGGGCAGCATTGGCTACGCATTGGCTGCTTAAACATCGAAAACATGGGCAGCACTGGATGCTTAAACTTCGAAAATATGGGCACCACTGGATTTTTAGCTAATTTTTCCGCTAGATCTAGCTTGTTTTCGCCAGAATCTAGCTTGTATGGTGGTGAGGAACTTGACTAAGGTAACTAAAATCGATGTATGGCCATCTCTAGGTTCTGTATTCGGCGTTGCCACTAAACCAAATAAAGTCTGGCAACATTATGCGTGACCGTTTTACACATTTTTCACATCTCTAATAAAAATGCGAAAAACAAAGCCCGTGTAAAACTCGTCTAAAACTAAAACCGTGCGTAAAGTCAAGGAAATCGCTACTCGGGCTCCTATCAACGGCTCTGGAGCTTGGGTGACGGGCGTGCAATCGCGGGTTAGTTAACGGTCGACGCGGGGGATCGTGGAAAAGGTCTTTTCAACGTTCGCCTTAACGCATTTCGTCGTGCAGCACACACACACACACACAGCCGCAGATCCAAATACAAACAAATACACGCAACGCGCAGCGCATACACAAAGAAAGAAGGCAAAAAGGCGCAGTGAAAATCGACAAGCGAGCGCACGCATGCACACACACAAACAGCACACACACACACGAAAAAGTGTGGATATATATCCAATAAATTGATGTTGTGTGCGTGGAGTGAGTGAGTGAGTTAAAGAAGAAAGAGAGGGCGGCAGAGAACAGAGAATAGAGCCCGCGCAGGCAGGATAAAACAGGAGCGACGACGAAGATGAGCCAAAGCATAGAAGTGAAAAAATAATTAAAGGTTGCCCAGCGGCGGCACCAGCAGGCGAAAGGAAAAGACGAGTGAAGAGCAGGGGCTGAGCGGAGCGGAGCGGACTGGCGAAAATCCGAAGGCAAAAGCCAGAGTCGTCGTCCCCTACACAAATTGGCCATCCCGGTGTCCCTCGCCAACGACATTCCCCATCGCCTTCACCATCGCCCTCCCGCTCTTATTTTTGGCAGTCGTCGCATCTCTCTCTCTCTCTTATTCGGTGGGGGGTACGAAAAGTTCACATGCAACAACAACGACAACAAACAATAGCAGTCGCCGTCGCAGTCGCAGTCGCAGTCGACGCAGGCAGAGGCAGAAGCAGTGGCAGAGACCGAGGCAGTGGCGCACTGAACGTATTTTGTACATAAACATAAAAATAGTTTTTAAATCAATTTAAAAGAAATCCTTAAGCATAAATATACAGTAATAACTAATTAAACGAAGGCAAACCAAGTAGACAACGGGAGAGAACAGAAAGCGAACGCAGAACCCAGAAACCGAGAACGGAAAACGTAGAGGAAAATAGAGAGACAGGAGAGTACGCTACGCAAGAGAGAAAATCGCGAAACGCTCAACGAAATTCGCCTTTTACACGATTTTAAATTGAGCGTTGGCACATCCAGAGATCCATTATACATCCATCCAAAACGAAAAGAGAGGGAGAGTGAAGAAGAAGAGCAAAGCAGAGCAGCGCTAAGCAGAGCAGAGCAGAGAAAATAAACAAAACACACAGCCGGAGGAGGACAGAAGAGGAAGAGGAAGCAGAAGCAGCTGAAGGAGCAACTGTAAACACGGTCCCACACAGCCAGGCAACACACAACAACATACCCGCAATCACTCACTCGCACTGCACACACAAACATACACACACACACAGCGGACACATCCAATCTCAGCCTCACGCTGGCGAATCGCAACGGCAGCAATAGCAGAGGAGGCGACGCAGGTGGAGCTGGCGGCGGAGGGGGCGGGGCAGTGGCCACCGCTGCCCGTAATAGCAACAACAACAACAACAATCCTGGCGGAGGCGGAGGAGCGGCTGCTGTCGGCGCTGGCGCCGATGGAGCTGCAGGCGGCAACGGAGGAGGAGGCGGCGGCGGCGGCGGGGGCAACAATGCTGGCGGAGCGGCAGCCAATGAATGGAATCAGGAGGAGATGGACCGCTTCAGCTTCGACGACTCGATCCGCTTCGAGGAGGACTCGCTGTGCAGCTGGAGCTCCGAGCCGGAGTCGCTGTGCAACAACTGGCGGGGCTGGAAGAAACCAAGCAACGCTGCGGGCAGCGCTGCCGGCGGCGGCTTAGGCGGTACTGGACCCGGCGCCGGCGTTGGATCTGGAGCCAATGGCCTGGGCATCGCTGCGTCATACGGAGCGGCGGGTCTGAACGGAGCAGGTGCCACCGGATCGTGTACGCCGGGCGGCAGTGCAGCGGCAATGGGAACCCTCTCCACCTGCGGACGATATTATGGTGAGTGTGTAGGATCTAGTCTCCTTAGATTTCGGGGAAATCAAGAAAAGGAATACATATGTATTTCGATTGTGAATGAATGAACCGATATCCTAGTTTGCTCTTCTAAAACTATTCAAGAATTTAATCATTTTTAATCAATAGTTAATTTTCTTTAATGTGGTTCTCTAGCTGCTTAGGCTGTTTTTGAACAGTAGAAAGTAGTTTTCAAAGGTCTTTAATGAAGAGGGAGCCATTTTTAGGGTGATGAAATACATTAATTAATCTGGTACCCATGTTTCCTCGCAAATTAGCTGACATACCTTGAGAGTTCTTAGTGTTTTCAAGCTGTTATAAAGCCTTGTTTCAAAGAATGTAATGCTCTACCTTACTTTAATACGCATGACCTTTTCGCTGTTGGTAAATTCTGTAAAATTGGCTTAAGGGCAGAGCAACAACAGTGCTGTAATTGTTGTTGCTTTGTCTGCAATTGTCTTTTTTTGTCTTTTCCTTTTTGCTTTTTGCCTTGTCTTGTCTTGTCTTTCCTCGATATCCTCTGCTTATCGTTAAAGTCAAAATCACGACTTTTTAGCCCGGCTACGTTCTCGTTTGCTTCGTTTTTTCTTTTTCTGTGTTTTGCTTTTTGTTTTTTGTTGCTTCTCCTTTGTCTTCTGTGGCTTATTACTCGTGTCTTTCTGCGTTTTGCTTTTTGTCTGTATGTCTGTATGCCTGTGTGTAAGTGCATTGTTTTTGGACCCGCTGAAGGAAACGTTTTTTACACGTCTCAGGCTGGTGGTCCGGTCGAGGGTCTTCGGTCGGTATCCTGTGCGCCGAACACGACGCGTCGCAGCATTATCGTCTTGTAATATCTGGCTGCGACTGCGCAGTTTATCGTCCTCTTCTCCTGCTCACGTTTCTTCCTTTTCCCTTGCTTCGTCAGCTATACAGCATTCTCTGCTTCTTTGCCTTGAAGGCAATGGAAAGTACAAATGGATATATGTACATATAAATACATCTTTATATACATATGTATATATGCACATGCATATGTAGGTGGAAAGGGGTGGCAAAGGGAGCTCAGACAGTGGAAGGACAATGTACGTGAGACATTGCGCACGGCTTTAAAGCTAGAATTAACCAACTGATGAATATTTTTATTTACTTTCTTTATAGCGTGGATTTTTGCTTCGAATAGAAACTATTTAAGTTCTTTATGTGAAAATAGCTAAAGTTACAGCCCTGCGGCTAGGTGTGTGTGTGTGTGTAAGATTGTGTGCAAGGGCAAAGCCAGCTGCATTTTCATGCTCGAAAGGCATAATAACCGCAACGAAAAAAAAATATACATAACCTTAAAACGATGTCGCTGCCAGCTGAACGACGCAGACGTCGACGTCTGCTTCTTGAGCCCCGTTTTGTTGTGTCGAAGAACCTTTTCAAGGATACCTCCACGCCACGATGCCACCACGCCACCACTCCACCATGCCACCGAAAGGGAATGTAATACAACTGAAGCCGATTATATGGGCGAGAGTCCATTATTTCCTTCGCACCTTGCAGCCCAGTAGTAAGTGTCTACTTGCAGTCACAGTACCAATGTATGTCCTGGGACAATGAGCATAATAGGTCAATTTTTAATAGGGTTCCTCCCTAACCCATACGCCAGAGTTTGCTGGAATATCGGGAACTAACTAACTAACTTTTCAGGCTCAGTGTTTAACAACCGCCTTCAATATGTCCTTTGGTTAGATACACCCGAAATTGAGGGATCATTGTTTAAAAGGGTATTTTACTCAAGACTAAAATTCAATAATTAAACCGCTTTTCAGAGCTATAAATGCAATGACCCCGAATAAACTGTAATCGTGGAATAGTCACGCTGAACTGCTGACAATGCAATTTAGCGGTACAGGTGCACTAGTGTGCGTGTGTATTTGTGTGTGAGTGTGTGTTTTAATGCCCGGCGGTTTCAGTGCTGCCACATGTCATCATCTAATTAGTGGGTCGAGACCCGCTCGGTGTCAATATCGAACCGAAACTGCGACTAGTCGCGGCAACAATTTAATTTTTCTGTATTTTTTTTTATTCTGCCCTGCATATCAGTTTCATGCACTTCCGCACTCGCAGAACATAGAGAATATGCAACACACACATACTGCTTGTTGGCATTTCGACCCCTTTTCTGTGCAAGTTTATTTCGCTTTTGAGCGACCGACGACCGACCAACCTGAATCTGTCGCCAAAAGAAATAATAAACACAAAGAATAAATTCAGAAAACTGAGGGCATAACATAAAGATAATTCCTCAGCATTTTATCACCTGCGAAAGGCAGGTAGAAAAGCATTAATTTCTTACAATTGAGACCAACAAATACCAGAAGTGATTCTATATATTTAAAGACAAATCAATTTGGTCAATTCTGCTTTAATGACAAAAATCGAAATCTAACAAGGCGCACAGCACCAGAAAATGTTGCCAGGAACATGTTGAGCAACATGTTGAGTCCCATTCCAACTGGGAACTTTGTTGCCGGGATATGGGTGCTCTTAACATATGGCACCTAAGTTGGTAAGGCCATAAAGCATATTTTAACAGTAAAAACAAGGCAGCACGTTAGAGTGCGACGAATGCATTCGCCGGGGAGAAGTTCGGCAACTCCGACAGCTCGTCAACTCCGGCACGTCTTGCCCAACTCAACTCAACTCAACTCAACGCAACGCAACGCAACACAAAGCAACGCCGTTTGGCGAGCGAGTTTGCTCAGTAATAACAGAAATAATTGGAGCATGAGGCTTTGGGTTATATATTCTCATCTTTATTGTTACAAGCCCTGCCAGTGCGCTGCATGGAAATGGAAAACAAATTCAAATGCAAACAAAATGTGTCTGAGAGGGCAGCCAGGCAGGCTCAAGCTCAGGCCAAAGAGAAAAGGTTAACACAAACATAAACATAGCTAAATGCGAACCTGTTTGAAGGGGAAGCACAAGCCTTGAATATGCACACAGATCATCCTCTTTCTTTGGCGATCAAATCAAATCAATCTGACTCATGCACCGATCGGGGGATAGGTTCCCATCTTGCTGCTGCTGTCGGCGTCAGCTAAAAAGGTCACCTTAAAGACAGATAATTCCAATAAAATGGCGTTTTCCGGTTGCCCAAAAATGTAAATAAACAACATTGGGTCGTGATTCCACCTACCTAGCATTATTTATGCTGCACGGAGGTATAGTACTATATCTAATAGCTTTCATACAAACTATAAAGATGGAAAATAGTGTTTAAATTCATAAATTTTAAGTTATATGTAACAGAAATAGCTGCTGTCTTACTTGTATTTTGAAGTGGTAATGAGCCACAGAGGTTTGTTCTTTATATTGATTTATTGAATTATTTCCTATACTAGTTTCAAGATCGCTAAGAATATTCATGCTGTAAATCGTAGCTCCTTAAATTAGCCAGCTGGTGGGACTTTCTGTGTTACCGCTGCTGTATTTGTGTGCAAATGCATACGGCACAGGCATGAGCACCAAGTTAACGCTTGCGAAAAATGACTTTGAATAAAATGGTGCCAAAGTGTCTGAAAGTTAAGCAACGTCGTCGATGGGGAGAGCAAGAGAGGCACAATGGCAGAGGGTTGAGGTGCGTGGAGAAGGGTGGGGGCGCGGAGAATGAGAGCGAGCAAACGAGCCGACGAACGAGCGAAAGAAAACAAACAAACAAACAAACAAAACAATGAGAGGTGAGCTCCCCTCTGGTCACTGTGGAATATTTGGCCCTTTTATGGCTGCTTTTAGCTTATCTTAACAAAAATATTACAAAATACATATAGGTAAAAATGTGAATATTACAAAATTAAATTCAAAATTAAGCGTTAAATCTGTTTACTTCTAAATTCGAAATCAAAGAAAACCAGTTTTTAGTTAGACTTCTGAGAAACTCCAATTATTTTCGGCAAAATGTAATTAATTGATTTCTTATTCTTTAAAATGCTCTGCAAAAAGTATATATTTAAGGCAGGGATTCCCCTCCGATTACTACTTAATTGAGAAAATATGCGATGTGAAGCGAAAGGAGAACTGTGATTAAATCTCAACAACCAAAAGTGAATCCGTATAGGTTTTGTTGCAATGCAATTACATGACTCACATCCCGTCCAGGTGTATTCTATATATTCCAAGCAATTGAAAGCGAAATCTCCGATATCTGGTCGTGGCGAATATTTGATTCTGCAAACAAAAGTTCGCGTGGGCGAACTTGAACCTTTCGTTCCGCGACTCCACCATCGTCATCATCATCATCATCATCATTATCGGGCAGGAGGAGCACTAAACACCGCCGTATATGCCATATAATAATAGCGCCCGATGTTCTTTGTTTTGCTTTGACTTTGGTTTGTTTGCTCTTTGCGTTTTGCGCTTAAAGGCAATGGGAACGAGACCTTTAAAATGCAGGCCACTGCTCTTGCCGGTCTCGGTCTCTGCCCCCCTTTGGTCTTTGCCGCCATGGCCATTTGTTTATTTGCGAGCCAATTCGTTGGGTTCTTGTTTATCTACAACTCAATGGTGCTGCAGAGAGATAGTGACAGCAGCAGCAGCAGCAGCCGCAGCAACAGGGACATCAGTGTACGCAGGGATAAATCGCTTATTCCCAATCGATTTGTTTTTATAACTTACTGATTGATCTGTCCATGTCTAATGTTTCTGTGGGAACCATGTCGTATATCGGGTTTATCTCTGGGATGTATTTGGGCAGAGACCAAAAATAGCTGATCAAGAAATTGAATGCTAAGAACGGGGAAGGGGAATAAGGAAGAATAAGCTCAAATTCTGGCTAAACAAGATTTCGCAAAAAAAAAAAAGTTTTCAGGAGTTTTTCAGGCTCTGCTAACTTGATATCAACACAAAAAGGGATAAGACATTAAACAGAAAATGCTAACTTGATGGACATAAAATGGAGAGAATTGAGGGGGCTTGGAGGCTACTCATGATATTCCCTATTAGAGATATATATAGCTGTGTGCGCGAGAGCGAATAGCAAACAAGTTGTAGTAAAACATACATAGCTGTTGACCTCTCTTCTCTGGTCATTGGCCCTTCGTTCCTTCGCTCGGTTGTCGCACGAAAAAGTTCTTTAATTAACGAAATGCCCATGTGGTGTATCTTGTGGCTGTGCGAGAGTGTAATAAGTCTGGTGTGGTGCATCGTTTGTGCTTAATTATTGCACTAGGAATATGGAATTGGTCACTTGTTGCGAACCTCTTAATTAATTAGGGTGTTTATGGCTTAAATCTATCTTGATTTCGAGGGAATTTCCATCAGTCATCATACATCATCCCTTCCATTTACCTTTCTCAAGCTATCGTAATGTGATGTAATGTGCCGCCCTGTTTATTCCACAGAAGTTTCCACATTGGCCGAATTGTCTGCTCGCTGTGTGGCCTCCTACATACCGTTCGAGCTGGTGGAGCATGTGTATCCGCCGGTGCCCGAGCAGCTGCAGCTGCGCATTGCATTCTGGAGCTTTCCGGACAACGAGGAGGACATCAGGCTGTACTCATGTCTGGCCAATAGCTCGGCGGATGAGTTCAATCGCGGCGATCAGCTGTTCCGGATGCGAGCTGTCAAGGACCCGCTGCAGATAGGTAAAGTCATTCACTCTAACTTCATTTCAAAAGGAGGGTAATGTTGATGTTGATGTTGATCATTTCTAGGCTTTCACCTGTCGGCCAGCGTGGTTAATCAGACGCCGCGGGCCTACTTCAATGTGGCCGTGACCTTTGACCGACGGCGCATCTCCTCCTGCAACTGCACCTGCACTTCGTCCGCCTACTGGTGCTCCCACGTAGTCGCCGTTTGTCTGCACCGCATTCATTGCGTGAGTACCTTGCCATCCCGCCTTGCATGGAGGAACTCATTCATTAACAACCTTTTTTCATTTCTCTTCTCCTCTCCTGCACAGCCCCAGGAAGTGTGCCTGCGAGCACCGGTGTCCGAGTCGCTAACGCGCCTGCAACGCGACCAGCTGCAAAAGTTCGCCCAGTATTTGATTAGCGAGCTGCCCCAGCAGATCCTGCCGACAGCCCAGCGACTGCTCGACGAGCTGCTCAGTGCCCAGCCGACGGCGATCAATACCGTGTGCGGGGCACCCGATCCCACTGCCGGGGCATCGATCAATGACCAGACCAGCTGGTATCTAGACGAGAAGACGCTGCACAACAACATCAAGCGCATCCTCATCAAGTTCTGTTTGCCCGCCCCGATTGTGTTTAGGTAAGGAACTTGTAGAGTTACTCCTGATATCGATATATCTATACTTTATAAATATTGACTCGTAAAGCTACTCGAAATACCAAAGGGATTGATAATCTAACTTTTCTCATCGATATACATGCCTATATCAACCTTTTCCTTTCCGTCCGCAGTGATGTCAACTATCTGACCAACTCTGCACCGCCGGCTGCTGCCGAATGGACCTCGTTGCTGAGACCGCTGAGGGGACGCGAGCCGGAGGGCATGTGGAACCTGCTATCGATCGTGCGGGAGATGTACAGGCGCTGCGACCGGAATGCAGTTCGTTTGCTGGAGATAATCACGGAGGAGTGCATGTCGTGCGACCAGATCCTGATTTGGTGGTTCCAGACTAAGCTGGCGCTCATGATGGGCTCCCACGGCCACTCCGGCGGCAAGCACTCGAACACGCACTCCAACTCGACGGCGCTGCAGCATGCCTGCAGTTCGCTGTGCGACGAGATTGTGGCCCTGTGGCGTCTGGCGGCCCTGAATCCCGGCCTGGCGCCGGACGAGCGCGACATGCTGCACGCCCAGTTCACGGCCTGGCACCTGAAGATCCTCGATCGCGTGGTCAAGAGCCGTATGATGCCGTCGTCGTACACCAACAAGCACCAGCAAAACTCGCGCTCCGACACGGAACTCTTTATCGGCTTCAAGCCAGCCATCGAGGCGTGCTATCTGGACTGGGAGGACTATCCCATTGCCGGCGTGACGCACACCCACGACACAAATCCCATCTACTACTCGCCCTTCACCTGCTTCAAGCACACGGACCCCAAGTCCAGCGAGTCGGCCAATCCCGGCCAGCTGAACGCCACCCAGGCGGTGATGACAAACAACAAGCACTACAACTACTTCAGCTCCTCCAGCGACCACGGTCTGCACCCGGGCGCCTTTAAGCAGCGATTGGAGCGACCCTTCCGGGAGTCGCGCTTCTACAACAATCTGGGCGATCTCGAGGGCTCGGCTGTGTTGCCCGGCGGAGCGGGAGGAGCATCCAGCAGCAGGCAGCTTTCCTCGGGGCTGAGCAGCGGCGGCGGTGGTTCTGTGGGCGGAGGCCACTCCACACCAGGAACTGGGGTCATTGGTCAAATTAGCGGAGGAGTTGGTGTAGCTGTCGGAGCAGCGTCTGCTTCCGGCGATGTGAACCATCCCACACAGCAGCAGCTGTTGCCCAGTGTCGTGGCTGGAGTCAGCGCCGCTGTGATCAACTCCAAGGGAGGAGGCGGACCAGGAGGAGGAGGAGTTGGCGGTGGCGGAGTAGTCACTGGGGGCGGCGTCAGCGGAGCCGGAGCTGATGGCAATCGGTCGAGCGCCAGCAGCGAGGGATTCTGTGAGAACGACGACTTTGGCGGGGACACCAGCAGCAGCCACAACTACTGTCCGCCCGGACAAGCGGCGACGTCGTCTGTGCCCGGCCAAAAGTCCTCCACGCTCACCGAGTCGGACTCTCAGAGCAGCTTCGATGCCGTCTCGCAGCAGAGCAAGGACGACCAGCCAGTGGGAGTCGGCGCAGCAGTGGGTGTGGAGCAGGCATGCTCCACCTCGGACACATCGTCCGCATCCTCGGCATCCTCGTCCGCTTCGACGGCCTCAGGGAGCTCCAACAGTTCTACGTCCTCCATGCTGATGGCCGGACAAGAACTGGCCGCTGGCTCAGGGGTCGGTGTCGGTGTCGGTGTTGGTTCCGTGCAGCAAATGCCGCGTCGCCTGAGCAAGGATGAATCCTTCAGCAGCAGCAGCGATGAGTTCAACCAAGCAGCTGGCAGCGGACCGAGAGGAGAAAGTGGTGGCAGAGGGGCAACTGACGGCGGAGAAGTAGACGGAATGGCAGGCGCAGGAGGAGGAGGAACCGGCTCATCGGCTGGCGGAGACCTCACGCCTGTGCCCAGCACTTCTGCGGCAGCTCGAGCTGCCCTGGCGGCCGGTTCCTCAGCAGCGGGACCGACAATGATGCCTGGTACACCTCACCACCATCACCATCATCACCACCTGTCTTCAGCCGGAGCCGCTGGAGGATTATCGGTGATGGGACTGGCTGCTGCTCCATCGCTGGATCAGCCCGGCGGCAGCGCCTCATCGTCATCGTTGGCAGCGGCCCGGGCAGCCGCTGTGGCCGCTTGCAGCGACAAGCCGCACGTCTTCTCCAATGTCCGGCCGACGGAGGATGCCTGGGATATACTCCTGGCCAGGGCCGAGGGCCTGCATGCCCATGGTCATGGCAGCGAGGCCTGTATCCTGGCCGTGCGCCTGGCCGAGCAAATGCTGGCCAATCCGCCCAATCTGCTCCTGGAACTGCCGCCCGCGCCCAAGCGCAAGGGCAAGAAGCAGAACGTGAATCCCATCTCGCATCAGTTGACCGTGGTGGCCTCTGCCACGCTCTCCAAGTGCGCCTTCCTCTGCACTGTGCTGTCGGAGAATTCGGAGCATTACCACATCGGCTTCCGGATATGCCTGTTCGCATTGGAGATGCCCCGGCCGCCAGCCAGCACCAAGCCCCTGGAGGTGAAGCTGGCTAACCAGGAGGCGGATATACTTGCGCTGCTCAAGCGCCTGCCCCTCGGCTCGGCGGAGCTCCAAGTGATTCGCGAACGTGCCGAGCAGCTGCGCAGTGGAACATTCAAGACGCGCGGCGAAGCGTTGCTGCCGATTAACCTGGCCACATTCATATTTGACGCCCTGGTTCTCCTCAGTCCCGTGGGTGGAGGAGGATCTTCTGCCGCCATGCAGGGCTCGGGAGGATTAGGATCTGGAACTGGAGCCGCTTCAGGGGCGGCTGGCAAGGCCCTGGTCACATCCGGCGGCCGACTGCTCTTCTACAAGCCGCACAGCGATGAGAATCTGGGATTCGATGCCGCTGTGGCCGCCCTGGGCCTCAAGGCCAATGTCTCGGAGGCAGAGCATCCATTGCTCTGCGAGGGCACGCGACGGCAGCGCGGGGATCTCGCGCTGACCCTGCTCTCTCACTACAAGGACGAGCCGCGCAAGATAGCCAAGATCATGGAGAAGCTGCTGGACAGGGAAATACACACGCTGCTCAAGGCGCCGCTCCTGCCTGCCTACTACTCGAGCAACCCGCCGGTGAGGACGCCGAGCAATCAGCCCACGCGCAGGGAGGAGCACCACGAGTACGGTAGCGGCGGTAGCTCCGCCGGATGCCCCTCCTCCAACTGCAATCCCGTGGCCAATCTGTGCGAGCTCCTGCCGGCGGACTACGGCAGTGTCGGTGGCAACAGTCGCCCCCACAGCTCGACGAGCGCCGAACTGGAGCTGAGCATGTGCGCCCTGAGCATGGCCAGCAGCGGCAGCCAGTCGGGACAGGGCATGGTGCCCACAACGAATGCTGCCGGAGGCGGAACCACTGGGACACCCAACTCCGGCAGCACCACGGCCAGTGGAGGCCAGAATCCGAGCGGTAATAATCCGAGTGGCACTGGCGGGGGAGGAGGCAGCGGCGGAAACGGTGGTACCGGAGGCGGTGGTGCCAATGGCGGCAGCTCCAGCAGTAGCCGCAGCAAGGAGAGCCGGTACAAGGGCAAGAGGGCATACCCCTCGATACCCAACCAGCCTTCGGAGGCCAGTGCCCACTTCATGTTCGAGCTGGCCAAGACCGTGCTGAACAAGGCCGGCGGGAACAGCTCCACGTCGCTGTTTACGCAGGCAAGCACCAGCCAGAATCACCACGGACCGCACCGAGCCCTCCACATGTGCGCCTTCCAGCTGGGCCTCTACGCCCTCGGTCTGCACAACTGCGTCAGTCCCAACTGGTTGTCGCGTACGTACTCCTCGCACGTCTCCTGGATCCTGGGCCAGGCGATGGAGATTGGTGCGCCGGCGATTAGTTTTCTGATCGACACCTGGGAGGCGCATCTGACGCCACCGGAAGCGGCCGGCATGGCGGATCGTGCGTCGCGGGGCTGGGACAGCAACATGGTATACCCAGCGGCGGAACTAGCGCTCTCCGTTCTGCCCCATGCCGCTGCCCTGAATCCAAACGAAATCCAGCGCGCGATTCTGCAGTGCAAGGAGCAGAGCGATCTGATGCTGGAACGGGCCTGTCTAACCGTGGAAACGGCCGCCAAGGGGGGCGGCGTCTATCCAGAGGTGCTCTTCCAGGTGGCCCGTTACTGGTATGAGCTGTATTTGCGAAACACGCCGAACAACAGCGAGCACGATCCCCACGACGACGCCATGGATCACTCGGCGGTGAGTCTGAGTGCTCTGATCGAGTCGCAGCAGCAGCACGAGCTCCAGCAGCAACAGCAGCAGCAGGCCGTGCAGCAACAGGTTCAGCAACAGCAGCAGCAGATGGGCATGCCGAATCCGGGTGTCCCTGGCGGAGGCGGTGGTCCCGGTGGATCCGGACTCCCAGTGGCCGTGCCACCGCCCGTCGTTGGCTCCGCCCTGCCCAATCCGCAGGGGCAGTTTCAGCCCGTGGGCGTGGCCGCACTGGCTCCGCTCGGCCTGGCGCCGTATCCGCCATACAGCTTTTGCCAGAGCCTGTATGCCCACGCCCACCACAACCTGAGCTACCCGCCCGGACAGATGCAAATGTACATCTCGGCTGGTCCGCCGCCGCCGCCACAGGCCTACGGTGGCTACCAGCAGGCGCCGCCCCAGCAGCCGCCCAATCCGCAGCAGCAACAGCAGCAGGTCGTTCAACAGCAGGTCGTCCAACAGCAGGTTGTGCAGCAGCAGCAGCAGCAGGTGCAGCAACAGCAGGTGCAGCAGCAGCAGGTCCAGATGGCGGGACAGGCACCGCCGGGACACCCCGGTCAACCAGGACATCCGGGACAACCGCCCTCTGCCTTCCAGCCGCAGCCTCCACCGGGAGCCTTCCAGCCGATACCACCGCAGGCATACCAGGCGCTCCAAGCAGGTCCTCCGGGACCGCCGATGGGCCCGCCCCAAGGATACTACGGCCCGCCGCCTCCACCACCGCCAAACGGACCACCTGGAGTGGGCGTCGGTGTGGGTGTGGGTGTAGGTGTCGGCGTGATGCCCATGCGCCAGCACCAACACCAACATCCCGTGTATCCGTTCATGCAGCAGGCGCCGCCGCCGCCAGTGCAGCAACAGCAGCAGCAGGTGCCGCCCTCGCAGCCACCGGTGCGACAGAGACAGCCTCACCAGTTCACGTGAGTAACCCAGAAATAGTGATCCCTCCTTGAGCTTCCCTTGGTTACTAACTCTACTCCTATAGACCCACCCAGCTGAGGTATCTGCTGGCCGCCTACAACGTGGGCATGCTGGCCATGGAGACACTGGCGCGCCGCGTCCACGATGATCGACCGCAGGCCAAATATGCGCGGAATCCGCCCTACGGAGAAGACGTGAAGTGGCTGCTGCGGATCAGCAAGAAGCTGGGAACGCAGTATCTACATCAGTTCTGCATTTGCGCGGTCAACTCGATCGTGAGTCCGTTCGTCCTCCACGACGTGGCTATCGAGTCCGCCCACTATCTGGGCAGAAACAACCATCAGCTGGTGATGCAGCACCTGCGCTCCGCCCTGACGCCGCTTGTCCAGAAGTGCCAGCAAATGTGAGTGGTCCTTCTGGGAGGGGAGTTCGAGTTCCTAACGAGACTAACGAAATGGCATTCCATGAAACAGGTACATCCAGTGCATCCACCAGAAGCTGTACCATCTGACGCAGGGTGACTACGAGGAGTTCGCCAGCATTGTGGTGGCCGCTCGCGCTGCCTTCCAAATCACGCCCGAGGGCAGTGCCCAGTTCAAGGACTGGCTGCAGTCCATCAAGCGGTAAGTGCCCCTGGAAGATAATGTGTTGGATGGGACTCCCTACTAGTATCCTTTTATTGATTTGCAGGTCAAAGTCCTGCAAGAAAGAGCTGTGGACACAGATCAATGCGGCTCTGCAGAGCAACTCCAAATGACAAAGACTTGACTCCTGCAATCTGATGACAGCAGTGGTAGCAGCAACAGCAGCAGCAGCAGCAACGACGAGTGACGCGGCGTCGGCAGCGGCAGCGGCAGCGGCGGCAGAGTGCAAATCAACGACAGCGGCGGTTAGCGGCGGTGGCATCAGCAGCAGTAGCCTCATCATCCCGCTGAATAGCAACAACCAGAACAGCATCGCCAGCAGCAACAGCAAGAACGTCAGCATTGGCATGAACGGCATGGGCGACAACCATCATCATCACCATCATCACCACAGGCATCATCATCTGCTGGAAACACCGGCAAGTAGCACGGGAGCACCTGCAGCGGCAGCAGCGGCGGCGACAACAGCTTGTCAGCTAGCAACAGGCGGCGGAAGCGGAGGTGGAGGCGGAGGCGGAGGAGCATCGTCATCAGCTGCAACAGCCTCAGCTGCGACAACAGCTACAGGCTACGATCGAACGGAGCGCGGAGAGCGACGTCCGCCGCTGCTGGGCGCACCGCCGCTTTTCGCCATAAGAAACATCACCACCAACAATAACAACAACAGCAGTGTCAACAACAACAGCAACATGAGCAACAGCAACGTCAACAATCGGTCAGGAGCAACAGCAGCGATTGCTTATCATCACTCGCTAGTGCCGAACTACTATCCCAGCACGACGCGCCAGTTGCACATGCACGGCCATGCCCATGCACATGCCTCACATCCTCACAAGCATCAGCCGCATCCCCAGTCACAGCTACACCCTCAGCCACACCCACAAGCACACCCACATCCCCATCAGTACCAGCTGCAGGCGCTGAGCCATTACCATCAGCAACTTTAACAACGTATCGGGTCCAGCCCAGCAGCGGCTGGTGCGTTTCTTGCTCCAGTTTCTTCAACGTCGTCGTCGTGGTCATCGGAGGAGATGGCCTGGCAACGACGACGACGCTGTCCCAGCTGCGAGCGATGATCGTCCAGCTGGCCCTGGCACTGGCTTCTGGCTCTGGCTCTGGTTGATGGTGTTGCTGATGCTACTGCTAGTCCTGGGCTTGCCGCTGCTGCTGCTGATGCTCCTTTGAGCCACCTATACCCACTCCATGCCCCATTTCCAGAACCTCTTTGGATGAGAACCACCGCCACCACACTTAGTTCATGTTAAATTTTACAAAGTTCGATTTTCATTTTGAAAGCTTTTGATTTTTTAGGGTTTTTTTTAATGATAATTTTAATTTTTCTTAATGTGTGTGTGTGTGTGTATTTTTGAGCGTGTGTGTGTGTACTTTTTTTTAGACTGATATATCTGCCAACAACAGCAACAAAAACAACAACAAGAATCGACCCACACACACACTCTTATTATATCCGCTTTAAAACTCGGTTAATCGATCAATTTCGAAAGTTTTCCAGCTAGCTCACACACACATTCTCATACCCAGACAGCATATAGAGAGCACAGAGGGAGGAGGAAGCTCTGGTAGCTCTGTTTGATCATTTTTCAGAAATATAATGTGTTCAGTTAAATTAACGTATTTATATAGGCGATCTATCAAATAGTTATCTTCAGCTACATCTATAAATATATATCAACTTGGACTTCTTAAACATTTGCTTATAACTAAAACCCTTACCTTACCTTATAACCCTTACCCGACCCTAACCTCACTATATAATTGTAACATTTTTTTACTTCAACCTTTTCTAGTTATAAGTTTTAAACTAACTGCTCTTGATTATATTCATTGTTTCTATTTCTATTTCTATATATATTTATATTATTTAGTCTAAGCGAAAACCGATTTATACATACAATTTTACTTATTTAGTAATGCTTACGGGTTAAGTAAATTTTTTAGGATTTTCAAATTTAAACAAAATTGCTAAGATGTATATCGACAATCGAGAGAAGAAGTTCTCGCCCAAAGCAGAGCAGTTTGTTTTAAATATTTTTAGCCAGCAAAAGATCTCAAAAACAATTCGTAATTGACAATTTGTTGATTGATATTTCAGTTGCATAAGCGACGAAGAGACTGGAACTGGCCAGTTTGTACATGCTCCTTCCAGGGAGATTCCAAGAAAGTAATTTCCTCTGGAAAGCCTACACGGCTTCCCTCCCGTGGAAATGTCTGTTTCCGGGTGGAAAGAAATTCCTGGCCTGGCATCCCACGCGGGGGATTCCAGCGTGAACGGAGATCAGGAGATATAGTAACTTGTTGGTAGATATTTCCTTCGATAGAAACCTGAGGGATATATGTGTGTGTGTGGATCCAAAGCACTGACAAAAGTGGAATGGACACTCACTCACATAGATGGCAAAAATATTTCGGACAAACTGCTGGAATTTCTTCGGCTTCGACTTACTTCTTCTACTTCATAATGTTGACACAACCAAACCCTATTTTGTTATGTAAAGAGCTATGAAAAATAGTTTTTTACTTAACAAGGTTTCTATTTTTACAATGAAATATAAAAAACAAATGTTTCTAAATTTGTTTCTTATTTTTGAATGCTTTTTTTGAATTATTATTATTTTTTTTTGTATCTACTTATATGAAACATAAACGTATATATTTTTAAAACCCATAAATTCTTTATATTTATACAAAAAAAACACAAAAAAAAAACAAGAATGAAAATGAAAAAGAAAAAAAGATGAACAAAATAATTTTTTTTTTATATACACAGAAAAAATAATGCTGTTTTGAATAAATATTGTTTTTTGTATTTATGTCAAAACGCAAATGAAAAGAACAAAAAAACAAAAAAAAATGAGAAAAAAACGAAACAAAAAACAAAAACACTCAAAATAATCAATGTTGGTTTTACTTTTTTTCTGTTGGCTTTCTTTTTCAAAGTATTGGCGTCATAATTATTTCCGTTTTGCATAATTTATTATATATTATAACCCATTCACCCGATTCCCACACAGCATTCACGCCCAATTGAAACTATAAAAGGAAACTGCCACTTTCTTGAGGATTCATTAAATACGTTACATGAATAATATATATATATACGATATAATGAATAGTTTTTACACGATCGCGGATCCCGGAAGCACCTCAGTCTCAGTCTCAGTCCCCGCTTGGAGGTTGTAAATATACGCATTGGATTGGAGATGATATGATGTCTTATATATATATAAATATTGTAACTCTTTGTGTTTTTGTACTATTACCGACGTACATCGAGTCCCGAGATCGGATTCGACTTCTGTAAGCAATCGCGTAATTTGTAAACTTTTAGTAGCCAGTTTTATACAAAATAAAAATCCCAAACAGAGAAAAAAAAAACAAATACAAAAACAAACAAGCAAACAAAAAATCGAGAGCTAAATCTATATATATTTATATATATATACATAGTTAACGAAACGCAATCTGTAAATTACACTTAACGAGAGAAATGTTTTTAAATTACATTATAGTTGACTTTTTCCATTGCTTAGCAAAGATTTCACGCTTTGTTCACCGAAAACAATTTTTGTAAAATATCAAATACCGCAAAGTAATAACCCATTTAGCAACCAATCGAGGAACGAATTGGAGAGCGGAGAGATAGGAATCAATAGACATACCATATAAGAATTACAACCATTAACTTGAGCCACTCTCAACAATAACTGAAGAGCAAAACGAAATGAAACGAAAAGAAACGAAGGCGAAGGCAAAGGGAGAGCGAGACGCAGACGCAGAAGAAGATGAGAAATATACAATTTAAAGAGTAATAATAAATGCAAACATAATGTTAACGTAGCCGATTTAGCCTTTAGATCACATTTAGCGCATATTTTACACAAGCGTAGTGAACCAATTCCAAAAACTAAACTTAGAGAACAACGCCGCACAAGCCGACCCACGACCCACGACCCAGAGTCCAATCCACACAAGCCACAGCTTAAGATACCGCAGGGGGTGGCATTTTAAATAAATTTCAAGACATATACCACATATACATATATATTTCAATCAGGGGTAGATCAGCAATGTTTCTCTTATAAAACTCATGAACTTGGTTACGTCGGGTCATGTTCGTAATCGAGGGAAGCTCCTCGATATCTCAATATTCTGTCAGAGTGCCAGCGGTTAAAACTCTGTAGTTATAACTAAAATTTCTAGTTATTTTCGATTCTTGATCTCTGAACCCAACCTGTTCCCTGGTTTTGAGGGAAATACAACCCAATATCATTTAACTGCCACTGATATTCCTTCGGACCTACAAGCTTAGAGTTATTTTTCCAACCGAATCAGAAGATATAGAACACACACACACTATAGACGTGTATATAGTCAAACGCACGGTGGGGAGGAGAGCAGAGGAGAGGAGAGGCGAGGCGAGGTCTCGTTGCTTGCCGTATATATTTACAGATTTACAGATAGAATTAGACTATTGACGCGGACATAATATAATACTAATTGTAAGTCGGAAATAAAGCATTACCTCATACTTTAAATACTTATGATGACAACAGTTACCAGTAGAAGGACAAACACTCTGAATATACATACATATTCAAATATATATATACATATATTATAGGACATTTTTTTGTAGCAATCGAACCTAGGCTTTATGAAATTCGATCATTTACGAAACGGATTCCCAGTGCCAGAAGAGATCGTCCTCTCCACGCGTTGGCCTGGCACTCCCCTGGACTCGTTTAGTTGTTCGCTCTTTGTACATTTTCACTGTAAAAAAAAAAAAAAAAACAAAAAACAAGAACTAAAAACTAATATATTACATATATATACATGCATATATATATATAAATACATATAAATTGCTTGCTAAAAAACATTAAAAAACAAAAACAAACGAAACGGAAAACGGAAACGCGCAAAAAGTTTATCATAAAAACATATATACATACATATACATGAATATATATACATATATGTATATATATATATATACAATGGAGCGTTATTTATATATATGCCTACAGAAAAAAAGAGAAAACACGCGAAAACCCAAAGCCCAAAAACAAAAACTATTATATACAACAAAAATATATACATACATGCGTATATATAAATAGATATATATCTATATATATCTATATCTATATATATATCTATATATATTATATATATACAATACATATTTACATTGCGTATTTTAGCGTTTTATTCGACATCGGAAAATAAGAAACCAAATAAAAACCAATCGTAGAAACGCTACAAAGTGTTCTTTTTAAGGAAAAAATGAGAAAAGCATTGAAGAAAAAAAAGGAAAATAATATATATATATATATATAAAACATAAATAAATTCGGAGAGCGAAAAAATAGAAAATGGAATTAAGAGAGCAACAGAAAAAATATTTATACACGGAGAAGATGCAATGGGGCATGTTAAAGGCTTAAACCGTAATCAGAGATAAACCGACAGGAAAAAGGACGAAATAAATATTTAATTCAATAACTATTGAATAACGACGATGTTTTTTTTTTTACCAATCGCTGTAAGTAAAAAGCAAATAATGAAAAAAGAAAGAAAGCCACATACACAGTTTTCTCACGCGTTTCCAATCTGTTTTGAATATTTTTTGTGACTTTTCTCGGTCACAAAAACCCCCCAAGAACAATGCAAAGCTTTAATTCATTGCCACACACACCACCCACACACACACACACACACACACACAGCGATGCTTAAGTGCTTTAAACACGTAAATAAATACATTTCTCTTAGGTAAAAAATGCAAACAACTTTTTACAAAACAAAAACAGGAACAGATGACGAAGAAGAACAGAAACTCTGCCAAAAACAAGCTACTCTTAGCAACTAACAACACGTAAAGCAAAGAAAGCAAGAATAATAATATTACAAAACAAGAAAGAAAGCTAAATTCGGTTAGCCGATATTTCGTATACCCTTGCAGGGCAAGTTGATCATAACTGAGCTGAAAATGCATCATTTCAAATCTGAAAGCTTTTCTCTGCATACAGAATTTAAAATTAACAGCAAACAAATTACAATTTTAACAATGCTATAAATTCCTATAAATTTATAAACAAATTTACCCATTTTTTTCTTGCGCATTTCAAGTTTCTGACGAAAATTAGGATACCCTGCAAGGGTACAACGAGATGAGATAAAAACGAGAATATTCTTTACAAAAATAGGAACAAATTGTAAAAAACTGATAATACGACAAACATAATAATAACAATTATACAGGCATAAATTCAATGGAATTAAGAGACGAACGGAAGTTAAATAAACAACTTATTTTATATTTTATATATTCGAACATACATCAATAACATAACAGAACACAATGACCATTAAGTGAACTAAATTATATACGAACAGGACTATGCATACATCCACATATGTATATATGTAGTATATATACATATATGTATATGAATGATTTTTAACCAAGAGATGTAAAGAGAAGTTGAAGAGATCCTTTTCGAATTTTAATAGTTTTCACGAAGCGAAAAGCGGAAGCGGAAGCGGAAAAGCAGCAGGCAAGGCGAGAGAGAGAAGGCTAGAGACGCGCATTATTATTATCTAATTTAATATGCAATATATCTACTATATTAAAAAAAAAAACCAAGAAATTAAAACAAAAAACTTAAATACAAATAAAACGAGAAGGAGAAAAATTAAAATATACACTGCAAAAAGGAGAATATAAAAATGAACACATTTTAAAACAATAAAAATAAAACGGGGAAAAAATACCACAAAAAAAATACAAATAAAAACAAAATAAGCCAGAAAAAAACATAAAACCGAAGAGTTGTTGTTCTTACATCGAGGGAGGAATTATTATAACAGTGTTCCAAAGCTGTTTTCAAATTCTGCCGCCTTTTGGCAGCTCGCTAGTTCATGGCACTCGGGATTTTTTAGGGGAAAAGCCAAATTATCGATGTATCGATACATCGCCGCTGTTCTTTCCAGCTCTAAACTGAGTGTTTATAAGCGAGAGGAAACTTGCTTCGGCGACAATTTAAAAGCGCCCAAAAGACGAGAAAGGCGTCCGTGCCTGCCAGCGTCCAGCGTCCAGCAAATCCTTGCCGGCAATCCAGACACAGTCACAGTCACAGTCACAGTCACAGTCACAGCCACAGCCAGAGATCCCTTTCTGAGGTCCAGGACACGCTACCAATTTCAAAGTTGAAAAGTGCGCGCCTTCTGAAACGCCGTTTGCTCCAGTTTCGAAACCAAGTTTGTTCAAGTTCGAGTTAAAGTTAAAGTTAAAGTTAAAGTTGAGCCAAAATGCCCTTCGCCCACGAGTCGCAACTGAAGTCGGTGGCCAGCGAGCAGCTGACCAAGACGGAGACCATCAAGCTGCGCAACCAACACATCGGGTGAGCATTATCCTTTCCTTCCTCCGCCACTTCCTTCGTTATTCCTGCGTAATCCTGCCACCTCCCCCCACCGGGTCGTGTGAGCCTGCGACCTTGCCTTGAATTCGCTTTGGCTGTCAAGGTCAAGCGCGGCGACGGCAACGGCGGCATCCCCAAAACACAGCCCACTCATTGCCTGCCCTGCCCCTCGGCCGCCTCTTTATTCTTGGCACTGTTGCCACCTGCAGTTGCCTCCCAAAAAGAATGATGAAAGAGCGTCCGAGAGAGAGAGAGAGAGGCGTGCGAACGCCAAAAATTGGCTATATTTATTTTTGTTTTTGTTTTTTTTTTATTGATTATTCAGTTTTGAAGAGGAAATGTAACTGGGATTAGCCTGGTTTAGTAAAATCTTTTCTTCGAAAATCCCTTATAATCAAAACCTAAAAAAGTGGTGAAATATAATTAAACTGTATAGTTCATATATATATATCCTTTCTGTGCCTATATTCTAGATACATTTATCAATAGCAATATATCTAAGAACATGTGACATATATTCCCATTTTTGTTTGCTTCAAAAATAGCTCTCACGGGTTTGTTCTAATTTCTAAACAGTTTAATTAGTCAGCAAGCTCTTGTTGATTTTTTTTTTGATTAGAATAAATTAAATTAAATAGGAAATGTGCCTTAATATACTGCTTTATCGAGACACATTCCTTATTAAGGAGAATATATTTTTAGGGAATATTCCTAAGATCAAAGTGCATTAATTTGTGCACTCCCCCCATTCCCCTCCTTTAAAATGTTTATCAAACATCGCAAGACCAGCGACGCTGCCTTGTTTTTGTCTGGCAAACAACAAATGCAATAACCATTAGGTTGGGCGTGTGGAGTGGCTGGAGGTTGGAGGAGGGATCGGACGTAATCGCAGCGGTTAGGCCCCGGTTTATAGAGTCTCCCCGTGGTACGTCACTGCCGCCACTACGCCTTGCCTTACATTGTAACCCAACTATCTGCCTTCTTTATTACTGGGTAGTACATTTCCCTAACAAATTAAATGCTCTTTCACAGGCAAGCCTGCCAGCTGTTCTATCGCTCTGATCCCCTGAAAATCGTACGCGGCCAAGGTCAGTACATGTTCGACGAGGAGGGCACCCGGTACTTGGACTGCATCAACAATGTGGCACACGGTAAGTCTTTCTAAATCCCTTAATTTGTTACTAACTTTGCTTTAAGTTAATAATATTTTGCGAGTTTTATTGATTTAAGTTTACCCCTCTAACTACTATATGGGTTGTTTTTCACTCTTTACGTCATCTATTGCGACTTTTTATATTTGATTAGTAATTAGAAAAGTACGCAAAAGGCATAAGAGAGGCTAAAACCTTAAAAGAACTTCTCTGAAATCGATAAGAATCTACTTCAAAAATATCAGTATATTTCAAAATATAGTCTTTAATAGGTTTTTTTTATAGAATATATAGCATTGCATTCCCTTAAACGGAATAAAAAAATATATGAGAGGGGTAGACTCAGAATAAATAGCATTGCAGAGTGTAAAACTTTAAATAACTTTTCCTAATTCGATTAGAAACCATATAAAAATTGATATATTTAAATATACTTTTTGGGAGGGAGAGAGCTTTAGACTTGATATTTTTATAGAAATAATCAAATAAACTTGCTGTGAAATCTGCAAAAGTCATAATGATTTGCATTTAAATATATAAAAAATGTAAGAATTGAATAAATTAATTTGTGAATCGATAAATCAAGCTGAAACTCCGATAAGGGCACCCCTTGGTATCGATAGAGAGAAAAACTCTCCGATACTTAGTTTAGTTCACAAAATGTGTACTTCGCCAAAGGCAGTTGCTGGGTTCGATTCGTTAAGACGGCAATTCTGGAACCGGGGCCTGATGACGACAACGCTGGACCCCCGTCCGGCCAATCGGCCACCTAGCCAGATCCTATTTCTGTGCTGATTAGCGACAACGACAGCGACGGCGACGGCACACGCCCGCCGGATGCAAAGTGCAAGCTGCCAGCGAGAAGAGGGGGCCGGACTGGGTTTGGTTTGGCCACAAGTTCAAGGCCCATATAGATATAGACATAGATATAGATATAGTAGGCGGCGGCAGTGGCAACCAGCAACCATCACCAGCAACCAGCAGCCGGCAGACGGCGGCGGCATGTTCAGGCCCCGATTGGGGAACCAGCTGCGCCGTCTGTGACTGAGTCAGCCTTATCACACATCGCCCACCGAGCGACCCGTAGGTAAATTTTTAGATGCTGCCCGGGAATCGTCATGGAATTGGCAATCGGAATCGGAATCCGACGGGGCGGGTGGTCGGTTCGGGTCGGGTCGGGTGGGATCTGATTTGGGATTTCGGGCCCCGACACAACCAGAGCAATAACTGGCGATTAAAACAACAGTCGGTCGTCCCATCAAGACAATCACTCATAATAACAATAACAATAACAGTAGCAATAACAATAACAGAATTTGCGTATAAAATGTACTCCCAGTACACAGAGGGCATTACGTGCATAGCAAAGCATATATCATCGCCGACACCGACGGGGGGTTGCCTAAAACCATATCAGCCTATCAGCAGCAGCAGCAACAACATCATCAGCAGCAGCAGCAGCAGCAGCAGCAGCAGCCTGACGTAGTCGGGGCTCCAATTTGGCAATTGCTGGGATTTGTTTTTTGTTCTGAAACGCTTCCTACAACGGAATTTTCCGTTTACAATAATCTCTGTAAGAAATAAACATATATTCAGCTGGGGATTCGAGTTACCTAACCAGGTTAGAGCTACCCCTAAGAGTAATGTTTCTTAAGATGCTTGAGTTCAGCAAGGGATAATAATAAAACAGAGCTTTAGCCAGGGTTTGTGCTTCCCTTTATTGGTTAGGTAATTAATATGCAATTCTATTTTTAATTCTTATATCTCCCAAACTGCATTCCTAATTCCAATTAACAAATTAGTTGGTCAACTAAAGTTGACCTTCTATTTATACATGATTTTATTCTAAATTTTAGTCGAAATTCCCCCGATTTCTATTTGCTCTTAATGTTGTTTTGGTCTTATGCTGGCCCGGACCCCACAGATAAGCTGAGGCCATTGGCATTGCGAATCTAATGAGAAATCATGGAATAGAAATGGAAATGGAGGACTGATAACGCCGGTGCTCTGTTATTTTTCCCATTTATATTTATGTTTATTTATAAATCAGATCGGATCAGCTTTAGTGCCTAAAACAAGGGGGCCAATCCTGATAATTCCCTCCACGGGGGCAAGTGGTGAAATTGCAGCTATTTATAGTTTGCACCTCTCTCCCCCTGTGCAGGGGCTATCAGGGAAACTTTAGGTGCACCCCTTTAAGTGCGATTTATAAGCGAGATTATTTTGCATTAATAGAAAACAAACCTGGTTTAGTCGAGTGCACTTGAAGCTACATTGTTGGGTTTCTCAAGAACCTTCTAAGGTGTCATACGTAACTAAACTTGAGTGCGAATTAGGAATCTTTAGGCTCTCTTGAAGTATTATACAATCCAAATTCCAAAGAGATATGTATGTATATACACCATAGATTTATTAGTGACCCAGATCGGCATTCGCAAGGCTCCATATTTCCGATCACGCCATCGATTGATACTCCTCAGACCTTTATGTAATGCCCCCTGACCATATATAGACACTGTATGGTCAATAACAATGTAGGAATTAACAGCAAAACTACGACTGAAAACGTGATAAGGCACTGCACGTGTGGGACGATCGTCGAACTGAACAACATAACATATTATTTCTATTGGCGCGAGTTGGCGTTTTTATGAAATGGAAATGGAAATGGAAATGGAACCACGTTCCGTGTAATCTCGTGCTACTTTTTCCACTCCGCTCGGGGCCTTATCGGTGCTGGGAGAGGGAGGAGGATGGGTAGGGGGAAACATGTGAACGTCTCGTGCCGAATGGAAATGTACTCGAGATAGCTCCTAAGCATGAGTCGGATCCCGGATCCCGTCGGGCGTACAGTCCAGCGTCCGATCTAGTTCCAATCCGGAGGAGGAGGAGGAGGAGGAGGAGGAGGAGGGTTTCGAGTGGAAAATTCTGTTCAGATAAGCGGAAAAACAACCGGACGGGGTGGTTGGGCTGTGAAAAGTCGGACAAAACAGAGGGAAATCCAAGGGAAGGGAAGGGGAAGTGGGAACTGAGAAGTGGGAAAAATAATGTCAACTTGCCAAGATATTGCGAAAAAGAGTGAACCCAATTCACACGTTTCTCTCGGGGTAACCTCTTTTCTGTTTGATATATGATATGATATGATATGATGATGTGATGATGTGATGATATTCCCTTGAAGCTGAGTACTCTTTAAAGCTGTTTGCAACGCAACTGTACTGCTGTGCCACTTCAATCAAATTACAAACACATAATAAATAATATAGAACAAAAAAGGAATAAACAGACGGAGACTCCCCCATGGTCATGCCCCAGTGCAAAGTGCCTAATCAGTGGCCACCACCACCACTACCACCCATCGGAGCTCCGCTCTCTGTGCCATATCAGAAACTACAAACGTGAAGGCGTCGCGTGCACTTCACGTGATCCCTGGGAGACGCTTATCAAGGGGCGTGAATCCGAAACCAAACACGAATCCGTGACAGAATTAGAAGCACAATCGGAACGAGTAGTTGACCCCCAAAGCAACGCACAGTGTGCCGAGCTAGGGAAACCTTTGATTCAGTAGCTTGACTTGAAATTTGGAACGAACCCAAAGGAACGATTAGATTTGAATAAAATATATTTTTAAAGCAATTTTTGGAATTTTCAACTCATTTTGTATTTCTTGTTATATAATGTTATATTTGAATTGAATTCAAAGTCCCCTTAGTTTGGCAAAATGTTACACTGTGCAACGCAATCTCGGTGCGCCTCGCCTCGCCGGACGGGAGCGGAGTGCTCTGGGTCCGGGAGCCGCCAGCCCCGTTGCTTATCGCCCATCCGCCGGGGCCTACCGCTCTGGATGGGCTGATGATGAGTGCCTCACTTGGACCCGGGCCTGTCTGAGCCCAAAAAAAAAACAAAAAATAAAATAAGACAATAGTTGGTGTGTGTGCGATGCGAGGTGTCGATGCGCAAGCCCTCAATGAGGCCCCTAAGGGGACTAAGGGGAAAGGTAGGAGTAGCAGTGATCACGTGCGGGTCCCAAATTATTTTTGGGCTAAAGTTTGGCCAGCGTCTAATCGGAACTTGGCTGATCTATAAATAAAAGTGAATAGCTAATCTCCCGCCGATACGGTCAAGTGTGGGGGCTGCGAACAAAGATTCTATTTTGGGGCCAATAGCCAGGCGATCTTGAAGCGAAATTCAAGTTGGAGTAAAAAAAATAAGCCTCATTAGTAACCGATTTCTAGTTATAATTATATTTTAGCTTCAATTTATTTAAGATTTTTCAAAAATATACAGAAAAAGAAAAACGTACTTAGCTCACTTTACTTTCCAGTTGGCCACTGCCATCCGGAGGTGGTGCGTGCCGGTGCCCTGCAAATGGCCACCATTTCGACGAACAATCGCTTCCTCCACGACGAGCTGGTGCAGTGCGCCCGGACGCTGACCAGCAAGATGCCCGAGCCGCTCTCCGTGTGCTTCTTCGTCAACTCCGGCTCGGAGGCCAACGATCTGGCCCTGCGACTGGCCCGCAACTTCACCAAGCGCCAGGATGTGATCACCCTGGACCAGTGAGTGCCTCTATATACTCTCCATATCAATGCCAGCCAATCTCTAACCCTTTCTCCCAATGACAGCGCCTACCATGGCCACCTGCAGTCCGTGATGGAGGTGTCGCCGTACAAGTTCAACCAGCCCGGCGGCGAGACGAAGCCCGACTACGTCCATGTGGCCCCCTGCCCGGATGTCTATGGCGGCCAGTTTACGGACAAGATGTATCCCGATGCCGATATGGGTGCTCTGTACGCCCGGCCCATCGAGGAGATATGCCAGCGCCAGTTGGCCAAGGGACATGGCCATGGCGTGGCCGCCTTCATCGCCGAGAGCCTGCAGAGCTGCGGTGGCCAGATCCTGCCGCCGGCTGGCTACTTTCAGGCTGTCTACGAGGCCGTGCGCTCCGCCGGCGGCGTGTGCATTGCCGACGAGGTCCAGGTGGGATTCGGTCGCGTTGGCAGCCACTACTGGGCCTTCGAGACCCAGAACGTCATACCCGACATCGTGTGCGTGGCCAAGCCCATGGGCAACGGCCATCCCGTGGGGGCGGTGGTCACCACGCCGGAGATTGCCCAGGCCTTCCACGCCACCGGCGTGGCCTACTTCAACACGTACGGCGGCAATCCGGTGTCCTGTGCGATCGCCAATGCTGTGATGCGGGTGATCGAGCAGGAGGGCCTGCAGCAGAATGCCCTCGTCCTGGGCGACTACCTGCTGCGGGAGTGCAATCGACTCAAGCAGGACTTTGAGTGCATCGGCGATGTGCGCGGCGCCGGGCTCTTTGTGGGCATCGAGCTGGTGCGGGACCGGGCGGAGCGCAGCCCAGACAAGAAGGCCGCCCACTGGGTGGTCAACCGGATGAAGCAGCTGCACCACGTCCTCGTCTCCTCCGACGGGCCCAACGACAACGTCATCAAGCTAAAGCCCCCCATGTGCTTCAGCCGGGAGAACGCCGACGAGTTCCTGCTCGCCTTCCGCGAGTGCCTCACAGCCCTGATGCAGGACCGTCTGACCAGTGCCACCAGCAGGGCCGCCGCCGTGGCGGCCACCAGCGGCGTCATTGCCACCGCCGCCGAGACGCTGGCCAACAAGACGAAGCTCTTCGAGCGGCAGGATCGCCTCATCAAGTCCGTCTGAGGCAGTGCCTGCTGGTTGGCCAGCAGCAGCAGCAGCAGCAGCAGCAGCAGCTCCACCAACGCCTCTCCGCCCGGGCACAAAATAGCTTTAGCCTTAGCCACCAAGGATATTTAAATTATTCCATGATCCCCATGTCCCCTCTCCAAATCTATATTCTTTGATTAGTTCTTAGTGTCATGCTCAGCACAGGTAACCGCTGTAACCATTATTCCGCTCGTCGGACATCTTCTAGTATCTAGAAAAACGTAGGGAGCCCAACGTGAATTTCTTCCATTGTTATGTGTACCTTTCCCTATCAATACACACTATTATTATTCTCTTCTTTTTTTTTTGTACTTTAAGCACAAAACGTGGAAAATGTTATTCAAATGTTATGTAAATATATTTTTATAACCGCAATCGCACGCGCTTTTTTATTTCGGGGATTGGATTCGGGCTCTGAATTTGAATTCAAATTTAAAATAACAATATTAATTTAACGGCCAAATTTGAATTCAAATTTAAAATAACGACAATATTTTTTTAACCACCAAATTAAAATTTAAAATTGCAATATAGCTAGATGAGCATCACTGGTTGTAAGTGAGACGCCTTTTTGCCCCAATAGTGCAATATAGCTAGATGAGCATCACTGGTGGCAGGTAATTTAATTTATCGGCAAAATTTGAATTCAAATTAAAAAAATAACAATATTAATTTAACGGCCAAATTTGAATTCGAATTTAAAATAACGACAATGTTAATTTAACGGCCCAATTTGATATCGAATTTAAAATAACAATATTATTTTAACGGCCAAATTTAAAATCGAATTTAAAATACAAGGGGTGAAATTGTCGTTATTTTGAACTCGAATTCAAATTTGGCCGTTAATTTATATATTTTGTTGTTTGATTTGTTGTTGTACAATTAGTTGTTGCTGTAAAAGAATTGTTGTAGTTGTTGTTGTTGTTGTAGGCAAAAACAAGACTTCCATCTCGTCATTTTCAGTACAAAATCGACAATTTCTGGATTTCATGTACCAGGCGAACAGAAAGCAGCAGGAAGTAACTTAAAATAATTCAGCATACAAAAAACGCAAAAATGTTGCATACTTTTGGGGGTCTTTTAATATAGTTGCCCATGTGTTGCCTACTTTTGGGGGTAAAAAAAATAAAATTGAAAAAATCATCGTCGTCCTGCTGCTGTTTCTGTTCGCCTGGTATCTGAAATCCAAAAGTTGCTATTTTGCAATATTGGGGCAGTGATGCTCATCTAGCTAGGACCCAAAGCCATCTCACCGACCGCCAGTGATGCTCATTTAGCTATAATGCAATATTGGGGCAGTGATGCTCATCTAGCTATAATGCAATATTGGGACCCAAAAGCATCTCACTTCATACCAGTGATGCTCATCTAGCTATATTGCACTATTGGGACCCAAAAGCATCTCACTTCACGCCAGTGATGCTCATCTAGCTAATTTGCATTATTGGGGGAAAATGGCATCTCACTTTTCAAAAGAGATGCTCACATGCCACCAGTGATGCTCATCTAGCTATATTGCAATATTGGGACACAAAAACATTTCACTTGCCACCAGTCCATCTTTGTCGCATTATTTGAACATCACAATTTCTACCAGTGTTGCTTATGCAGCTATTTTCATAATTAAACCTCAATTTAATGTATTTTACTTTCGTTTTCTAGATCTCCGTCGCTCCCTGCTGCTTTCTGGAAACGGACAATTTGCTCGTACATTTTCGGGAAATTGCAAAAGTATTGGTGTAGAAACAACAACAACAACAACAAGCATTTTTACAGCAACAAATTTCGATTTTAAAAGTTTATTAGAGTTTTGGCGTCTGCAACAAAGGAAAACGAAGGTTCAAGGTTCCGCCTTTCGAGTGACTGCTGTTCTGTACTCAGTTGGCGCTTCCTTTAGTGGGTTTCCCCGAATTTAGATGTTGTAGCTGGACTGTCCAGGCTGAGACACAAAAACCGATAGCTGGAGCAGCAATTATGATGTTGCAAGAACCGGAGGCGCCACAAAAGAGCCTGGTTAGGCCCACCTACTTGGTGACCATCATAATGCTGATCATTGGCCAGCTTCAGGTCTTGGCCGTCAATGAGTTGTGAGTAGTGCACACATCCTCGCACATCGCACCTCCTTGTGCAGTCTTGAATAAATCGAATCCCTCTGGCCGGCAGCACGCCCCTGAAGGACTTCCTGGCGAAGCGCTACTTCCTCAGCCTGATCCAGTTCTTCGTCAGCTTCCTGTCCATCCAGCTGTACGGCTTCTTCTACCACCTGATCGTGACCAAGTCGATATGGGTGCGCATCCTGGCTGGCCTGTGGACGGTAAGCCGTGCAAGCACTCACAGAAATCATTTGCATTATCATTTGCAGTACCAGGTGAACACGTTGTCCATCATGAAGCTCGCCAAGCGGGCGTCGTACTTCACCCTCGCCGTATCCGTTGGCTTCACCTATCTAATGATGTTGATCAGTGCGATTTATGGCTGCGCAGCGAGGCACCGCCATCGGGGTCTCTTTGTACGCACCTGGCATTGTTGCTGGATGCTGGCATCCACTAATTACGTATCGATCCTCAGATTTCCCGGCAGAAGGTGATCCTGTGGAGCGAGCGACTGTTTGTGGTGACCTGTTTCGGGATCATCGTCTGCGCCGAGATGCACAACGTTTACATTGAGTTTTCCACCCTGATCACGTATACGCTTATGTCAAAAGTGGTGCGATATATGTACATATCTATTTGATTAATTGTCTGATAATACCTCTGTCCCACAGTTCGTCATCGTCTTTGGCGCCTCCCTGCGAAGACCGAACTTTTATCACCGCAAAGCCCAAGGCGACTATATATTGATCGGTCAGCTGTACTATCTGAATTTCTTCGCTCTGTACATGAGTATTGTGTGGACGACACACGCGGTACTGGACCACGCGGGTTGGGATACCAAATTCTGAACTGCTTCAAGATTTTATTTGCAAATTTGTAATGAAATATATATTTATGGGAACTCTGTTCAATCATTTTAAATGTCTTTATCAAGGTGTTCTACTGAGCGTGGCATAATGATACCTAATTTTTAGTTAATCCATTGTAATCCCTTACAAAGAGACCATAAAAAGTGTCATGCCCTTCGGTGTACCCAAATTATGGTACCTAGAAATGGTGAAAAACTCAAATTAAAACTGATTTTATTGCACATGTTAATGATTACTATAAATAATATATTATAATTCCATAATTAATTAAAGATTTAAACTCAACGCCTGGTAAACTCATTACTTTCGTTGTCGCGACACCGCCGAGGCACTGCCCAACCTGACCTGGAGCCGGCAGCGCCGGTAGTCAGCCCTGTGAGCTGGCGACAGCATGCGTATATACCGCCGGGGCTCGCAAAGATCAACATGCAGGCCGTGGAACGCGTTATAGCCCTGGTGCAGCAAATACAGTTCCGGATAGTCCAGCCTCGGGTAGTCCTCAGCATTCTGGCGGCGATCGTGGTTGCGCAGGAAGCGCAGTAGCTTGGGTCCCCGCTCCGAGGAGAATTCGCAGTAGAACACATAAATGAGACGCGGTGCCGCCGCTGTTGCCTCCTCCTCCGTCTTGCTTAAGCTTGGAAAGGTCTCTAGGATTTGGTGGGTCGTGTAAAGATTCCTGGCACCACGGATGTGCCCGCCAGCGAATTCGTACGGATAACGGCAGTCGATGACCTGGTAGCCACCGCCGGGGCTTAGCTGCTCGGCGAATTCGCCCTGGATGAGTCGGGCCAACGTATTACTGGAAATGGTCCTCAAATCGCTATGGCGAGTGGCGTCCAGTATGCAGGGCAGGGCACAGGGCCTGCTCAGGTCCCCGATCAGTTGCGGCTCCTTGCCCAGGGCAGTCAGGATGTCGGCATCCTTCATGAAGAGCCTTCTGCGTTGCAGCGCCTGGGTGGATGAGCGAGGTGTCCCCAGTTCGGTGATGGGCGAAAGTTTGTCCACTTGACCAGCTTCCGAGTGGTTCCCCTCATCTCCCATATTCTTTAGCTTGCGAATCTGCAGCTTGCTGGCCATCTGGAAATGGTTTCGTGGGAGTCCGTACTTGGCTGGTCTCTGATTGTTTTAATTTGTTTATTTTTAAGGAACTTACTGTGACTGCTTTTGATCAAGGATTCGTTTTCACATTGGTGTGAAGCAACGTCAGGCCAGCAGCAGTCATCAATGATGTCACGCTTCTCGCCGGACAGTCAAGGATGCATGACTTCAAATGCAAAGCGACTAGATGGGACAATGAGTTCACTTGCCACCACGAACTTCCTCTCGCTCCAAAGTGAATTTGTTTTCCTAAAGCACAGATGGTTCGATCTCATTATTAAACTTAAGATTATTCTTCTTTGAAGCCCTTTTTGGGCCCATATTTTAAATTAAAACACAAGTCATTAGCTTTTTTACTTGCTTCCGTTAAAGCACAGTGGAAAGCGTGCCATGTAAACACCTTCCAACACTGCCAAGCTCTGAGCAACCGTGTTTCTATCGAAAACTCCATCACTCCCATTGGATTTGGAAATCCAAATTGGCAAATTTCTAATAGACCCTTAAGGTGCCGCTTTCCCGCCGCCGGCGGCAGCTCAACGGGTTGGAGTGTCAACTTCCGTTCGAAGGTTATAGCTCCGCCGGTCCGGGTTCGAGTCCCGGACGGTTAAGATGGCACGGCGATCGCAGAAGGTTCTATTAGGTTTTAAGCAAAAAGTGGAGGAAAGCGAAAGCGCTTTTTGTTATATTTTCTTAGACTTTTAATAAACAAGAGAGGAAGCTAACTTCGGGAAGCTAAACTTTATACACTCTTGCAGTGTGATTTTGGATCATGAAAATCGATCATAACTCGGCCAAAAATGCATTAAATTCAATTCGGAAAGCTGTTCTATGCTAGTTTTTATTCCGCTAACAAATTTTTTTGCTTAAATGTGGCTAGATCGACTCGGCTGTTGATGCTGATCAAGAATATATATGCTTTATAGGGTCGGAAACGACTCCTTCGTATACATTTAGGGAAAAATCCACTCAAAATGCTTATAACTGGTGTTTAGTGTTTGTGTTTATTGTTTTTGATTTTTAACTGAATAATTAACAAAATAAATAAGGTAACTTGTGAGTGTAAGCATGCAGCAAATACAGGAATGTTAAGAGACATATTGTTATAAAAAATATAATATAGAGGTCGTGGAGCAACTCTAGGTGGCGGCAGAGTAGCCTCTAGGAGGAGCCTGATCCAAGTAGAAGGTCCGCTGGAAGGTCGGCCTGTAGGAGGCGATCTCGGACATTCTGCGCTCCCGCCCTGCCCTCTGCCTGGCTTCCTGGGCGGCACAGGCCGCATTCTGTGCGGCGGCCTTGGTGCTCTGGTAGTCCGCACGGGCCGCCTCCACCTGGCGAAGGAGCAGCTCCAGACGCTCTCTGGCCTCGGCCACCGCCTGCTTCTGGTTGGCCACCGCCTGGTGGGACCCAGCCACCACGCGCTCCAAGTGGGCGACACCGCCCTGAGCCTTCTTCACCATTTCCGCGAGAGCCTTGACCTCCTCCGTCGCCTGGTTCACTCCCTGGCGAGCGTCGGCAGCAGTGGCCTTGGTGCACAGGAGGCGGGCTCGCTCCTTCTGCACCACCTGCCGCCCCTCGCACAGCTCCGACTCGATCTGCTCCACCAGCTGCTGCTTGCTCACGTAGGCCGCCTCCGCTGCCTTGGCCGCGCTGGCAGCCTTGTCGGCCAGCAGCTTCTGCACCTGGAGGGCAGCTGCTGCGCCGGCCTCTATCTGGGCATCGGAGGCCTCCTTGGCAACCTTGGCCGCCTTCTGGGCAAAGCAATTGGGCTTCGGTCGTACCAGCGTGGCGCACCTTCCCCCGTCCTGGCAGTTGCCGCCGCCGCCGCCTTGATTGTCCTGCACAAGGCCTGTGTAGCCATTGGGGATCTGCCGTGTTATGTATCTTTTTAAGAACAGGAATTAATCAACAGAAATTTGGATCGCTTTACCTGCTGCCAGTTGAGGCCAAAGGCGAGACTTGTGAAAATAATAATAATGGGAGCTAGGCGTATGATCTCCATGACGAACGGTATTAGACTGAGTTCGATTGGAGGTTTCAGGGGCTCGTGGCTGACATTCGAGACTATAGGCCTACTTGGGACCCGGATTTGTCGAGGTCTGGTTCTCTTACTTTATCTTATTATTATTTAGGCAATCGGTTTACATAGACAAGCACCCGAGGACTCTCAAAGGAGCATGGATGCAATGGATAATAATTACAATTAGGTATATAAATACACAAATGAATGACAATAATAATCGTACTATTAATAACTATTTACGACACAAATCGTGCATGCGCATCATCGCTGCCGTAACTTCCGCCGAATTGTCCGCTTGCGGCATCATCGTGAGCGTCTGCCACCAGGACGCGCGGTACCTGCCGTCCGTCCCCTCGGACGTCCATCGAGTGTATGTTGTTGCTTGCCTGCGGAAAAAAGAAGGGAATGAAAAAGTGTTTTCCGGAGAGGAATGCTTCATTCCATTCATACTCCGGGACTTTCGAGCAGCATCTCGGTAGCCATCGGGTCGTTGGACGCCTGACGTGTACGGAGCAGCCTCTGGAGAACAGTCGGCACGCCAAACTGCTTCGATGAGGCGCTGGCGGTTTCTTGGCTGGATGATATCGATTCCGTGGTGAACGCAACTCCGGACTCGTCCCGTTCGTGCTCCAGAAAGGCTTTGGTGGACGAGGCGCCGCCACCACCGAGCGTCGCCAGTGGATTCTGGAAATGCAGGTTTATGTTGAGATCCGTGTGACCCCGCTGGCGGTACTTGTAGTACATGTAGCCCATTCCGCCGACAAGCGATCCGGCGGCCAAAAGCAGGAGTGTCATCAGCCAGTGGCTTCCCGACTGTTCCCGCTCAAGCTCTAGACTGTTGGGCGATCCCAGAGCCACCTCGTTGCCGGATCCATGGGGACACGGTTCGCCCTCAGGCACCAGCCGATGGCCGCACATGCACTCGTACCCAAAGTCGGCCTGCAGGCACAGTCCTTGGCAATGGGCATGCACGCAGGCATGGGCCGCCGGCTGTGGTTGTCGCGATGCGGCTGCCACCACAATATCCTCGGCATTCATCACGTTCAGATTGATGTTCCTGCAGACCCGGGATCCGTACAGAGCGCACTGCTGCGCCTCCTTGGCTCCTAGGTTGACGATGTACGCATTATTCTCGAACACATTCAGCCCGGAGGGCTGGATGAGGGCGTTGGACTTTTGCAGCATGATCTCTGGACGCCGTTGCGCTCCCAACGACGACGACTTGGGCCTGTAGCCCATTCGCTCAAGCGTGCGCCGGTGGAGGTCAACATAGTACAGCTGCTGCTGGTGGGGATCGGTGGTCAGGGCCGTTAGGTAGCTGTCACTTCGCTGCAAGATCATTTCCCGGCGACTGCCGTCCAGACGGGCCATGTGCAGCTCCGACGTAGAGTGGCCAAAGCCCTCCGTGCGTATGGCTATGTAGAAGAGCCTGGCGTGATAGCCATCGACGGCCAGGTGCTTGAGGCGCTTGTGATTCTTTGCCAGCACAATCCGACCGCACATGCGCGCCTCGAAGCTGCACGCCTCGATCTCCTGCTGAGCGGATACCACGTACACATTGCCAGTGGCCCAGTCCAGCGAGAGCTTTGTGGGTCTGGGCAGGGTCAGGGCCCGGGTTACCTGCTTCTTCTGCAGATCGATCTGGTAGAGAACGTCCTCTTCCTCGGCGGAGAAGTAACCCATTTGGCGGTGGACATCCACATCGAAGCCCGATATCCGTGAGTCGTTCGCCGACCAGGCCACCGTGAGCATTACGGGATGTTCGCTCAGATTCCTCACCTGGTTGAAGCTGCTGAAGAGAATGGAGGCGCCCGACTCGAGGCTCTTGCAGCTGACCCGATCCTGGCGCAGCATAAAGTCCGCATGGCACTGGCACTGGTAGCCGCCCAGCGTATTCTCGCATAGCTGGGCGCACGGCTGCTGCTCCTGCTGGCACTCGTCCACGTCCACACAGCTCGACTTGTCAGCATCCAGGCGGTAGCCGTCGCGGCAGGAGCACACGGCGCCGGCGGGCGTGGCTCGGCACTTGTGCTGGCACAGTTTACGCCCATCCGCCGGTCGGCAGGCCGTCGCGCATTGCGGACCCTCATCCTGTCCGTTGGCGCAATCCGGGAAGTTGTTGCAGACGCGCGACATGTCCACGCACTCGCCATCGTGACAGTCGAAGAGGTGTGGGCGACAGACCCGCCTTGCGGTGCTCCATTGCTGGGTCTGGTTGCGGTTCTTCTCCTCCTCGCAACTCAGCTCGTCACTGCCGTCCAGGCAGTCTCTCTCGCCGTCGCAGCGGAATTCTTGGCGGATGCATTGCCGCCCGGACCGACACTGGAACTCGGAAACGCTGCACATCTCGCCACAGTCGGCCTCATCCTCACCGCGGGCACATTCGGCGGTGCCGTTGCACCTCGCTGCCGCTGGAATGCACTTTCGTCCGGCGCTCGTGCACTTGAACTCGTCCTGGGCACAGGATACGTTCACCTTGGACGATTCCGGGTCGCAGTTCAGCTCGTCCGACCTGTCGCCACAGTCGTTGTGTCCGTCGCAGACCAGACTACGGTCCAGACACTGGCCTAGAAGGCAGCGGTGCATGTCCGGTGGACAGGTGCGCTGGCCGCACTTGTCGTGCTCGTCTGAGGCGTCGCTGCAGTCTATCCGGCCGTCGCACTCCCAGCTGCCCGCAATGCACGACCCGCTGCTGCACTGGAACATGCCCTTGTCGCAGCCGGCGGGCTTCTTGCACTCCATCTCGTCCGAGTTGTCGCCGCAGTCGTTGGTTCCGTCGCACAGCAGGCTGGAGTCCACGCACTTGCCGTTGTCGCACGCGTGCTGGTGGGAATGGCACATCTTGGACTTGTCTGCGGGGGTTAGAGGAGTTGGATTAGTTCGTGGTTTTACAAGTGGCTTGTGTTATCTTCTCTTACCATACTTCTCGCAGTGCTGCTCATCCGTGTGATCCTGGCAATCCTTGACGCCGTCGCAGCGTCGCTCTATGTCCACGCACTGGTCTCCGCTGTGGCAGCGGAATTGTCTGGGCAAGCACATGACCCTCGGCTTCCGGCGGTGCTCCTCGTCGCAGCCCATCTCGTCCGAGTTGTCGACACAGTCGCGGTGCCCGTTGCAACGGTGCGCCATCGTCAGGCACTCGCCGCTGCCGCAGCGGAACTCGCAGTCTAGGGCCTCCATGCAGGTGCGGTTGCCAGCATCCCGGTACACGAATCCGGCTGGGCACAGGCAGATGGCGTGGATGGGACCCTCGCCCACGCAGATGTGCGAGCAGCCGCCGTTCTGCTGCTGGCAGGGGTGCGAGTCGCGACTGGCGGGCGAGCTGCCGGCCAGCGGAATCCTTCGGGGCGGGGCAATGGGCACAAAGGGCATAATGGCGTCGGGATCACCCTTGGCCTCGATGTCAATCCTCTTCCGGGGGCCCATGTTGCTCTTGTGCGTCCAGTAAATCGCCGACGAGCCCAACTCGCTCCAGAACAAATCCTGCTGTACCAGGGCCAGGCTATACGGTCGCCGCAGCTTGCCGCGGAAGGTCTGGGCCTGCGGCTGCCGGTAGTCCGAGTAGCTGATCCTGCCCAGGTCGCTGTCCGACCAGAATATATTGTGCGTCTCGTGATCGGCGGCCAGCCTGATGTCGTCGTCCCCCAGGTCGTCCTCGAAGACGTGCACCTGGTCGCCCTTGCCGCTCAGCGGGATCCGATCGATATGCGTGTGCCGCCTGGCCTTGAGCACCACGTACAGGTAGCCCTCGTCGGGCATCACACTGAGTCCAATGGGCCACTCCTGGCCCGGGAAGAAGCGGATCAGGGCCCGGTGCTGGGTCTGCAGGGAGATCAGCTCCACAACGCCCCGCTCGGCGTCGGCCCAGTAGAGATTCCGACTGAGGTGGTCGAAGGCCAGGGCACTCACGTTGCCCAGATTGGCGCGGACCAGAATGGTCGTCTCCCGCGTCTCCGGCTGGTATTCCAGGATCAGTCGCTGGTCGTTGTCCGCTATGATCAGGCTACCATTGATCCGGTTGTAGACCATCTCGTCGATGGAACAGGGCAGTGTGTGCGACTTGCTCACCACGTGGCGCCCAAAGGCCGTGTGCTCGATCTCCAGGAGCACCTGTCGCAGTCCAACGAACAGCCGCTGCCGCTTCTCCGTTAGCATGCAGCGCTGCTGATCCGGCGCCAGTCGCATCCCGTCGGGACAGGCGCAGCTATGGCCGCCCGATTCCGGCTCGGCGAGCAGGCACAGGTGCGAGCACCTGGCCGTGCGGCAGCCGTGGGTCGAGTTGTCCGGCTGCTTGGCCGGATGGTAGATGTGAACGGCGTAAATGGTTCGATCGCGGGCCAGTACGCGGTGGTCCTTGCCAGAGAACTTGTGACACGCATGGATGCTCTTCGTGGCCCAGTCCGACCAGTATAGCTGATCCTCAAATATGGCCAGGCCGTACGGATGCTTGAGCATCCCGTCCAGCACTGTGCGCCGATCACTGCCGTCCGGACGGACGGTCTGCACACTGCCCAGCTTGGCGTCCACCCAGTAGATCCTCTGCTGGTGCATGTCCAGGGCAATGCCGTTCGGCCAGTGGATATTATCGCTTACAATGGACCTCGAACGACTGCCGTCCATGGAGGCGCGTCCGATCATGGGCTTGGCCCCCCAATCTGTCCAGAACATGAGGCCGCGCTGCGGCCACAAGGCCAGGGATCGAGGCTGGTGCACATCCTGGGTGACCAGCACCGCGCAGCTCATGCCGTCGTTGGAGCACACCGCTATGTGGCGCATTATGTTGTCCGAGAAGTAGATGTTCTGCGTCAGCCAGTCCACGGCCAGGTCCTCGGGAGCATCCAGGCCGGAGGTCAGCAGGATCTCCGAATGCGATCCATCGTTCTTGGCCTTGACAATACTCTCCGCCTCGTTCTGAATGTTCGTCCAGTAGATGTGGCTGCCATCGTAGGCCACGCCAATAACCTTGCTCAGATTCCCTGCCACCTGGTAGACGTGATTCCGTACGTTATCCTCCTGCAGGTGCATGCCCATCACCGTCATCTGTGTGGTGTACAGGAGCAGCGGCTGGTCATCGCTGGAGCCGCGGCCCGTCTTGGAGGCGCGACAGGTGCGATTGTCCTTGGCCAGCAGGTGGTAGCCCGGATCACAGACGCATCGGTAGCCGCCCGAGGTGTTCTCGCATCCCTGGCTGCACAGATCTTTACGCTCCTGGCACTCGTCAATGTCCTCGCACTTGTCCGCGAACTTGGCTAGCCTGAATCCAGTCGGGCAGTGGCACTCGGCTCCGCCGATGGGCATCATGTGGCAGGTGGCGCCGGGCGCACACTTCTTGGCCCCACAGTCCGGCTTGGAGTGGCAGCTGTCGGACTCGTCACTGCCATCGGTGCAGTCCTTATGGCCGTCGCAGACTTCACTAAGCAGGAGGCAGTTCTCACGGTTCTGGCACAGGAACTTGCCCATCTCAGGCTGGCACAGATTCACTGAAAGTGGCAGGAAGGGTTTAATTAGCTAAACGTCTTGTCAAAACCATGGAAAAAGTAGGCAATAGACTTGAAAATTTAACTATTTTCTAGCATACTTTTGGTCTGCGCTGTCCTAAGGATTTCTTATTGGTCTTTACGAAGCTTAATTTAAAATGAAGCAATTGGGAGTCTTTAAATGGATTATAAATATATGGTTTTTGAGGATGGGAGAATTGACTTTGACAAGATCGATACCCTCTAGAAGTTTACAGCGTGTTTAGTTGACTCACCGCATCCCTTTTCATCGCTGCCATCACCGCAATCGTCGACGCCGTCGCACACCCATTGCTTTCGCCGCAAGCAGCGTCCGTTTGCGCACAGATGACCCTCGCTGGACGCGCAGCTGGCCTCCGCCTGCTTGCATCCGGCCAACTCGTCGGATCGGTCCGGGCAGTCGGCCCGCCCGTTGCACATGAAATCGATGGGAATGCAGGAGCGGTCCACCTGGCACATGTACTCCTGATCGCTGCAGTTTCTTCGCTTATGGACAAAATCGCCGAACCTGAAGCCGGAGAGACTCGGGCAGTCGCGCTCGTCCTCGCCGCCGGGACAGTTATCGATGCCGTTGCACATTAGTTCAGCTGCCAGGCAGGCACCGTGTGGCTGGGCACACGGGAACCAATGTGGCGGTCGGCACAGTCGGTAGTCTGGAGATGGTTAGGATTTTTAAAGAATTTAACAAAAGGGGGATCTTTGGCCGCTTACCGCAGTGTAGTTCATCCGAGCCGTCCTTGCAGTCTCCGCGTCCGTCGCACATCTTCGCCTGTAAGATGCAGCCGCCGTCTCCGCACTGGAATTGTCCTGCATCGCACCACGTGTCCTCTGATCCCGACGTGGCGGCGCAAATCGGACCGCAAAGGCCCAGGAGGAGCAGCAGCGGCAGCGCTGCCACATGCCACAGCCCAGATCGGCGTCCATCTTGAAATCTGCTTTTCTGCTGTTGAAGTGAAGCGCGTGTCTGAGAGGTTAGGTTGAATTCGCGCTCCCCGGCGATCATCTTCGTAGCCTCTTGGCGCCTCTTCCGGCTTTGGCGCTCACGGGTGGGCTGAAGCGGGTGCTTCGCCTTGTACATTCAATACAACTCGAGTATTAATTAGACGACAATTAACATATAAGAAGACAAAACAAAAATTGCAACTAGCAGCTTAGAAAGCTGAAAACGAATAGACCGGCGCAACGTGGCGGATCCAAGGAAAGCGCCGTTATAAAGTGCGACTTAGTGCGGCCGAATGCAGTTCATTGGAAAAATGCCTAACGCGTTAGGTTCTTGGATAATTTTACTGATGATTTTTTATACATTGGTTTTACTTTGGCCGTGTATTGAAAATAAAAAGCAAACACTGTATTTTATTGTACTTAATAGCTACGCTTAGTTATCGGACCCCCTAAGGTTCAAACTCCGGAAACTCCGAGGGATTCTTCCTGACCACGTCCATCACGAAGTCTTGGAAGAAGGCCGAACCTCTGTCGTTATCCATCGCCATGAGCCTGTCCAGCATGTCCCAGGTGATGTACTTGTCCAGGAGCCCCCGCTTGAAAATGTACGCCGGCATGTAGACTGTGAAGTACGTTAGCCTCCAGTGCGGACGCAGGCGCGGTATGCCCAAGCGGTGCTTCACCACCTTGAAGTCCGGGAGCGTGTGGATGTCCACGTAATTCCAATTGCGCTTCGGACGTGGCTTCGGCTTCGGCGGAGGCTGCTTGCGTGTCTTCTTGGGTGGCGGCGGCGTCAGCGGGCGGGGATTTGACTCCGGCCGGTGTGCGTCCGCGTTGAACTTCCTCGACCACACGCTCTCAAGGTGGACGAGTGACTTGCTGTCGAAGGGTGTCAGGTTGTCGGTGTCGGAGTGCAGACTCTGCAAAACGTCCTTTATTACGGACGTGGAAAAATCGCGCGACTCCGGGATCCAGGTCGGCACCTCCGACAACTGGCGTTTTGTGGCTCGCGACTTCGGGTTGGGCTTCGGGCCACGCGGCACAATATTGATCTTCGGCCACACCGACATGGTTCCCGAGGAATTTTGCTGGTCTTAGACTGTGCGATCGCCAAAATGATGATTGCTATATCTTCGCTGTTAATTTTTCAGAAAACATTCCAATTTCAGTTCTAGGATTTAGTGGTGGACTTACGCAGAATCGATAGATCAATGCTTATGGAACATTGATGAGGGTCCCGCTCTAAGGTCTTTCCAGAAGCTTTTGATTATTTTGTTTTCAGCCAGATGGTGGGGTCACACTGTGTCGCGCGAAGTGGCAACGCTGTGCCAGCAACGTTGCGTATTTGAAAGATTGTTCTTATTAAATTGTATTAGTTTTACCTTAAAAAAAGCTTTTAATATTTATAATTTATGTTTGTTTTTTGCTCCTTTGATCTTGCTCTATTAAAGTATAGTATGTAAATAAGATATCCCAACTTTTAAAGGACTTTAAATATTCCTTTCTTCAAGTGTATGCTGATCAACTAAAAAGAAAAAGTAATCGACTGACCATCGAAACATCGAAAATCAAACATCCGCCCGACCGAATATCGCAAAAGGACTGCACCAAATACAGATTGATTAATTGGCGGTCCATCATGATGTCAGCACACTAGAAATTCGAATATCAAGCCGAACATTGCAGTTCGAAACAGAAACAGAAACTGAAACTGAGACTAAAAGCTAAAGCGCACACATCTATGCCGCCGGTTTGAGTGAGCCATTGCAACAATTAATAACGGTTGTGCCGCGAGATTTATGAGCGACGACATATAAACAAGACCAAAGCGCTGTAGCCGTCGACCGCGAAATGTCATAAAAAGTCATCTCAACTCTGGCTGGGTTAGAGCCGAAAGCCGCCGAATTGCTTAGAAGCCAGAAGAGAGCATTCACAAATGGATAATTAGGGGAAGGAGCGCGAGGGCGACTTCACACGCCGTAGGGGGCGTGCCGCAATCGTAAAAATAAAGCTAAACTGACTAAACCAAACCCAAACACCTGGGAATGCACTGGGAGAAAATGAGTGATTTGATTTGCAGTTAAGACTGGGTACAAGAGAATTATAGGTACTGGGTTCGAGTCGAATCTTTTTAAATAGCTCATCAAACATTTTAATAGCGAAGCCACTAAGATTTTTGGTTTAATTTTAATCCTTTAAAGAATACCATTAATCTGTAATCAAGAAATTTATAAAATTTAGACGTTATAAATATTACAATAGAAAACTAAAGAGGGGCTGTTACTTAGTAGGTTGTATATCCATTTTAAATGCCAAAAATCATTAACACAGCATGCTCACCATTGCTTCTTATTATACTCACGTAAGTCTCCCGATTTTCTCCGAGTGCACATGTCATATATATACAATATATCGGCGAACGTGGTTTTTCCAGGGCCATACAATTTTGGGGTTCCTCTGCCGGATGAGTCGTGGGACATCGAGCGACTCTGCCGCCGCCGTGACAGCCGAACAAGCTCGGCTTGGGAGTCTTCTCCTCCGCACTGTCCGGCTGCTGTCCCGTTCCGTTGAGTAATGGGCCCTGTCCGGCGACATGTCCGCGCCAAGGCGTTAGCTCGGTTTTAGTTGTAAAGTAGCTCGGGTGCGCTAAGAAGCGTATAAAAACTAGAGCCGGCGGCTTCATCCACAACAGTTGATCGTCAGCCACCACTCAGTGCATATACAAGGCAAGAAGAATCCTAACTCCGGACTAGGACCAAACAGAACCTAATATAAAACTTCTAAATATGGTGAGTGGAGAGATCTCGGCGATATATACCTTTTGGGTATGCCATATTTCGGCTTCCCGAAGTTAGCTTCCTTTTTTGTGCATAAGAAATAATACAATTAAAAGAAAAAATAATGTTAATAATATTTAAATTTCGTAGAACTCAATCGTCGTGCTCGCCATCTTTGCCGCCTCGCTGGCCTTCTGCGCCGGCGACGTGTCCCACTTGTCGCGCACCTACCTGCCTCCCGTGAGCGGTGGATATGGCGGCTACTCCTCCGGATACTCTTCGTATCCGTCGTACTCGAGCGGAGCCGGCTACTATTCGGGCGGCCTTGGCGGTAGCTATGCATCGCCGGTGATCTCGTCCAGCTACCGAAGCTATGCGGTGCCGCAGTACACATCCTATGCCACGCCCTCAAGCACCTACTTGCCGGCTAATACGGGTTACTCTGGCTACTCCGGTTACTCGGGCTACTCCGGCCTGGACACCAAGTATGGCAGCAACGGCGGCTACGTCTATTAGGTCACAAAGTCCAGCAACAATGGAGCAAGCAGACGTATTCTCTATTATATATTTAAATATTTTTTTTTTGGTTTGCCTAAGAAATTTGTTTGTGCAATTTATCGATACTAAAATATATTTGGAATGCATTAACATAATAGTTGGTTGTGGATTTTAATTGGGAAAGGGAAATAATATTATTATTTTTATGCCTTAAAGTGAGCCAGCGTTCCAGCTAGAAGCAAGGTTTGCAGCATTGCCAGCTTGAAGTAGGGTTTGCAGCACTGTCAGATGTGTATTTAATACATTTCCTGAAGCTTAAAAGCTATTTCTTTGTATATTTCTCTTTGTTTCCTCCAAATAATTACTTTCCTATCTCAATTCACATTCTTACTTTATTTCGATTAATAAAAAAAAATATATTGTACAAAGTTTCGTTAATTCGTTGTTTCTTTTACTTGTTTTTGTTTTCATTAGAGATCTTGTTTAGTGCTTCAGGCGGTACTCGTAGCCGCCGTTGGAGGCATATCCACCGGACTTGTGTCCCGATGCGTAGCCAGATCCATGACCAGATCGCAGGCCGGATCCTTGGAGAGAAACGTGACCCGATGCAGATCCATATCCGTGGCTGGAACCCTGACTAGCAGCGTAGCCGGAGCCGTGGTTGGAGCCGGAATAGCTCACATGGGAAACGGCTGGAGCAGCATAGCTCTTCTTGGGGGCCACCGGTGCGGAGTACGAGACATGAGAGGCAGCTGGAGCCGAGTATGAACCATGAGAGGCAGCTGGGGCAGAATAAGAGCCGTGGGTAGCACCAGAACCGGAATACGAACCATGGGAAGCTCCTACACCCGCCGACGAAGAGTATGAACCATGGGCCACAGCTGGGGCAGCATAGCTCTTGTGGGAAACGGCCGGAGCAGAGTAGCTGCTATGAGAAGCGGCAGCCGGTGCCAGATATTTCCTGGACGGAGCGGCCACAGGTGCCGAGTAGCTGGTATGAGAAGCAGCGGGAGCGGCGTAGCTGCTGCTCGAGGAAACGCCAGAGGAGTACGCTGGAGCCGAGTAGGATCCATGAGAGGCGGCTGGAGCCGAGTACGAGCCATGAGAGGCAGCTGGAGCCGAGTACGAGCCATGAGAGGCAGCTGGAGCCGAGTAGGATCCATGAGATGCTCCAGAGGAGTACGAGGAGCCACCCGATGTGGCATAAGTATTCTGAGAGGCTGCCGGAGCCAGATACTGCCTGGAGGGAGCAGGAGCAGAAGCTGCTACGGAGTAACTCTTCCTGGCATAGGAAATGGACGCCGGAGCTGCTGCATACGAGCCAGAGGAGCTGGAGGCAGCCGCGTTGTAGCTGCTCGTGGCACCCACCTTGGGCGGCAAGTAGGAGTTGCTCAGCGGAGTGGCCAGAGCCACTGTCACGGAGGCCGCGGCCAGAATCATAAAGGAAAAGGAGCGCTGCAAGTAAGAGGATTAAGATGAAGTATGAGTTGAAATCAAGTATAAAGAGCAATTGCCATTTTAGTCAACTGACTAAGAAATATTTAAGTTAAAGTAGAAAATAGAAAGGCAGCACCCGCACGAGCATTAATCAATGAGGAACATGTCAGGCTAATTAAGATATATCTTAATCGGAGACTAAACCTGAAGCACTCACCATTTCGTTAGATTCTTCGATTCTTAAGCGTTTCTTAAGCGTTTCTAGCTGCTGTTCCTGAGCTCGGGGTTCTTGGGAACTGATGCCTCCGCAGATGCTGGCCGCCACTTTTATAGGAGACTCCGGACAATGGCTTTGCAGGTGAGTACGAATCGTTCAGTCTTCCAATCTTCCAATTCCCCAATCCCCCCACAAGACGCACACACAAAGCAAGAAAAAAAGAAGAGCTTGGGCAAAAAAATGGAAATAAAATAAAATAAAGCCAAAGCAACAATATTAGAACGCATAGGAATGGGGCAACAAGAGTCTTGCTTGATCGTTGCTCGTCATCATCGCACATAGTTTCGGCTCACACTGAGCTGCACGTTTTGGTACTGAGAGAGCGGGAAGCTTTGGAATAATAAATAATAATTATTAAAAGGGATTTTCAATAGCTTTTTTCATTCCAAACTTGTAGTATTTTTTGATGCCGAGTCTCAGCTAACACCTAACCCTAGCAAGCAAGTGCTTGGTTTCATAAGGTTCTAATATCCAGAAATATAACTGATATAATAATGGTATAATAATTTCTGAATAAAGCTCTGCAGGTGGTCTGATATCTATTGGGGCTAGAACGGTCGAGTATATGAGATAGTTCTCACAAGAACATTATTCAACATATTTCTGCATCACATTTTCTCATAACTCTTTTCCTCTCCTGCTCTTTCCCTTTCTTTAGTTCTCTACCTCTTATTTTTTGTCTGAATATCTTTAAATTTTTGTATCTCTGAGTCTTTGTACATATATTGATATCTTTATCATGGTTCAAACTTTGTTAATCAGTGCCAGGTGCTATGGCTAAGAATGGCGCGATTGGGGAATTTGTCGTAGACTCTATTTATTTGGCTGTTTTTATTTTTAGCCCTGTCCATTTCGGAAGTCGCCGAGAGTCGAGAGTAATTAATGATGTGCCAGTTGATGTGCCAAAGCCTTAGCTAGTGCCTTGGCCTGTGCCTGTTCCGCGGGTGCAAAGTTTGCGGATAATCCAAGCTCACGCCGCCGCTAACGGTTCGAGAGCGACCCGGGATCGCCTTATTGGACTGTATGGGATCCAGTCCGGCGACTGGGAGACCGCCCTCGCCGGGCCCGCATCTAAAAGCAACCATTACTCACCACACACATTAATTATAATCCGCACAGACATCGGGCTTAATGGTCGCGGCCCCTCGAGTGTTTATGTCTTTTGCGTGCGTTTTTATAATTAAAACGAAATGCTAAGGGAAGGGGAATTGACAACAAACAAAAAATTAACAAAAACTATATAAAAATCGCATAAAACAATGCGGAAAGCAGGGAACCAATGATTGTGGAAGTTAAAAATACCCTTGCAAGTCTATATGGTTATCCGATTTGCGTAAAAATGATCAAAGTCACTGCGGGGAATTTGCTGACTTGCCGATGATGAGAAATATTTGTGGTCATAAGTAAGTTATCATAAGCTCTGGATTTACTACCGGTTTCTGCTTTCGCTGTCCGAGAGCAGCAGCAGTGAAACGGGAATGCTGCAAAACATGGAGCCATAAATACATCCATCTTAAAGTAATAATTCTTTCGCTTTCAATTATTCGCTGGCATTATCTTGTGGATACTTCACTGGCATGCTTATTGGGTTATAATGGATTGCCTTTTAAAGCTAATATACCCGCTGCTCCGAGAGTCCAAGACAAGAGAGGAGAAAAGACAAAGCAATTTATTTTTCGTGGTGCGTAGTTCGAGATCGGCTTGGGACGGATGAGTTAGCTCAACGCTGATCAGTTTGAGTTTAACTTTCGACAGAAATGGAAGCAAGGACATCGGTTTTTCATTTCTGTTGCTGTCTTTTTAAAGAAAATTAATGTTAAATATTTATTTAAATTCGCGTAATCATTTCAACGGAAAATTGTATAAATTTAATTGCTATAAATATATTTTACTCTTCCTCCTTACACTAATAAAAAAAGCTCAAGACTTTTGGTCATCTTTTATGACATTTGGTGACGAAAGTAGCGCAAGCATATTTTGGTCTTCTTTTAAGATTTTTCTTTTCTTTTTTTTAAGTTTTTTTGTGTTAAATAAAGCTTAAAAACTCGTATTTTCTGCCTATATTAAGATTTTTGGTGTTATATCAAGATTTTGATTAAAAAGAAAAGATTCAACAAAGGAAATGTTGGGAAATAAAAAGGACTCAATCACAAGTCTGCAAACTAATAAAGTGCACTTCTTTATCTTAAAAAGTTATAAATTATAGGATAGGATATAGGATAGGAAACAATCTTCACTTTGTTGGAGGCTTCTAACTAAAACCCTGCAAGGGTTTAGTTGCAGTTTACAATCCTTTGCAGTTTATTTTGGGTTCCCTAATTCCTGCCGAGTCGTGACTTTTCCGGCGTTTCCTTGGCAATGGCCACGAAGAGAATGTTGTGCTTGCTGGCCACCGGCTTGGTGGTCGGGCTCTCCTCGTCATGCCGCACCTGCAGGGTGTCCGAGTCCAGGACAATGCTGCCAACCACCTGGCCGGGCTTCAGGTAATAGTTCTGGCCCAGCGAAGTGGGCCGGTGCTCGGTGACAAAGTGGTATCTCACCGGATCCAGCTCCCCCCCGATGACCAGCTTCGGCCGCGTCGTGCTGGGCGGCAGCATCGGCTGGGCGCCACACGAGGCTATCAAGGCCACCGCAAGGAAGATGGGTATCCACTGGGAGGACATGCTGTGCAATGGTGCTTGGGACAGAACCTGAATGTGAATCTTATTCCTGCTGCTGGCGCGTTTACAGTGTCATCCGGATGCGCTTTGGGTTATTCTTTTATATCCTGAGCTGGGATACTGGATGCTGGACATTCTGGAAGAACACACAGAGAGAAGAGAGAGAGAGAGAGAGAGAGAGACAGAGGAGGGAGAGAGAGAGAGAGAGCTCTGTCCTCTTGAGAAACGCTCTCGCTGAAATTTTTTTACCAGCCCCGTTTTGGGCATAACAAGTTTTTTTGGACATTAACCCGATTTCGAATTCGCACTAAGCGAAGGCTTGCGTGTATATATATTGGTTATATATACAAGCATATATCGGAGTGCATAAAATCCATTCACAACACAACAGAAATGCAAATTTCAACTGTTTTTTTTTCTCTGTTCGGTTTCTGTTTTGGATATATCACCCAGACCCGACCTTATGTGTACATTATATCCGTTTGGGACTCGGACTTGTCCGACGACCCACAGACAGTGGCTAGATCTCGGATCGGTCTGCTTTTAATGGCAAATAAATGTTCGCCCGATCCGTATATTTATCATTCTGTGCGATATATACTTATTTATGGCTTTTTGATTTGTTTTCAAAAAAGTCTTTGTGGTTATGTTTGTAGGTATAGCAATTTCCAATCCTATTTTAATGGGTGGCATTCCGACAAAGTTGTTTATTGGCTGTGATCTTGCTATTTGATCTAACAATTAAAATCTTTGTTTAAAGTGCCAAATTTGTGCCTTTAAAGTTAACTAACGAGTGTATACACATGATCCATGTCATTGTCTCTCTCAGATTGATAACTATCTCGGCAGAGAAATACCGAAAGTCTCCCAGAGTCGAAGGAACAATAGCTGGCAATCAGCCTTAAATTCAACTGAGTTCCGGATCGATTCGACAGTGATTAATGGTTTCCCACGCAGGAACAGAGATGTGCCAGTTACGGTGCTCCTGCGGCCAGGAAACTCAGCCTAGGGATGACCGAGAACATAAATATATCGCTACTGTATCAATATTTAAATCTAACATCGAGATCTTGTTTATTTCTTTCATCTGTGTATTTATATAGCTAAGTGTAATTATTATCCATTGCATCCATCCTTTGAGTGTCCTCGGGTGCTTGTTTATGTAAACCGATTGCCTAAATAATAATAAGAGAAAGTAAGAGAAGCAGAGCTCATCCAGATCCGGGTCCCAACTCCGCGGCCACCTAGAGGTGCTCCTATATTATATTTTGTATTATAGGTATCTATATGTTCCTGCATTTGCTGCGTGCTTACACTCACATGTTGCCTTACTTATTTTGTTAATTATTCAGTTTAAATTCATAAATTATAAACACAAACACTAAACACCAGTTATAAGCATTTTGAGTGGATTTTTCCCTAAATGTATATGAAGGAGTCGTTTCCGACCCTATAAAGCATATATATTCTTGATCAGCATCAACAGCCGAGTCGATCTAGCCATATTTGGGCGAAAAAATTTTTTTCGAAAATTTGAAAAATTGATAAGGGGTTACATCGTCCAATTTTTGAAAAAATCGACAAAAATTTGCATTTTAAATTCAGTATGCAGATTCGTTAGCGGAATAAAAACTAGCATAGAACAGCTTTCCGAATTGAATTTAATGCATTTTTGGCCGAGTTATGATCGATTTTCATGATCCAAAATCACACTGCTGTATAAAGCCTGGCAGTCTTGGGAAGTGAATAAAAATCACGTTTTCCTCTGTGCTTTAATAGAAGCAAGAAAGAGAGGTAATGACTTGTGCATTAAATCAACAGAGATTGGCCTAAAGAATGCTGCTAAGTAAATTAATCTTACTTTAAATTAAATCGAAATGATGATATAGAGCATACTTCTAGGATGCGTCGGTTGTTTTTATCTTCAGGAACTGGCAATTAAAATTTGAAAGAAAACTTTAACTTTAGCACATTCTATTTGATTTATTAAAAAAAAAAGGTTTCGTTCTATGATTAGCGTCGATTTGGAATCCCAGTCTCTCTCTAGTAGACGTAGCCACCGTTGGAACCGTACACGGTGCCGGAGGAAGATCCGGAGTAGCTGGACACAGCCGGGGCCGAGTAGGTCTTGGCCACCACGGGGGCGGTGTAGGTGGACACGGCAGGAGCGGTGTAGCTGGACACAGCGGGGGCAGTGTAGTGGGACACAGCGGGGGCAGAGTAGGTCTTGACCACAGCTGGAGCGGTGTAGGTCTTGGCCACCACAGGGGCGGTGTAGCTGGACACAGCGGGGGCAGAGTAGGTCTTAGCCACCACAGGAGCGGTGTAGCTGGACACAGCAGGAGCGGTGTAGTGGGACACAGCCGGGGCGGAGTAGGTCTTGGTTACCACGGGGGCGGTGTAGGTGGAGACAGCTGGGGCGGAGTAGGTCTTAACCACAGCCGGGGCGGAGTAAGAGACGGCAGGAGCGGAGTAGGTCTTGACCACAGCAGGAGCGGTATAGGTCTTGGCCACCACAGGAGCGGTATAGCTGGACACAGCGGGAGCGGTGTAGTGGGAGACGGCAGGAGCGGTGTAGGTGGAGACAGCTGGGGCGGAGTAGCTCTTCACAACAGCGGGCGCGGTGTAGGCCTTGGTCACCACGGGGGCGGTGTAGCTGGACACAGCCGGGGCGGAGTAGGTGGTCTTTACGACGGGAGCCACGTAGGAGGCAGCAGGCTGGGCGTATGTCTCCTCGGCAGCGGTCTCAGCGTACGAGGCGGTCTCGACGGCAGCGGCAGCAGGAGCGGCATAGGACTCGCTGGTGTAGGAGGCAGCTGGGGCGGAGTAAGACTCGGAGTCGTAGGTGGATGCGGCGGGTGCCTCGTAGGTCTCGGAGGCGGCGGCGGCCACAACGGGGGCAGCCTGGTACGACTCGTAGCTGCTGGAGGCGGCCGCGTGGCGAGGAGGCAGGTAGGTGTTGGCCAGATGGCTGACATCGGCGGAGGCCACGGCCAGAAGGGCGAGCGAAAGGACAGCGAAGAATTTCTGCAAAGAAGAAGGGATTAAGGGATTAGGTGGTGGTCTTTGGAGGAGCAGCTCTTTGGGGAATATGTGGAAGGGATGCGAATCTTAAGGTTTGAACTCTCACGAGGGGGAACTGTATTCCAGAAGAGCAGGAACTCTGGAGGAGGAGAACCTGTACTCTCGAGAAGGAACTCTGCTCTGTCCAGTCTGTCAAAGAAGGAGCTCTCCTAATGCCTTGGAGCTTACCATGTTGCTGGGTTCGAGGTTGGGAGAACACTAGTGCCTTGTGGACGGCGGTCCAAGCTATTTATAGCCGCCGAAAAATGTCTGGCCAACTTGATACACGAATGTCAAAAGTCGCAACAAAACAATACAAAATAAAATACAAAATACAAAAAACAGATCAAGCTCAGACCACACGAACTATATTGCCATCGAGAATAAAAGCGACATAATAATAATGAAGCATTTCGTCCGCGGAGCTCATTAGTCGCCATAATATTCCGACTTTTCTCCATTCTCCGTTCTCCGCGTTCCACTCCCCCGATTCCCGATTCCAGAAGTCTCTCGTTCCGCATCCAAATCCGATTCCGAGGCCCAGCGAGATCTCGTCGATAGGTAGAAATGCTATCTACATGAAACTCGTTATGGCGAGATCCATTCATGAGTCGGTTCCGTCAGCCGCTCGGCTCATCCATCACAGCCCCCTTGGCCGAGACAAAGGTTCAGTCGAAGAAGAGCTCCGGCTTCGGACGAGTTCTGAGCGGTTACCTCATTAATCATAAAGCGGGGATTTACCCGGGAAAACAATGGCTTACAAGGCGGGAAAATTGGCCTACCGCGCGGATATCCGTTTATTGGGAATCGTTCTTCGTAATAATCTGAGCCGAAATTTGGCTAAGAAATCGTTTTACAAAATTGATTAATTAAACTTTTTCAGTTTTTCGGAAAGAATCACTTTGAAGATCGCATTCTCGGCTTGAAGTACTTAATTATAAATTAAAACGGTTTTTTGTGGCCTGAAATATTCTCATTATTTTTACCGATATTTATTGACAATTTATATTTTCGAAATAAAAATGTTTTTAAAAATGGCCGGACATGGCTTGTAAAGCTGATCAAGAATATATATGATTTATAGGGTATAAAAATAAGGTAATACAGAAACCTTTACAGTATGACACATTGGATCATGAAAATCGATCATACCTCAGCCAAAAATGCATTCGATTCAATTCGGAAAGCTTTTCCATGCAAGTTTTTATTAGGCTAAAAAATCAGCATTATAATTTTAAAATGTAAAATAAAAATAAAGATATAAAATCTGTTTCTAAATGCCAAAGAGACCGTAGCCTCTCCGCAGATCATTGACTCTTGATTTGTGTTTCAGCGAAAGGTCTATACATTTGCAGAGTTAAGAAATGCAATGCAAATGTCTTACTTATAATTTATTTGAACGTAGTAAAACCGCTTTCAAATGATTTAAGAATTAATGTATTATTGCTAAGCGAGCTGAGATGGGAGATTAATGATGGACTCAGAAATTTAAGGGATGGTTTTAATGTCAACTTATTTTACTTTCAGTTATAAAGGTAATTTCTAGTAGTGTAACTCTGTAACATTTAGTTCAAGTTCCAAATAAACCGATCAATTCGATACATTCAAGTCTCGTTAGATTTATGGGCCTGTCAGTGGCGCGTGAGGAGATGCGCTTCTCAAAAGTCAACTTTCCTTCCTCGTTAGTTAAATATTTAAATGATGCTTTGCTTTGTATTTTTTTTATATGTATATATATTTTTTATGGGTTAATAAGATCGTAACAAAAATTGTACAACAAAAAAAGAAATGGTGCTAGAAATTGGCTACGTAACATTAAGTTCAGGTGCACCGGGAGCGTGTCCCCAACTCGATGCGAGTTCGGACCTCCGCCGGAGTCCGTTCACGGCCACCCTCCCGGTCCTAGTACAGGTATCCGCCATTGGCGGCATAGCTGGTTCCCACCTCAACGGGAGC